>CM036318.1:10683252-10724522 GCA_020567845.1 Rhododendron henanense subsp. lingbaoense | reverse complement strand
TTGCGGATATTACAATTACTCCCTCCGTCCCTTTTTAAATGTCCTGCTTCGTAACTCCAACTTATTAAAAAGACATCATTATTATACCTTTCACATCAACTTTTTCCTCCACTTTCCCTACTTACCCATCATCATTACACTTTTACTCACTAACTTTTCAAAATGGAATCTATTTTAGGGACAAAATAGACAATTCACCAACTTTTACCCATTAACTTTATAAAATGGACACTTATTAAGGGACAGCCCAAAATGGAATACTAGACTGTAATAAAGGGACGGAGGGAGTATGATTTGGAGTTTTTTTTTTCTTTTAATTTTCTTGGGTCTGGAAATTTTTAGCAAAATAAATTTTACCTCCTATTTCGTTTCCTAAACAAAAATAAAAAAAAATTCCTCCACTTTTTTTACAACGTCAACTAATCAGCCTAAAGTCAAAATAGTGAAACACATATGTTGATTTGGGCAAATAACCATATTTGTTGAGTTTATTACGCTTGTACAAAGTACAGATTTCACGTAAATTACCTTATCTCTGTTAGTCTCTTGGGATAATACATAGTATAGATTTGGATAGATATCTATATCGGTTGATTTTATTGATATTATACAAAATTCAGAGTTTACACAAATAACCTTATTTGTTGTTGATTAAAAAAAAAAAAGATAACCTGATTTGTTGCTGATAAAAAAAGGATAACCTTATCTGTTGTCTTTTTGGCAGTCTAGTAAGGATACAAAAACATTGTTACATCAAAAAATTTAGAGAAATGATATTGGCACTCCAAAAAATGATGCAGACACTCCAAAATCAATGAAACTCGAAAGCCATTTTCATTTATTTTTTGGAGTGCCTACATCAATTTTTGGAGTGCCAATATCATTTCCCTAAATTTACCTTCACTTTTTTACAATAAGAAATTGGTCTACAGTTAAAAAATGAAACACATGTGTTCACTCTTGTGGGATAATATAGAGTAGGGTTGTCCACGGTCAGATTTTGTTTGGACAGCAAAAAAATCTTGAAATTGTTATAAGACTAATAGGAGCTAGAAAACAGCAACATGTTCAAACGAACAAATTTGTCCAATTCCTATGATTGGCAAGAAACCAATCAAAGGACACCCATATGAGACAAAGCCCACTTCAAGAGGCCGAAGCCCAACACCCTACGGGTTTAAAAACCCAAATCATACATAATCAGCACAGAAAAAGCAAAAGGCCTAAGAGCCCAAATTAGAAAAAATCCAACTCAATACATGTGCCAAGCCTAGTCCAAAAGAACTGAGCCCAGCCCAAGGCACCACTTCCCTAGCCCCACTACAGAAAAAAGCCTCGGCCGCCTGTCGTCGACCACCGAAGCCCAAGCGTCCACCACCACCAGCACAACCTTACCAGAACACAAAACCATAACCACCAGATTCCACAAGCAGAGACCTATACCGCCGTTCAACCTACACAGCCAGAACCCCGTGGAATCTGCCAAGAAGCCGCCATGGACCACGGTCGGGTTTTGTTGGGTTCGCGTCGGGTTGGACCTGACCCGACTTTAGTCGGATTTTTGAAATGTGCACCCGAGACCAACCAAACCATTGATCGGGTTGGAGTTGTCGGGTTCGGTTGGGTCGTCAATTTTGGAAAAAAATATAACTACATGCAGAAATCAGGAGAGAGATCGAGGAACCCATATCCAAGAACACATCACTTTCCATTTCAAAACATAAATACATACAAATCCTAATGATAAGAATATCAAACTTCAGAAGCTGGTTGAACAAGTGCACTCCGAGAACGGCTTCGTCATCGTCGATCAAGGAAGAAGAAGACCAGAACGGTTGATATACACGTTTTAGAGTATATACATCCCATAAATTAGTATTTTGTTAGACCTGTTTTATATTCTAATAATATTGTTGTTGTTGTTGTGTTTGTGTTAAAACCTAATTAGACAGTCTGTCTGCATCTATATTGTTTAGTTCTAGTTTCCTTTTGTTGCCTAGCCTCTGCAGATTCTGTTCTTGCTTCCTGTGTTATTGTGCTTGGTCATGCAAACAAGGGCGCCTTTACCATTGATGTACCATCTTGCTGTGGATAACTCATGGGACAGTCATGCGAATAACGAACTGAAATCACTTTGTTTGGTTTGAGTTTTGAGGAGATTTGTGGGGACCGTGCATGCGTTGAGAGGGGTTGATCTAGAGACCGAAAACGACACAGTAAGTACGTATCTTGTGATTTGGTAAACAATTGTTCCAAATAAAGAAGAGTTGAAGCTTTGTTGTTTATGCTCTTTTTTGCAAGTGCAATTTTTACATGTGCCAATCATGTAATTACTAAAGTCCGATGAACACGATTTTTGATATGATTAAGATACGTTCTCGCCAAACTCTACAAAATGAACGGCGCCGATTATCCAAATGTGATAAGAAAATGGCCGGAAAATTGGAAACGGACCGGAGAGGATACCAACACGCTTGGTATCCCTAGCATACATATATAAAAGTTTCTCAACTACGGTTTCGATGTTAGTCCGTAGACGATGATCTTGTAAATCAAACACTCCGTACTGGCCAATATTATGATTTTCATTTCCATCCTTCCATTAATACTCACTTCTTCTGCCATTTTTATAGGAATTCCACTTACAGAAGCTTTGATGTTTACAATCTTCGCTTAAACAGTTATTGTGAACGTCAGAATGTGATTTTTTACATTACAACTGTTTATGGCGTGTGACACCCATCGGATTTTATCTTTGTAGTGATGATAGGTTGACAAATTCTTGGTAAGGACATCATCTTATACTGGATGTAATCAATATATTTTATGTGAAATATTTTTACTATGGGAAAGTTAATTTTTTCGTCATTTTCCATCCTTTCCGTGCAACAGAATGGACCCTCAGTTTCCGATTTTTTGTAATTGAATTGTTCTCTGGATTTGCCGTAGGTAATCCGATTTTTCCAACAACGTGCGCCTCGACTGAACCTGGGCAACCAATCCCACTGCCCACTTGCGGGAAGGAACATGAGAGTATGACCAGCAAAGTTGTGGATTTGTAATCTTGGAAATAAAATCTCATCGTGTTGGCAACCCAGATGTCCTGATGTTGATTGAATCGATCTAGAAGTTATATTTCTTCTTTCATTCTTCTGGGAAATTTAGATTAACTTTTACTGGGTAAAATCATAGATGTCATTCACTATTAAGATAGATAGAAACCATACGGTTTTGCCAGTGTACATCCAACACAAGATGATGTCCTTACCAAGAATGAACAAACCGGTAACTCTTGTCGTCATTACTAAGATAAAAACTGTTAGGTTCCACATGCCAGAAGCAGTCATAAGACAGCAGACCATGTAAACAAGTAGCGGCTAAGCATTGAGCGTATGCATCAAAGCTTCTGTCTTTGGAATTCCAGTAAAAATGGTAGAAGAAAACAGTATTATAGAAAGGATAGAACCAAACCGAGCCTTATGTCCCAATCACTTGGGGTCGGCTACATGAATTATTTTTCTCCATTGAGCTCTATCAAGAGCCACTTGTTCACATAAGCCTAATATACTCATATCTTTGCGCACCACAGCATCTAATGTCAATTTAGGTTTACCTCTCCCGTAGCATTGCTATCCAAGGCAATTCTATCCGCTCTCTTAACTACCGCATCTTCTGATCTACGGTAGACATGCCCAAACCATCTTAGTCTATTTTCCCTCAACTTCTCTTCTATAGGTGCTACATCTACCATTTCACGAACAATTTCATTTCTAATCCTGTCTCGTCTAGTCTTACCACACATCCACCTCAACATTTTCATTTCCGCTACACTCATCTTGTTCACCTGTTGTTTCTTAATAGACCAACATTCCGTCCCGTAACGCATTGCTAGTTTGATGGCAGTTCCATAAAATTTTCCCTTCAATTTTGTGGGTACCCTCTTGTCACACAGTACACCCGTAGGACTCCTCGACTTCAGCCACCCCACTTGGATCCTATGGGTCACATCATCGGCAATCTCCCCATCACTATTAATAATTGAGCCTAAGTACTTAAAATAATCACTCTTAGGTATCTCCTGGTCTTGGATCATCACTTTTTCTTCATGCATACTGCTGGTACCACTAAATTTGTATACCATATACTCAGTTTTACTCCCACTTATTCGAAATCCCTTTGACTCCAATGCTTCCCTCTAAATTTCTATTTTTGTATTAACACCTCTAGCAGTTTTATCTACGAGGACAATGTCATCTGCAAACATCATACACCATAGGATATCCTCCTGAAAGTTTCTAGTCAATTCATCCATAACTAAGGCAAAGCGGTACGGGCTCAAGGCTAACCCTTGGTGCAATCCTACAGTGATTGAAAATTCACTCGTTTCTCCTACTAGTGATCGAATGGTAGTAACGGCACCTTCATACATGAAAAGAATAATATTGACCAGTGCTGAGTGTTTGATTTCCAAGATTATCATCACCTGACTGACAACGAAACTGTACTTGGCCTTGAACGGCGCTATTTATGTGAACAGTAATTTTAAAGAAGGTTTTCGTATCTTCTGGCTCACGCAGTGTTTGCATGCAAAGGAGGTGAAATATCAGGATGACCAAAAGAAGCCGGAAGCGAGCCATCTTACTACTTGAAATTGTGAACATGTATGCGTGCTAGAATGGGTATATATACTGTTTGAAGTATATATGTAACTTTGGGATCCAAGATGAGATTGAATGTTCTAGAATCCAAGATGAGATTAAAGTAGTATAGCTCTTATTGGAAAAAAGGGAGAGAAATGTGGAATTACATGTAGAAATTCTTGTTCATGCTTTTAACGGAAAATTTGAGAAAGACTACCATATATATAGAAAATCTTTTTTTTTTTTATCAGCAATAGAATTTTATTAAGTTGACAAAGGGTACATCGAGAAGATCAAACTCTAGATACAAGAAAAACTTAAATCATAGAGAAGGCCATAAGAAAAGAAAAAATACATCCAACGATAGATTGAAAAAAACCATTTAGATAATCAGTGGATGCATCCGAAAGCCATACTCATAGCCAAACCATATCCAAATACAGCAGCAAATATCTTCAAGGAGCACAAATGGGTTCATATCGGAAAGGAATACAGCAGCAAAATCCAGTTGGCATTAGCAGCACTAGCACCATTCGAGGTAGGAAGAAATAGGAAGAATCTGCCCCAACCAATAACAAGGGGGGGAATTTATGAAAATGGTCCTCCTAGTTTCACCCGAGTCTCATTTTCATCCTCCAAGTATCAATTGCAACTCTTTTGACCTTCAAGTTTGGTTTTTGTACCAAGTTGGTCCAATTGATAACGTTTGTCAACCAAACTGGACGAAAAAAATCAGATTGGACAATTAAAAAAAATCTAGCCTAACACATCTTTCCTTTCAATCATTAGTAAATTGTCAAAAATGTGCCAACTCAATGAATGTTACATACTTGGCTAAAAGAGCAAAAACAAAAAATCGATTTGGAGCCACTCTAACTAGACAAGCATGAGATTGACCTCTGGACAACAATTTTCCTCAAGGACACGACTTTGTTCACATGGGGTTTTCAGAACCACGCCATTCTCAATGCACGGTTTTTAATAAGTTTTCTATCAATTTATTACTTTCATCTCACTACCTATTTGTCTCAACTTATCCCAACAACCTCCATGTAGACTTGTTCATAAGGTTGCAAACGAATCGACCTGCTCGTAACTCGGGTCGGCTTGACTTGTTTAGTAATCAAGCCGAGCTCGAGCTTGAGTTTTGGGGACGTTTACTAAACGAGCCGAGCTCGACACTCAAAAACTCAGCTCGTTTGTATAAGTTCGGCTCGTTTAAAGAGGCTCATTAAGTAAATTAACTAAGCGCGGCTCGTTAAGGGCTCAGATAGTTTGCAACCAAACTCGAGCTTGAGTTTTAGGCTCGATTAATAAACGAGCCGAGCTCGAACACTACGAATCTCGTCTCGACTCCGATCGTTTACACCCCTACCTGTTCATGACAATGTTTAGGGGTCCACAGCACCACGACACTTTTTGTCATTGTAGCTACATGCCCAACGCATTGCGTACCGGCATTGGCCTCCACCTTGAGTCAAAATTTTATTGCCACCATGAATTAGTATTTTCATTTTGCTAAATTTACTTTCCGATGTCACTCTATAATTCCGATTGGAATTGGACCCTCTCTCGTCCTTAATTTGGACCGGACAAAATATTCCCGTTTGTCTTTTCCTTTCTCCCGTCTTCCACGATTCCTTTTCAAGTCTTCCCATTAGTCTTTTTTGGCATTCCCATTAGTCTTTTTTTTTTTACAAGTCCCATTAGTCTTTTCCTTTCTCCCGTCTTCTAGTTTCCTTTTCAAGTCTTCCCATTAGTCTTTTTAGGTCTTCCCATTAGTCTTTTCCTTTTCAAGTCTTCCTGTTTGTCATTTCCTTTCTCCCGTCTTCCACGTTTCCTTTTCAAGTCTTCCCATTAGTCTTTTTTGGCCTTCCCATTAGTCTTTTCCTTTCTCCCATCTTCTAGTTTCCTTTTCAAGTCTTCCCATTAGTCTTTTTAGGTCTTCCCATTAGTCTTTTCCTTTTCAAGTCTTCCCGTTTGTCATTTCCTTTCTCCCGTCTCCCACGTCTTCTGGGAAATGTCTAGTTGATTTTTTACTGTTACACACTTGACCTGAAAAACTAGCCAAGCAAGAGATCGACTGGCCTCTGGGTAAGAACGCAACACAATTTTCCACAAAGACACGTATGGTAGACACTTTTTGTTTGCAGTGATACTTTGATAACCACATTTGGGTACATAACGCATTTTATGTTCTTTTGGACATGGCAAACTTACACTATCATATTTCTTTTGGACATGACAAACTTAATTACAATATCCTATTTCTGAGGGGTAAGGGGAGCTGGGGAGGGGCTAGTACTGGATCCGAACACATGAGCTTGGAGCAACAGCTCTTCAACATGAACAACTCTCGCCTTTTCGAGTATGTACATTTTAATCTGATCATAAAATGTAGAATTTTAGCAGAACGCAATCTTTTTCAGCTTGGGAAATTTTCACTGTAGACGGTAACTACTTTGACATACTACCGACGGAAAATCAATTAAGGTTTAACTTTGTGACCAAATACTGATCGATATTTTAAAGTTTCAGATCTGATTAAAGAGGCTGCACAGACTAATCTTGAGCAATGAGAAATAGAAATAGGATTGCAGAGATGATCAACCAACCAAAGGAGTACTGTGTATTAGATGATTATATATATATTTACATGATCCTTTAACAGACAATGCCTCTGATTAAGAACATAAAAAACCACACATTGCTCCAAGACTCTGTGAAATAACATTATGTGTTTCATGGAAATTGTTTTTTCAGAATTCATATTGTTCAAACATTGCATAATCAAAGAAATTTTAGGCATCTAATTGTAACCCAATGAAGCCAAATTCAGACAAAACAGACTAGAAGTTACGTTCACATTCGGCTAATGTGAAAGAATCGTACTGAAAGATTTTGTGGACTTTAACTGGCGTGAGGGAACATGGACGGGACTTGACTTACAATGGGTTTTCGACTTACCCAAAGGACTCCACTAGAAGGGGTCCACTCATCTCTCGACCTTTCCATTGTGTGAACATCGAAGGCATCAAGCTTTCTCATCCAAGATTTGGTAACTAGCGTTGGCTATATACATACATCATGGATTCATCATGTTTGTATCTTCGTATTTACCTGATCTTGTATTGGACGACTCAGATGTGCCGAGCGGGTACCACGTGGGATATACCCACCCGTCTCCGAAAAATTTCTCATATGGAAGATTCGGCAAAAGCTTATTCAAGCCATGTCAAATTTGGTACCAAAAATAGCTTTTTACTACTACTAATTTGATAAGTAATTTCTAAAGAAACTTTGGCTTACCCGTGGAGAACACCAACTTTGCTACATACATTTTTCTCATTTCTTTTACCCTAATAATAATGGCTCTTGTGAAAAGTTTTTACAAAAAGGGCCGAGTCTGAGAAAGTTTAAAGCCAAATTCACTGCTCATGCAATTTCAAGTTTTAAGGGCATGGCCACACCAATACCTAGCCAAACTATATGATGAACAGTGCTTCTTTTTTTTTTTGCTTTGGCTACCCATCTTTCTTTTCAACACCCCAACAACACTAGTCATTTTTACCAATCATCTCTATTAAAAAATAATAATAATTTCCATTATTTTTGTTTACTTCTTTTTCATTAGAACTCTACACACTTCAACAAACGATGGCCGGCCATTATACTCCGGCTATTCTCCAATTCCGACGGCCAAAATTTAAAGGGAACATTAATTTGTGAAACAATCAGATCCAAATGTAACCAGTACTGCCATGAAAGAGTTCTACCGCCCTCGGTCCCTCAGCAAATGAGGCGAGGTACTGTTCGTTGGGCCTAATTACCGAGCTTCAATTGGAGGGCTCATTTTGTGGTTTGGCCTTAGCTAAAAATGTAATTTACCTAGACTGTTGGGCTTGCCCAGGGAAAGGGTTAAGAGAAGAATCTGGTCCACATTTGTCTTTTTATCACTTCTAATTTTTATTCCACTCCAACCATCCAAAAGTTCCTACGTAGAAAGCCCTTGAGGCCACGCAAGCAAGAACCCACTAAACTGGTGGTGTTTCGAAGATTTTTTAGTTTGGTTTTTGGATAATGAGTAGAGAGAGAAATTAGAATAATAATTAGAGATTGGACAGAGAAATGATTGAAAGTAGGGGTAATGAGTGTTTTTTGAGTTAATTTTTTTTTTCAAAATACCATCCAAACAAGGCATTAATCATTTTAAATTGTCTTCAATTCTTTTGGTTTCTTAAGACCTTACAAGAAAAATGCATGAAAGAGAATTGGGCAGAAATCAACGTAATAAGTCTACTTAGCATGGGGTTAAGGTCCAGTTCAGTTTGACTGGGTCCCATCTAGTCCAGTTTTTTTTTTTTTTTTTATTTCACGAGTCTATCTTGGACCCACAACAATTATCAAAACCATGCATTTTGTGGAGCTCGTCGAAAACTACAACTGTGCAAAAACATCATGTCGATCAAATACCAATCAATACCTAAGACGAGCATATCTTTCTTTGAAAAAAGATATGTCGATCAAATACCAATCAAACATGTATACATATACCTCGCCTAAAAAAATAATTTTGTCCACAAGTAGTTGAGAAGAGAGAGAGCACAGGGCGGCGCGTAACGCTTTTACCTTAGACACCTCTACCTTAGACCGTAACGCTTTTAAATTAGTGGACCTTAAACCGTAACGCTTTTAAATTAGTGGACTGTAAAGCTTACTAAAATCTAAGCTACACTAAATGGCCTAATAAGCACCTACTTTTGGACTTAATACCAATTTTCTTTTTCACGTTGCGTTTTGTTTTTATATGGATACAAATACGAATTTTATATACATTCGTAAAATTCCAATACTAGGAAAAATTCCAATACAAGGAAGTAGGAACAACACAACTTTTTTTTTTTTTTTTGGGCCACAGTTTAGGAGAGATTTTATTAAATACATCATATGGGGCTCTCATCCTCACAAAGTGGATGGAAAAGTCGGGAATTCATGAACAGACCCCACTCCCTCTCACAGCATTCTTGGCCACAGCGTGTGCCACCGAATTGCCACCTCTTCGAACAAAGCTCGCTTGCATTCCTACAAACTCTTGCTTCAACCGGTTCACGTCTACAATTACACACGCCCACCGACGTGATAAAGTCACTGTCCTTTGGATCATGTTAACCACCTATTGAGAATCACCTCCTATATGTACCTTTTGCATACCGAGTTCTTGCGCAAAAATGAATTGCTCATGCTGTCCGGAATCTGCCACATGAATCTTTGATTACAATCCTAATACCACTCGATTTTATTTGACTATCCAGTCCACCATCAAAATTAATTTTCAACCAACCATTCATGGGTCTTCGCCATCGAATCCAGTGGCGGCTCTAGGAATTTGTAATAGGGTGTTCAGAAATTACCTCTAACTCTACTAGCTAATCTCTTAACCAATAATATAAGTACAAAATGTCATATACTAGCGCATGCCCGTGCCAAAAGGCACGGCTCTAAATCGATGGTCAAAAAATTATTCTTGAATATCCCTCTAACCTCTTTAATACAAAGGCAAAAAAAATCAACATAGCATCTTCCTTCACTCATCAATATTATTCAAAAAAAAACTCAACATAGTGCAGTTTTTCTTTCCCGACGTAGAAGAATTGTGTGTATTTTCTTATAAAAATGGTTGTTTCCTTTTCGCGTATGAATCCAAAAATGATTGTTTACTTTTTTTACCGTAGGAAAATCAACCTTAAAGGAATCAATTTAAAAGCAAATATTAAATTGAATGTAAGAAAATCAACTTTATAGAAATCAATTGAAAAAGGAAGGGGTGTGTATATTTCTCTATCAAGGAAATGTGTAACTTCTTTTTTTACATTAGCGTAGGTGTATATAATAGGAAATATTCATTTAATCCGACGGCTATAACCTTATCAGAAAGTACGATCGAACGGCTATAGATGCTACTTTGTTTGTATGCCTAGACATTTTTAAAGAAAACCGCTCTGTTTTATAATATAGACTAGTATAAATAGTGCGGTCAAAAAAATAACCTTTATTCTAAAACAAATTAATTACAAGGCAAAATGATAACTTAAAAATATATACTTGTTTTTTCACAAATTTTTTTTTTTTTTGAAAGTTGCGCAATAGATATTGTTTTGAGAATGGAGGAGGATTTTTTTTACAGTTGTCCTAGATGAGATCTCATATTTTGTGTCAACGTTTAATCGGCGTATTAATCTACTGAAACACTTTTGAAAGAAACTGTAGCGAGTATATTGAGACTGGCCTTCTCAAAAATATGGTGTTCTTTAGGATAACATGATGAGATTTAATTTTCTATCGTAGTCTGAAATTTGAAGGAATATTACTTAAGTTAACGGGGTTTGCAATAGAGTTGAATTTTTTTAAAGCTTTGTCCGTAAATTCTATTAGCTAATAAGACAAAAACAAATAAAGTAGTTATAATTGTCATGAATGCAGAATTAACACATTTAGACCATCGACAATAAAGGTGGAGAGGTAACGCAGAGCATAATACTTACACCAATAGATTCTTCTTTTTTCTCTTTCTTTTTCAATTTCTTTATTATGATTATGAGTTTTATTTGAAGTAATTAATGTGTTTAATGTTCAAATATGAATTACGTGGATTGATGGGCCAGAATTGGGTTATGATTGATTGTTCAACTAGTTTTGGGTTGAGTGTTCAATTCTTTTTGAGTCAAGTGTTCAAAATTATTAGAATTGAGTGTTCATTGATATTTAAATTGGGTGTTCAAAAAAAGGCTAGCCCATAATTTTTACATATATTCTAAGCAAAAAAAATTTGTTTGGGTGTTCAGTTGACCATGGAAGGCTCTATGTAGAGCCGCCTCTGATAGAATCTGAACTTCTGTAGCTGCTACCCGACCTGCTCCTACTGGTCTGCATCCACATTCATTAGCAACCAGAAATTCGGTCGCTATTCCTTTTCACCAGTAGATTGTCCCACCAACTTAGAAACGAATCACCTTGAATTGAGTTCATATTAATTCCCGATGAAGACAACTGCCACGTACACAATTTGTGCAAAGGAACACCACCGGAAACAACACAACTTAATCGATCAACAATTGAAAATTGTAATACCTATAAGCACGAAAAAAAAAATCAACGTCGGGTGGGTACCACGTGGTGCCCGTTTGGCGCATTCAAGCCGTCCATTGCATTTTTGGACTGCTCGGATTTGGAGAGAGACAATGTTGGGGTGAGAGGAGAGAAAATGTTTCAATCCTAACCGTCTAAAAGTGTATTGGACGGCCGAATGTGCCGAGCAGGTACCACGTGGGATATAATCACCCGACACCGAAAAATTTCTCTATAAGCAAAGTTAGTGGAGTAAAACTTTACCAATTTGACTACGTTATGGCAGGTGACCCCATTGAGTTGGAAATTTCCCTAGAATAGCCAAACACGTTTGGGTTATATTAGTTGAATTTGCCCCAAGAGATGTTATACCTTGCCCGAGTACCTCAACAATATTTTGAAGGCAGATTTGTCGTACTATTAAACAAAAATTGGTTAGATTTATACTATTAAACAAAAATTTCAAAATCACCTAAAACATTATAGATTATAAGATATAAGAATTTGGCTTGCATGCAGTCTAGGTTTAGACTGCAGAGGTGCGGTCCACGTAATCGCAACCATCGGATAATGTTTTTAATGGTTCAAATTTGTTTTCAATCTTGTATCAATAATAAAAGACTTTTACCCGTAAAAGATTCAACAAATCTGAACCATTGGTTGTTAATATGAACGGTTCAGAGGGAACCGCACATCCTTCTAATGCAGAGAAACCGGATCGAAGCTATATATGATCAATTAAAAAGTGGCATGGACTCTCAAAAAGACTAAAAAAATTGGGATGGGATGAGTACTTAAGAAAGCGACCCGTAACGCGTATGGAAATTTGAAGACTGACTGATGCAATTTCCCTCTTGGCTGGTACTGAATGAAACTTCATTCGAGAATACAACGGTTGGTGTCAATTTTGAGCGAAGACTGACTTGGGCCAAGTCAGTAGACTCAAGGTATGAGTCAATGGCTTTAGAAACACGCACTAAAGGAAAGATAAAGTTATCACCACATTAGTTAAGAAATTTCGTCAAGACTTCATCAAATAGGTCTATTTTATGTGGATTTTTTTTTTCTTTTTTGAGGAAAAGATTTCATAAGCTTGAGTGATAATAACAACTAATTTAAGAAGAATATTTGAAGAAAATCATCATTGTCAAGAATGAATGTCCAAGGCGACCGATTGTATACTTTCCTAAGCCCGAACGAAGTTGGCAAGAAACAGACACCCAAATACACATGCCATACTTTCTTCAGGGCCTCTCTGACCCATTTGGCATGTTTATTTTAATTAGTTTTCTTAATTTTAAAAATATAGGCTAAACTTTGGATTTTCCCCCCGCCTTATATGATTTTTTTTGGTTCATATTTTTATACTTTTTTTTTATTTTTCTCATCGAGACGAACGATTTGGTGTAAAAATTCGACCCAAATCTTTTCATGATTAAGAGCAAATAATAAAATAGGCCGTACCAAAAAGTCAAGAAGATTTTGTAGGAAATCTTGTTTTTATACTAGGTTCCTGAAGCATTGAACAATTTTTTTCACCTCCTGACAAAATTCTTTGATCCAAAAATGAAATTTTTCAGTACCGGGTGGGTACCACCTGACCGTGCCCCATGATGCCCGAGCAGCCCATCCGGGCTGTCCAAAAGTGTGTTAGACGGCCCAGATTGAGACCCTCTCTCTCCTCTCATCACTCCACCACTCTTTCTCTTTCCCGAGCCATTCAAAACAGAAATGGACGGCCCGGATAGCTAAGCGGACACCACGTGGTACCCACCCGGCACTGAAAAATTTCTCGATCCAAAGAATGCCCAAAAAAACAAAAAATTTCCTTTTCGTTTACTTCATTTCGCCCCAAAAACTCGGAAATAATTTTCCCCCATCAATTTCTGATAGGTGAACACGCAAGGAAAAAACAAAGGGCTCCAAGGAAAAAACACAGGGCTCCACCACTTGGAGATGTGCAAGCTTAATTAGCTCAACCAAACATCCCATTCGAACGGATCAAAAAAAAAACATCCCATTCGAACAACTCCACCATTAAATTTCAGCATTCACATCCAATTTCTTTGCACCAGCCTCTTCTTCTTCTTTTTCAGATTCAACACAAAGTAAGCAGCAAAATCCACTCCACCGCAGACCTTTCCAACACATGGGTCTGTTACCGCCGCCTTCATTTTCCCCTTTTCTGTTCATGTTTCTTGTTCTTCTCTTGCTTGTGGGTTCAGTACCCGACCCTGTGCACTACGGAAACAGGACCGACCGACTAGCCTTACTAGCATTCAAGGCCGAGATCACCGGCGATCCCCTCGGGATACTGAGCTCTTGGAATGGATCCATCCACTTCTGCCAATGGGTTGGTGTAACATGTGGCCATCGACACCAGAGGGTCATAAGGTTAATCCTTAATGATGCAAAACTAACAGGGTCTATTTCACCTCACATTGGAAATTTAAGTTTCCTTATGAGGTTAAGCTTGAGAAACAATAGCTTGAGCCATAACATCCCCCAACAAATTGGCAACTTACGCAGACTGAAATCCATGTCACTGTATAATAATTTAGTTACCGGTGAAATTCCAGCCAATCTCTCTCGTTGCTCTAATCTTGTTGCCCTTGCGTTTAGTGCAAATAGGCTAACGGGAAAAATTCCAACGGAGCTCGGTCGCCTATCTAAACTCAAGGGATTGTATGTTGGAAAAAACAATCTAACAGGAGGTATGCCTCCAACTATTGGCAATCTATCATCTCTAACAATCCTCGTAATAACCTATAATAGTATTGGTGGGAAGATACCTGGTGGTCTAGGCCGATTGACAAACTTGGAAATGTTTGCGTTAGCGGGGAACAGGTTCGTCGGTACAATCCCTTCCTCGTTATTTAATATCTCTTCCATTACGGATTTCGACATCGGAGTGAACCAAATCCAAGGGATTCTTCCCTCGAACCTAGGAACCTCACTTCCTAATCTCGAGTTCCTTGGAGCTACTGACAACTTGTTGACTGGATCCATTCCTAGTTCAATATCTAATGCCACCAATCTATATTACCTTGGGCTGGGAAGCAACAGCCTTAGTGGGAAAATTCCTTCTTTGGGTAAGCTGCGTAATCTTAAGTGGTTAAGTGCTGGTTGGAATCATCTAGGAACAGGGGAAGCGGATGACTTGAGTTTTCTCTCCTCTTTGATCAATGCCACCGAGTTGAGTGAGTTGGAGCTGAGCGGCAACGGTTTTGGAGGCGTGTTTCCTGAAGCAATTACTAATTTCTCCATTCATCTTCGTCTCGTATGGTTGGGGGAGAATAACCTGTATGGGAGCATCCCAAGAGGGATCGGGAATCTGGTAAATTTGCAGCTACTTGGAACAGAGTACAACCATTTGACAGGTAACATTCCTACTGATTTTGGGAAGCTTCAAAACCTGCATGAATTGTTTCTCGGAGGTAATAGATTCTATGGTGACATCCCGTCCTCTTTCGGAAACTTATCCTTGTTACTTACTCTAGATCTATCTGAAAATAATCTTCAGGGAAGCATCCCGTCGAGTTTGAGCAAATGCCAGATGTTGCTAGTGCTTGGGCTCGCCAAAAACAGTCTTAGTGGCACCATACCCAAAGGAGTTGTTAGTCTCTCATCATTGTTTGATCTAGACCTATCTCATAACAACTTGATTGGTGTCATCCCCATGGAAATCGGGGCTTTAAAAAATCTTGAAACACTAAATGTATCTGAGAATATGTTGGTTGGTAATATTCCAAGCAGCCTTGGTAGTTGTGTGAAATTGGCAACTCTTAATTTGAAGGGCAACAAGTTCTGGGGAGTCCTTCCATCAACTTTGAGCCAATTGAGAGGCTTGGGGGATCTAGACATTTCTATGAATGATTTCTCGGGAAAAATCCCAGACTATTTAGAGGGCTTTCATTTCTTACAAAAACTAAATATATCATTCAATGATTTTGATGGAGAAGTACCAAAACAAGGCATATTTATGATTGCAACAGCTATTTCTATTAAGGGAAACAAGAAGCTTTGTGGTGGTATACCTGATTTAAAACTACGCAATTGCCAATCCAAGGGATTTGCAAGGAAGAAATTTAATCACGTCGTGAAGTTGGTACTCCCATCGTCCTTTGGGCTTGTATGTCTACTTTTAATGATATATTTCGTGTATCTTCGTTGGTTTAAAAAGAAAACAGAGGTACAATCTTTCAACTTTTTTGGCCACTCGTTTCCTATGTTGTCTTATCGGAGTCTATTAAAAGCGACCAATGGGTTCTCTTCAGCCAATCTAATCGGCATGGGTAGTTTTGGTTCGGTGTACAAAGGAATTCTTGATCTCGATCAAGGTGAAAATCTAGTCGCTGTGAAGGTATTAAACCTTCAATCTCGGGGAGCTGCCAAGAGCTTCATTGCTGAGTGTAAGGCTTTAAGGAGCATCAGACATCGGAATCTTGTTCATGTCCTCACCGCATGTTCAAGTGTTGACTATAAAGGTGACGAGTTCAAGGCTCTGGTTTACGATTTCATGGTCAATGGGAGCCTAGAGGAGTGGTTGCATCCAAATGAGAAAGAAGATGATGCACACAACAAGGCGCAGAGTTTAAACCTTCTAAAGAGGTTAAATATTGCGTTCGATGTTGCTTCTGCACTTTTTTTATCTTCACCACCATTGCTCAGAACTAATAGTTCACTGTGACTTGAAACCGAGCAACGTTCTTCTTGACGATGAAATGGTTGGACATGTAGGTGATTTTGGGTTAGCAAGATTCCTTGTAGATGCGACATGTATTGCTTCTGCAAATCAATCAAGTTCTATTGGCTTACGTGGGTCATCCGGTTATGCAGCTCCAGGTAAATGTATCCCTTAGACTCATTTCGTGTTTCTGTTCTCCTTCGCTTCCTTCGGTTTTAGATTTAATTCACTTCTCCTTTGAGTCTGGTAACACCTACACAGAAGTAAAGCTGCTGGTTCTTATGTTTTACTCCCCACTGCATCATCTTGCTTTCAAAAGTATTAGAATTGAGTTAAGCAGAAAGTGTCTAGATTGTTTCTTGAAATGGAGATGGAGTAAGTTTCTTTCTTTGTTATAGCCAAGACACATTAGCCTAAAAAATAAATAACCAACAATTGTATCTTCTTAACTTTACTACTTTCTTGATTACAGGTTGTACCCACGTTTTTTTATTTTAGAGTAGAGCTAGTATATATTCCTAGTTCAAAGAACACTATCTCCTCAGGTTTCTGTTAGTATCTTTCCTTTTTCAGAAAGTAGAGACTTTTTAATTTCTTAATTTATTACGTGAGTACCACAAACCTACAACAAATATAAGGATAATTGATAAGTTTATGGTTAGGTAATGGCTACTAAGAAAATTTAGATCTCTTTGTTTTGATGCTCTGGTAATTAAGTGTTCCTTCTTGTATGTTGGGGTATGACCCTTGGTTTTGTTGTACGTTATGTTCGGGCTTTTTAATGAAATATATGTTTACCCAAAAAATTCATAGTGAACCAATCAGGCGTGATTCAAATTAGGCATTTTAGATGGCATAGGCAGAACCAAATGTTGTTATTCGTGATCTAGCAAGAAGCAAAGAAGTCGACACAACTCTTTGTAGTCTTATTCAAGACATAAAATTAGGAGTATCCATCTAAGAAAATAGTCCGCTGAAGTTTCTTTACTATTCCTTGAGAGGCTGCTTATCAAGCAGATTTGCAATATTCTTATCTTTATGATGGATGGATTGTAGAGTATGGCATGGGAAATGAAGTATCAACATCGAGTGATATGTACAGTTTCGGTATTCTCTTATTGGAGATGTTCACAGGGAAGAGACCAACAGATGCCATGTTCGAGGGTAGTCTGACTCTCCACAACTTTGTTGAGATAGCTATGGCTGAACAAGTAGCAAACATTGCTGATCCAACATTGTTTCAACAAGTAGTAATGGGAGAGGCAAGCTCAAGCATCAATAGCTCTCAAAATCAAAGCCCAGCTAGCATTCACGAAGTTCAGGAGTGTTTGACTTCAATTCTTAAAGTGGGAATAGCTTGTTCAAAAGAACTACCAAGAGATCGACCGGATATCAAAGAAATCGTTACTCAATTGCATGTCATCAAGAACACTCTTCTCGGAGTTGGAGTACACGGAGGAATGAGAGCTAGTATTGCAGCTTGATCATGTGCAGGTATGACCCCTTTTACATTCCAATAACTACTGGAGGAAAAAACTTGCATTTGGCACAAAAACCACCACAATTCTACATTCAGCCGGTGAAAAATCGGTTTGTTCAGTTGTTGCTGATGCTGACTGACCATAAGCATTTTAGTTCTGTTCAACTTCACCCAGGTTCCTCTTTACGCCAATTCAAATAGTTCTCACGTGGTCTACAAACTACAACTATGAACAAAATGTTGGATTTCCATTTCTAATTCAAACTTGAGAATCAATAAAGTAGGAACTCTAATGCCACATTCCAATTCAGGATAAACAAATCTCATTTTTCGTAACTTCAATGAGGCAAGTTCTTGAATAACCTCTGCATCTATCAAAACGAGGATGTGGTTGTTTTTTCCTCCTTTCTTTTACTGAAAATTGGTGTATACGATAACATTTTTCTACATATATTAAATTATGTGCACAAACCAACCCAATTTTCAAGCTGTTGCATCTTCGATCCAAGTTAAACATTCCGTAAGTGATTATCTTCTCTCATCGAACTTCTTTAATAACTAATTTTTCTTCTTCCCTCGTAGGTGCTTAAGGTTTGGTGGGTCTTGAGGTGTCTGTCGAGACTACAACTTTGTGATGCTGCATATTGCTTTGGGTACACATTACGCATGCTAGTTTGTTGTTCAATTTCTACACCTTTTTTTTTCCCAAGTTTATGTTCCTCTTGTGTTTTTAGTTTGTTTCAAATATGAGAATTTTCTCATTTAAATGTACTATAAGACTTACATGCATGTTAAGTGGGACTTCAATAGCATATGAACAAAAAGTAATTGTTTCTTGTCACCAATTTCTAGTATATATGTGCAAGGTTGTCTCCATCTGAACCAAATTACTTTATTTGCATTGAATTTGCTACCGACCCATAAGCCACATGACTGAGAATACGTAAACCCCAGATAGATATTGAGGAATTGCAACAATAATTAACTACTCTAATGCCCCACTTGGTTACAAGCCTACATTGCTCTAAAAATTACAATGTGGGAAACAATACAAATATTTTACCAATGTTCGAGAATGCAATAAATATCTTCTATCAAGCATATGCGAATGACTAGCAATAGGTTTAAACACACCCGAAATGTGTTTCTCCTTCTAATTATCTTGTAATTATCTTATTGCTCTTCCCTCCAATCCCTCGATATTATGCGTGTTAATGCTAGCAGTATAACGCCTTTAAGTTATGAAACCTTCTTCATTTGATACCAGCAGCAACAAGCTAAACGAGCTTTGCCTCTACACAAATCCGGCCCAAAACTGTTTAAAAAGCTCTTATCCTTCCAAGATTGAGAAGCTGAAAACTATTTGATCTTCAAATATATCTTCATAATTTCTTGACCAAACATATTCAGATTTGATCTGTTCTGCTCTCTTAGCCCTCCAAAGAACTTAGGAGTTGAAAAGAAAACTAGGCTCCCAGAAAATCTCTTAGCCCTCCCTAAATTTGGGAGATGAAAAGAGATAGCATTACAAACATCTTTGCCTCAAAGCATAGAGGCTCCAAACTGAAAAGTACTCCCCTCCAAATCTAAGGAGTTGGAAAGAATATTTGAGTTCCAGACAGCAACTTCAAGACTTCTCGACCAAATCAGACCCCAGCTTACTCTAACCTCTTAGCCCTCCAAATCAGTCTGTTGGCAAACATTTCATAGCTTCTTAACAATTTGACAACCTGCCCAACCGTATGTTGGTGTGCTCTCCCAAGCTTCTTTTGGCAATTTACATACATTTTGGACTAGTGAGCCAAACATCCATGAATTTAAAGGCTTTGGTCCCCAATTCCAGTTGTTATCAGATATCATGATAAGAGCATGATCTGAAATTGGTCTTGGTAGTCCCCATAACACCAAATTAAATTTTTCATCACCTCCACCGAAATCTGGATTCTATCAATCCTACTATGGATAGCATTGTTCTAAAAACTGGTCCAAGAAAATTGCCTTCCCATCATTGGTAAGTCCTTCAATTCTGATTGATTGATAAAATCTTTGAAACCACTCATGCTTCTCTCAACTCTTGTACACCCTGTTCTTTCACACATTGCCTTAATCTCATTAAAATCTCCTCCAACTCACCATGGAACTCAAGAAGTAGACTTTAGCTGAAGTAATACATTCCACAATTCTTCTATACGTGTTGTTTCATTAGGAGCATACACATTTACAATGACACAATCCAAGCCAAACAAAGTACCAGCTACCATAACAACATGTCTATGGATAGTGACTTCTCTTGGTTTGAAATTTGCTAGATTCCATACAGTTAAAATAGCCCCAAAAAGACCAACAGCCCCAGATTCAGCATATTCAAGTGCTAAAGTCACTGGATGTTATTCGTCGTTACCTGAATATATGATCTTGAATTTTGTCCAAGTACGCGTAAATTGACCGGATCAACATCCAGTTTTTACAAAAAAAAAAAAAGGCACTAAGACAGTGAGAAGGCTAATTAAAAGGTTTTCACTCTCCTCTCTGGATTATGGGGGAGGAAAATGACACAAGGATACAATTATTTAGGGTGTGGGTTTGAGGTCTACAGGGGTCAAATTTAATTTCACACAAGGATTATATATTTGATACTTTGCAGTCAAATTTTGTTAGTTTGACCTACAAAAAAATCATTTAAAAACTTCAAGTATTCTCTTCTTTTTAGAGTTGATAGCATTATGAATGTGACCCTCTTGCATCTTTTTCGAAATATAATAAGTCTTTTGGAATCAATTGTAAATTACATTACATTTGTCAGCATATATATACACCTTATGATTAGCCTCTTAATTAGATTATATCTTTCGGTTAGCAAAATAAAACAATAACTTACATTTTTTTTTTTTGACAAGCAACAATCACTTACATATGAATGTAATTTTTTTACCTCACTAACCAAAAATTTTGCCCTAGGGGGGTGGCACCGGTTCCTAAAAAATAATTTCTAAATTGAAGTCTACATTTCCAAAGGGGACTTATGGGATCACAAACCCAAGCACAAATATGAGAATTAAGGTGCTCTAGAAGTCTTCATTACCACACATTCAAGTAGGGTCCTTACACTTTATCGTGGTCCTGCGTGAAAGTGTGGTGATGGTGGAGGCCCTTCGAGCATCACATGGTGGTGCTTTAGTGGCCGCTCCAGAATTTTTTAGCAGGGTTTTCAAGAAAATGCAAGAAACTACACAAGCTCTATAACAATAACAAGAAAAGGTAAAATAAAATAAAATAAAATAGGATACTCCTATTAATATCAACGGTCAGACGAAAAACATGAAAAAAGTCAAAATACATAAGACATTACAATTGTCCCGATGAGTTTTTCATATTTTGAAACCGTTGCATAATAACCTCATAATTAATGATACGAACTACATCTTTTTCACTGAATGCAACCAATCAATCATTCATTCACTCATCTCCCATTGCATAATTTGCATTATAGAGTGCAAAAAAAAAAAACCTCATTTTGAATGAGACCTTTTTCGGGTGTCGATTTGATGATCATAACTATTCGTTTTATTCAAATTGCTTTATTAGGAGACCATACAACAATTCAACTCATTAACATATTATTAAGTGCTTGATCTAAAAATTCAATTCTTGCTCGAGAATTTTAACCCAACAAAATAGATGTACATATCAAGCACTTATGATATCTAATAGAAATTAATTTTTGCATGGTCTCCTAACAAATAAATTTGAATGAATGAACTGTTCTGATCAAGATTAATTGCGTAGGGTGTTCAAAATTAATTGGGTAGGGTATTCAATGTAGTGGGCAAACCTAAATATCAAATTTTTTGTCTTTACAAAATTTTATGTTTGGTGTTCACTTGCACACCCACAACAAGTTGTGGCGCTGCCAGTGTGAGACTCCAAGAACAATTAATAATTTCTTGTAGACACGGGTTATAGGAGTGTACCCAAGCATTCAACCTTCTATGTAATTGGGTTGTATCTTTTCATTAGAGTGATTTTTTTCGGTCTAGAATTAAATATAAAATTTATAATTACAAAATAAATTTGAAGATTTTTCAAAATATTTCTATATTCTTTTTAATAGGTTGAAAGGCCATCAGGCAAAAGTTAAGTGAGCTAAAAAAATTTGTTGCGGAGTGTAGTTTGTAACGCCCCGATTTTCGGAAACGTTAAATTAATCTTTTAAAATAATTTAATGTCTTTAAAATTTGATTTGATAAGCAACAAAGTTAAACAGCGGAAGTCTTTAACCACTAAAATTTAAGTTGACATAATTAGGTCTTACATACTACCAAATAAAATAAAGTTCGACAATTGTGCAAGCACTTTTGGAATTGTAATTACAATACTAAAATAAACAGAGCTTCTTCTAGTAGTTCGCCCACGGTTCTATGAACTTCCTTACTGGTTCAGGAGGTTTTCGACGGGGTACTGTTCCTCAAGTTGATCGTACTGCTCTTCCTCGGTACCTGGCGTAAAAACGTCGTGAGTCGACACTCAGAAGATAAATCCCTACCCTACTAATCCCTTACTTTACAACTAAACAGTTAAATAATATAACAATTGATATTAAAAGAAAGCACAGAGAAGTAACACATCATCCTTTTCTTACTATCCATTAACTTAAGTGAATTCTAGGGATCTTCTCCACAAGATCCTTTCCTCCCATACCACTAACTCCGCCCGTTTCATGGAACCACCCACCTCTTGCTTGTCCTGCACCAGGGTCTTAAGCGAATATGTTTCACTTAGACCATAACAAGGGGTTAAGTTACCCATGACGTAACCGTCTGTTAGGGTCGCACACAACACATCACACGCCGGGCCTCGGTTAGCACCCTGGGCCCTACCTGGTCACCCATTTCAACATCATAGTACTTTCAAGATCACAATGGCCCTCACTGGTCACCATTTGATCACTGGGCCCTATCTGGTCACCCATTTCAAAATTTCACAACACACGCTCTCCCCACACATTATCAGTTTTCCATTAACTTAACAACGTCTATCAGTTCTCTCATCGTAAACCACCCCATGATCCTAAGTCCGATCTAACAAATACCACAGCAATAAATCCATAACAACTTAAACAATAAGATAGGATACGTCTCAATGTGAAAGCAGATATAGCGAATGATATTGTAAATAAAACACATGATATCTTATGACTGGGCCGATGCCCTATGTATTATTTAAATTTCTATCTTTATATTTTAGTAATAGTCTTGCTTATTCAATTCTGTTACTAACTAATTAAAGTGACTATGTAATAATTTATCTTTCCATAGTTATAATTCTATCCACTGGGTTGACTATCAATTTGTCAATGAGTAAAAATATTTCACAGCTTATCATGGGCATTGTTTTACAATAAAATACAATTCATTTATTATCATTCTAGAATAGTTATTATTCTAATCATAATAAATTTTGAGTTATTATATGCATACTACATTACAGTAGCATTAGTTCTAAGCATGGGAAAAAAAAATGATAATAAACATATTCATATAATCCAAGGAATTTTTTTTACCATGCTCAGTGATTAAATATCCTAATAACAATTAGTTCTAGGCTTAAATCGGCATGATCATACAACATGGGGATTAAACTGTAACAAAAACGCTCCTCATGTAATCTGTTTCATTTCCAGACACGCTCGTCCGGGCCACGCTAACTCCGGTCCGGACCAGGTAAACTGAAAAAAACAGAGTATGGGTTTGGCTGGATGGATTTTGATGCACATGTCCCAATCTTTACATAGTAATCTATCAAATACATTATTTTAAAACTAAACTATAGTAAAACATCCTACATGTAACTGTTTTCATTTCCAGTGATGACCAAAACCGAAAAACAGAGGGTGGCTACGGTGGTTTGGTTATTGATACATGGGGTTTGATTTTTACTACTTCCAAACATTAAAACAACACTAGGAACTAAATATACTTAGGGAATGGTAGGATAGAGATTAATCTACCTTGGATTTGGTCGGATAAAGCTAGGAATCCAATTCTGTTGATTTCGGAAAAATAGGAAGATGACAACGACGGGAACGGCTCAGGAATGGTTCGGGAACGGTTTGGAAACGGCTCTCGGAATGGCTCTGAGATTCTTGAGGTCGTGCTAGGAGTTCGGAGTCCCGAATTCAATTAGTGAGGTGGTGTATGTGAAAGACCCGTAAACCCACTATTCTCTCTCTATACCACCATGGATGAATTTGAAGGTTTCTCTTCTCTTTTCTTTCTTGCTCTGGACATGTAAGTGAATGGAATAGTAGTGTTGTTGTGTTTATTTTTATGGGTGGTATTTACAGTGAGAGAGAGAGAGAGAGAGGGAAATGGTGGAGGCGTAGGAGGTGATGGTGGATGGGAGAGGTCTGAGTATTGCAGCCATTGGGGGCTGAAATTTCAGGGAGGAGGGGAGGTAACCATGGAGTAATAAGGTGGGTGATGGTGGAGTTGATAGGTGGTGGTGGAATTCTGTTGGTTCCAAAGATGGTTGATGGGTGAGGTGATGGGAGGCTGCTGATTTTTGGGAAGGGGAAGGGAAACCCATTGTGTATTGTTGTGCTAGCAGGATAATAAGAGTAGGGGAGTGAAAGTGTGAATCGGCAGGGAGAGAGAGACAGCTGGAGTGGAAATGTTAAGGGTAGTTTAGTTAGGAATTTAGCTAGTTAGGGTCCTGGTTACGTACTTAGTCCCCGAAATCCATAATTAAATTTAACTAAGTTTTATGAAGAATTCAATTACTCAAATTATACACACACAAAAAATATAGGGCCAAAATTAGGGTCGTTACATAGTTGGCATGGGTAATCCGCTAGTACCTATCCATGTTCGGTAGATAAGTACATGTGCATGAGATCCGGTACATGCTATTTATTACTCTGCATCTCTATATGTATTATAAATTTAGAATCACATGCATACGTATGTGTTAGAATCTCACACACATATATATATGGAGGACACAGGGCCGACCCTGAGGTGAAGCTTGAGGTGCGGCCGCTTTAGGCCGGCCTCCTGATTTTATCCAAAAACGAGGGCCTCGTTGTCCATATAATACAATTATATATTATATATAAATTTGTTCCATATTACTCCACAAGAGGAGCCTGGGCCAAGTGGTGATTGCAGCCTCTCGAAAATGTGGGCTTACTTGTTCAAAACCTAAGAGGTACATTTTGGCACTATTTTTTCTCCTAATTTTCCTAAAATCCAGGTGAGCAGTCTTGGTCAAAGCAAGCCACCCTATTCTTACCAGATAATTGGGAGAAGCTCTGCCGAAACTAGAGCAACAAACGCCATCTTGGTGCATATAATATATTTTTATATTTTCAACTACTAGCTTTAGTGACTCTAGATCAAGGTTCAAATCTTTTGCGCACCATAAATGTTTTGATGAGGTTTTTTTTGTTTGTTTAAATTTTTCTTTTTAACTTTGAATATCAAATTTAATAATAAATCAAAATGTACTAAAAATAGATCAAAATAATTTATTTTCACTCAACAACCATTGATAAAAAAAATATTTAAATAACCATTAGAGGAAACGTAATGTATGACCGGTATTTTGTTATGTTTGATTTAAATTTTTACATTGGATAATTTTTTTTTCAAAAAATTTCCTTGCTTAAACTACAAAGCTAAAATGCCATATTTAATCTTTTACCTTACCAGTAAAAAAAACTTTTTACCTTATATTAGCCACCTATATTGAATCTTTTTTGTTAACGAGAACTAGGCCTCGTTTTAAAATTCGCTTTAGGCCTCTTAAATGTCAGGGCTGGCCCTGGGAGGACATCGGTGCCCCTTTTATATTCAAAATTACTACTGCGAAAATAATAGATCTAAGAAAAACAGCTGTACAAAATGCACAGCTATTTGATAAGGAAAAAGAAAGATATACCAAATCAATTTAACAACTACATAAATCTAACAATAAAAATAGATTTATCGTAGAAATATTTCATTTCCTTAGAAAGCTACGAATACTAAAGAGATGCTAGATACGAATTTCAAATTCGAAAAAATTGTTATCATAAACTTGGGCATTTCGGATAACAATTTTAAGGGCTTTCAACAAGAAGTTCTACTCTCTTATTGGAGAGAAAGTTCAACAAGCTAGAGAGGAAATATCTCATGTTCAGGTACAATGTTTTCAAACTCCATATGATAGTGCTTTGGTTGAGATGGAAAAGACTTTATAATTGAAATTTGTTGATCTTAGTTTGGCTAAGGAATCTTTTAAACGGCAAAAACCAAGGGTGTTGTGGTTAGTTTGGGTGATCAAAATACAAAGTTTTTTCACAAGAAAATGAAAACTCATTGCTTGAGGAATAAGATCTTAAGTCTAACAAATGATGTTGGGGATAGGCTGAAAGATCCTAAGGACGTAAAGGATGAGATCCTTGGTTATTATGTAGGGCTTTTGGGGTCTCCTTTCTCTCAGAAAAGGGATGCTTATCAGGCTCTGAGATTTGCTGTGACCCATAGAATTTGTAGTGATCATAGGGCTGCTCTTGTTAAACCTGTAACAAAGGGAGAAATTAAGACAGCCATGTAGGCTATTAAGGGTGACAAAGCTCCTGGTCCTGATGGGTTTTCCTCTAACTTCTTTCAAAAAAATTGGGACATTGTTGGCTCCGATGTGTTTCAAGCTATTCAACTTTTCTTTGAAACTTCTTATCTCCCTAGACAATGGAATTGCATTGCTCTCACTTTGAATCCTAAGGTTTCTTCTCCTAATTCTATCAGAGATTTTAGGCCTGTTGCTTGTTGCAATGTGTTGTACAAATGTGTGACTAAAGTATTGGCCAGTAGGCTACAACCTTTGCTCCCTCTTATTATCAGCCCCTGTCAGTCTGCATTTGTGAAGGGTAGGTCTATAATGGACAACATTTTACTTATGCAAGAACTAGTTAGGAATTATCACAGAGATGGTGGTAAAACAAGATGCGCTATAAAACTGGATCTTATGAAAGCGTATGTTTCTATGGAATGGGGCTTTTTGCTGAATATTCTGAAGGTCATGGATTTCCCAAGCCAGTTCATTCAATGGGTGGAATCGTGTATTACCTCTCCCAGGATACGACATGAACTCTTAGACATGTAGAAAATAATGAAGTTTTGGGCATTAACGAGCCAAAACTCACAATATCCCTAAACAGGTGAAACTGACACTTGCGTAAGGTCAAATAGATGTAAAACGACTCGTGCGAACCAACAAAACCGAGGAAAACATCCCGACATGACAATAGATTGAAAAACTGGAAAAATGTCACAAAAACGGACATAAGACACAAATGACGACTCGTATAGGCCCAGATTGAAACCGACACCCCCGTGCAGTCAAATTAGGTCCATATGACCTACATGACATGACAAAACTTGGCACAAGCCCCCTGAACGACATTCGAGGTGCTTTGAACTTGAGACGGAAAAATGATAAGTTGGAGGGATTTTTTTCCAGGTAAGAGGGGGCTTAGGCAAGGGGGCCCGTTATCCCCTTACCTATTCCTTTTGATAATGGAAGGCTTTATAGCCTTGCTACAATATAAGATCAGTCAAAATGGAGTTTTTGTCTTCCATCCCAAATGCAAGAGTTTGAACATTTCTCATCTGGTGTTTGCAAATGATTTGTTTATCCTTACTAGTGCTGATGAAGGATCTTTTCATCTAATAGCAGAGGTTTTGAAGGATTTTCACTTACTCTCAGGCCTTCAGCCCAACTTGCTAAAGAGTTCAATTTTCTATTCTGGTGTTACTAAGGCAGTAAAGACCTCTTTGGGCAACATCCTCCCCATCAGTGAGGGATCCCTCCCTGTCAAATACTTAGGGGTTCCTTTGATATTAACAAGGCTGAAAGCAGCAGATTGCAACCAGCTAAAGGAGAAAATTCTGAGTAGGATTCAATCCTGGGCAAACAATACTCTGACATATGGAGGTAGACACCAATTGATTCAATTTGTGCTTTTTAGTGTTCAAGTCTACTGATCCTCTCTTTTTATTCTACCACAGAAGGTGTTACATGATATAGAGCAAATATTGAGATCCTTCCTGTGGTCAGGCCCTGACCTCAAGCATTATGTGCTCCAAGGTTGCTTGGCAAGCCTTATGTGCTCCAAAGGAGGAAGGGGGTTTAGGTTTTAGGTTGCTTAAGACCTAGAACAAGGCCTCAATGATTCGACATCTGTGGGCAGTGTGCTCTAAAGCTGATACATTGTGGATCAAGTGGGTGCACGCCTATATCATAAAGGATCAAAGTGTTTGGTAGGTTAAGATACCACATGAAGCTTCATGGACCATCAAGAAAATTTTTAAGTTACGAGTTGATGTCCAGCCTTGGATAAAGTGTGTAATTGGGGATGGCAGGGCTACCTTCTTGTGGTTTGATAATTGGGCCTTTATACTAGAGATTTGGCGAATCTGTTGTTTTTAGTTTGGGAAGATCCCTCCAAGCTGAAGTGGATTCTATCATTCAGAATGGCATGTGAAAATGGCCTCGCCCTAGAAATGCAATCACTAAGGAGATCATGGCTGGTACTTCCCCCGACTTGATCCCAAATACTGATGTTTCTGATTCTGTGCGTTGGTCCCTGAATGGGAGTGGAAAATTTACACTCAAATCTGCATGGAATGCACTACGTATTGTGTGTCCCATGGTCCCGTGGGCTAAAAGTGTGTGGTTCTCTCACAATGTCCCTGTGGGCCTTTAATTTATTGAATGGCTAACTTTCCTAGGCAGATTGTCCACTAGGGATAGACTTTTAAGTTGGAGTCTAGGGGTGAATGCAACATGTGTACTCTATTACCTGGAAGATGAGTCTCACGAGCACTTATTTTTTTATTGCGACTACTCCAAGTATGTGTGGACTCGTATGCTTGGAAAAAAACAACATTGTTAGGCCTTGTTATGGGCTGGCTTGGGAAATTGATTGGTTATGCACTCATATGAGGACGGACTCTTATACCAAAAGGACTTATAAACTTTCCTTAGCTGCATCCATCTATTGGATATGGAGGCCAGGAGAGAAATGCTAGGGTGTTCCAAGGAATTAGCACTTCTGCTGAAAGTTTGTAGTCCAAGATTATAGATGAAAACAGAGCTTGTATGTGTTCTTGGAGGAAGATAAAGTCCAACAATGAGAATAGGCTGCTGGTCAGGAGCTGGAATGTGCATTCCAGTATTCTGGCTTTGAGTTAGTCATGCCTAGGAGTTGAGTATTGTTGCTTCTTGTAGTATTGTTTGCTTTCTTACTTTTCTTTGGCCTTTTTGGCCTGACTGCTTGTAAAGGCTATGCCTTATGTTTGGGTTTTTTTGCATGCATTGAAATGGTTGAGTTACCAAAAAAAAGAAAAAAACATTTGTAGATGGGGGATTGCATTGTAAATCTCTAGTTCTTTGTTCGGTCTACAAAAGTTGAGTTGGAGGGGATTTGCCAAAATGGGGATTAGCTATCCCATGTGGGAGGTGTTTTTTTTCTTTTTTTCAAGGAAAGAAAACGCAAGTTATATTGATACAAATAAGATACAAATTGCTAGCTCGGTCCATGGGCCGAAAAACAACAAATACAACAAAACAAGAACAAAAAACACAGAAACAATAAGAACAAAAAAAAAAAAGGAAAGCTGCTCAGCTCCGATGTGGAAGGTGTTATTAATAATCTTATTCTACCTCTTGTTTGTACATTTGCCGGCCGTGATGTCCATGCTACTTCTTACCTATGACAACTCTCTCTCTCTCTCTCTCTGAAGGGTAGAAAGAAAAATACTAACATGTCATTATAGATTCCATTATCTGATCCGGTGCAAAACAAATATGGAGGTTGAATTAACACCTCTCTTATGAGGTCAGGCGCTGTTTTAATTCAGCTAATTAATGGTTTTGATGAGGTGTGGATGTCAAAGTGCTGGAATACTGCTTCACAATGCTGAAATTCTATAGCTTGAGTTTGCAGCTCTGAAAATTCTTGTAATTAACATCTTCAAGGAGTTATTCGACTGATTTTAATGCTCTTCTCAAACTTCTTGGAGGGCTAAGAACTTTGGTCTAACCAACTTACTACAGTTAGAGCACAGATGAGATTACTCTTTCCAATTTTTGGAGGGCTAAGAGGTTCAAGGATGTTTGCTGTTAAGCTGGTAATGGTAGTCAAGCTGCTGATATTCTGGTTGTATGAATTCCTAAGTTTGGTTGTACCTCTTTTCAACTCCAACTTTGGGAGGGCTAAAAGGCCTTATCATTAGCTGATATTGCTATATCAGTTGTCATGGTTATGGGTAAAATCACATGTATTGCTTTATTCCAAGGCGGATTACCCTCTTCTTCTTTTTTTGATAGGCAACAAAATTTTATTAGAAACTCGACAAAGGATACATCGAGGCGAGACCAAGTATGGACCACATAGATTGAAGTACCATAAGAGGCCAGCGGATTACCCTCTTTGGCAAGGTGTCAACGTTACTACACGTTACTATGCCTGTAGTGATTTATTGTGGCTCTGCTACTCTGTTGGCTGACTTTGAGGTATTGTTCTGGAAGAATCCTCCTATGCAGGGTCCATTTAGGAGGGTTTTGGTGGTGTAAGGATTAGTGGCCGGTTATGGTGCGTGCTGGAACATAATTAGCACAATTTCAAGCTGCGCAATATGCTGTGATGATGATTCCACGATCTTTACTGTGGTTTTTTCAATGTCTCATTGGATGTATTTTTCCTTTCTTTTCTTTTCTTTCTTTTGGCCTTCTTTAGCTCCAAGGTCTTCTTGTATCTAGAGTTTTGGCCTCCTCGATATACCCTTTGTCGAGCTCTAATAAATTTTGTTGCCTATCAAAAAATAAAAAAAAACACCTTCCTTATGAAAACTACTCATTATGAATTTCTATCCCTAATCCTACGTCATTACCAATCCCCTCGTAAATGCAACAATATTAATAAAACATAGGTAATATGATTGACCTATGTTTCGCTTGATAACAATCCAAGCGCAGAAGGATGTTGTCATGGATTGCAATATATAGCCTGAGATATATTTTTTTGGTACGTCGGCCATCAGGGTCGGCTCTAATTTTTTAGAAGCCTACAATGGAAATACAAAATGGGACCCTATATGAATTTTCGCAAAAAAATTACAGTATAAACTAGATAAGTCACATTTTTAAACCAAACACAAGTACTCATCATCAACGAGCTAGGGAAATTCTTTAGTAATACCGAACATTATAAGATTTCAAAAGCAGCACTTAGATATTACTAAATCAAAAAAATAACCTCACATCACAAGATTTTGAAAACATAAATATCACCCTTGTACAATTTAGCAGGTAAAAAAAAACCTAATTATGCACGCATAATCCATCTTTTCACAATTTCATGTATAGTCTATTCAACCTTTCTTGTGACATAGTAATTTTTTATCCGCAAAGGAAAGTTATTGATAACTTGATAAGAGGGTACATCGAGGAGGGTTAAAGCTTTAGCGTATAGCTAATAGAAAGCATCCCAACTATATTATGTTGGCACCCGGACCCAAGTGAAATCATGGGCAGAAGGTAAAACCAAAGAAATGGCAAAAACGTCCAATACATTTTTTTGGATCCACAAAACATACAATACATCATTGGATGAAACAGACCAAAAACAGAAAAGGAAAGGAAATCCAATGAAACAAAGTCGCACTTTTAATTTAAGGATGCCGTCTAACTGTAGCAGCAATAGTCAAATATACATATTTTGAATGGACTTTTATAAGGAATATCAAAATAAAAAGGGATTCTAAAAATTACAAAATAAAAAATTGAATTTAAAGTGCCGGCACCTTGAGGTTTAGCTCAAGGCCGGCGATGGCCATGTTTTCGTTCCGCATGTTCATTTAGTTGATCTTTCGGAATCGGAATTGAAACTTTATTCATTAAGCACATCAATTGAATATCACAATTGGGAGAGCGTATTAGCTATTAATCGATACACAATGAAGTGAAATGAGAGACACTACGGTTTAATTTGATGATTTAACTCGTTCATTTCGTAAATCTCAAATCAGTAAATCATCTGTTCAAAAATCAATTTGATCAAATTTTTCATCAATATGAAAATGATATTTGTCGTACGAGAAATGAGTCGTCAATGTTTGACTTTGCATTTCTCTCGAGACAAACATCATTCGAGCCTTCACCCTTTTTTCTTTTTTTTTTTAAAGGCAAAGAAAAATTTATTCGTCATGAAAGATTAAAAAGTGAAATCGAGTACAGATTAATAGAAATCCATGAGAGAGCTTTGAAATGAATAACAGGCTTTTCTAGTGCTGCACTACTCGCAAAAAACTAAGGGTGAGCAGGGGCGGCTTTAGGATTTTAGTTCAGTGGTGACAAAAACATAAAGAATTTTTTTGTATAGAAATCTCTATATAAAATAAATATTGTTTTATTGACTGAAAATTATTCCGCCTAATTTTTTTTAGCTATATTATTTGCATACTCACCAAATTAAGTGAAGTTTTTTTACTTTGGCTACTTATGAACGATTCAGTGCTGACAGTATGAGAGGAAGATCAAATTATGTGTAACGAATATGAAATTTTCGTGCATTTTTTCAGCCCAATGAACCCCCTCATTAATTTACAGGTGGGGCCACCCATGAGGGTGAGTTTCTTCTGTCGACAAATGGACTAAAGTTGATTTTTCACGGATTTCAAAACAAGTCATTCTACTAACATTGTTAACTAAAATACGGAGTATCATTTAGTGGGAATAACTTGACTATTTAGTAAAACCCACTAAATCTACCCCTTAGCCACCTTTTTTTTTTAACATTGAAAGAAAGGAGAAAAAAAAATTCAAGAACTAAATTAATAAGATGGCAAGATGCCAATAAAAAAAAAGAAAAAAGAAAAAGAAAAGAAGACCTGCAGCTTGATAAACCCAACAAATCACTACTACAACCTCATCACCAACCGAGCAAAACTTCTATAATGCTCCCCAGTGGTATGGGAGTATCATACTCCCAATAAACATAGACAATTAAATTGAAAAGTAGGTAAATCACAGCCCTTGGATCAAAATACCTAAAAACAGTAAAGTGAATTTGTTAAAAACGAGATGATTTTATGAATTTTTAATCAAAAAAATATAGTATATATTACTTACCATAGAAACAGATTTTAGATATCATTCACTAATGCAATACTTACTATCTTTTATGGCTGCACTTACTCTAAAGTATGATAACACTTATTACAATCGGTTGCTTAGGTAACAAGTTACCACTGATATACTTTTCGGATAAAAACTAGTTATATATATTTTTAAATTGATAATAAATTTTATATCCAATATGGATCTTGTTTGATAGATCTCAATTAATTCTATAATACAATATTTTTAAAATCGCATAAAATATTATAAATTACAAAATTGACATGAACTTCCAAAATGGACTATTAAATTAGGACGGAGGGAATATAAATAAAAATAAAAAAGTTGCAAGTTATCCCTTTTTTTGGCGGTAAAAATTTGAAATTTTGGAGATTTATATATGCACACCACTTTAAGTTATATACACCATACTTTTTGTCTTTTTGCTAACAATTGGGGAGTGGGCAACCTTGCTAGAAAATGGTGTTCAATTATAAATCTAGTTTAAAATTTTAATATGATCTTATGATATAATTAGAATAATTTTTTGGAAACAAAAAATTATACAAATGTTTTTTTGTAGTTTCCAAATAATATTATAAATATTTTGAATTAACTTGCTTTTAAATAACAATCTATTATAAATATATTTAATTAACTTGGTTTTAAATATTACGGTGAAAACAAGGTACTCATATAATATTTTAATAACTTACAAATTTAGTTAATACTCCGTATATATTATAAATTAACGCTATCAGTTGATTGTTACATCAAAATTTGATTATAAATTTTTTCCTTAATAAATATCACCATTTGGTAGGATTCTCAATTGAATTAATGGTAGTATTTAATGAAATTAAACTATTCAATTTGATTAATATAGTTTACAGTGATCAATATGACATAATTTGCAAATCTAACAACTAATAGTGTTGGTGCTAACATACCTGACATTAATCAGTCAACAAGGATTGATTCATTTGCAATTGATTAATGCCTTGTTTGGATGGTGTTTTGAAAATTTTTAAGTTTGGTTTTTGGTAATGAGTGGAGAGAGAAATTAGGGTAGTAATTAAAGAGAGATAGAGGGAGAAATGAGAATAATGATTGGAGAGAAGAGAGAGAAATGAGAGTAATGATTGAAAATAGGGGTAATGAGTGTTTTTTAAGTTGGAATTTTTTTTTTCAAAATGCCATCCAAACAAGGCATAATCTGATTATAAGTTCAACAAATTGATCGAACGATTTAAATCGATTAGGATCATATTTAGCAGATGTGGTAGTTAACAATGATGTTAATAACCAACTGGGGCTAGCTCGGTTGGCCAGAACTCTTGCATCTACTACAATAATTGTGAAAGATGACAGTTTAAAAGTGTCATTAAACGTGAAAGATGACAGTTTTGAAACTGTCATCTATGGAGCTATCATTGAAAGTCTGAATCTTAAAATGACGGTTTAAAACTGTCATTAATATCTGTAAAGATGATACTTTTTAAACGTAATTAAAAGTAGAAGATGACAGTTGTGAAACGTCATTAAAGTGCTTTAAAACTGTCATCTTTTCAAAAGATGACTTTTTTTAAAGCGTAATAAAAAAGTCAAAGATGACAGTTTTAAACTGTCATCTTTTCTGTCTTTTATCCTAAAAAAAAAAAAATCACAATTCTAGTTCCAGTTCAGAATCTTTAAAAATAATAAAAGCATCCATTAATGAATAAAGAAGTATACATTGATAAATTAAAATTAAAATATGCTCTAGTACATAAGATGTTCAAGTATCTTTCAATCCGAAAAGTACAAAATACAAATAAATGACCCCATATAACTATTCGCTTATTCCAACTTTCTCCAACCCAAAAGTTTGCATTGCTCGGCATATATATCTTGCATTAAACACAATTGGAAAAAAAATATATCATATTTTCTCTCTCAAATTCCACATATACAATACATTTAAAAAAAGCAAATTAGACAGAAAAATAGGAACACTAAGTTTCTCTATAACAATTATGTGCTTCCACAAATTAGATGGGAGTTAAATTGGATAGTGAAATCGTATGATAAGGAACGAGGCCTACCTGCTAAACGGATTAAAATGCTTGGCAAAACTATGAAATGATGTTCAATACATCTAAGCTTTTGGGGAGCTCCAGTAATCATGTTCTGCAAATCAACAAGTAGGGGGAAATTAGTGCATATCTACGAAGTCTGTACAAACAAATGAAATATAAACAACCAACTGGAACTTTGGGGCCGGATCAGTATTCAAATGAAAAAATCGTAATTCGTTTGTGGTGAACGCATATTTACTAGGTCTTACCTTAACATAATATGCATGACCAGGGCAATTTACATGTGCATAATGTCGCTAAGAAGTCACTCTACATGGGCCTTCAACATAACATTGTAGTCAGCACTGAAAGGTGCTTCAAAACTATCACATGGTTTCGAGAAGCAATGAAGGCTACGCTTAATCATATGGCCTAGCATAACAATGTGAAAACCAACAAAAGACATATATATCCTACCGTTGCAATTGTGATTCCTCTCTTTTTCTCTTCAGGGGCCTTGTCAATTTCATCAAAGGCAACAGCCTTAGCTTTGCCTTCTTCCGCCAGCACCTAAAGGAGGCAATAACCAATTTAGAAATTAGAACCCACATATTTTACCGCAACAAACACATGTCAAACTCCACATCTCATTGCAGAATTAAAATGCGTAGTTCAAAAGGAGACTTTTCTGGGAAAGAATGGAATTAGAACACATTGACCAGTAATCAAATCCATCAACAAACACACCCTTGTAATTGCAGTAGTCAGAGTAGTCTTTCTGTGATCAACATGCGCAATTGTCAATCCTTTTATTAGTGTTCGATTTAGTATAATTAGTTTCTTCCAAAGAAACGCCACTTGCCTTTTTAACGTCCGAGTAAGAAACTGCAGTTCCATTGCTCGACAAAATGTCGCAATGAATAACTCTTGAAATTTTTGAATTTGGTTTGTAATTCCGTTTACCCATTACTCCAACAACTTTATGTTCTCGTTCTGAGCACTCGACACACTTAGCAACTCTCTCCCAGACCTTTAACTAGCCAACACACTCTCCCTTTTGCGATATCAAAATGGATAAAAAGCAAAAACGGGAATAAGATAATCAATACCGAATCAACTTCTTTTTTGGCATAGATATTGTAAAATTGAGACCTACAAAATAAGGACTTGTCAAATGGGATCAATGGGGGATCTCAATTTTTTGGCATAGATGATCGCATACATTATTTGTGAGACATACATTAATCGCATCAATTGAATATCGCAATTGGGAGAGCATATTAGATATGAATCGATACACAATGAAGTGAAATGACAGACACTACGTTCATTCTCGTCGCCACGTTCTTACTGGATCGGATTGGGCGAAGGCCGTTGCTGTTAAGCAGCATTGGGGGCATGATCGTGTCCCTCGCGACCCTAGGCACGTGTCTAACAATCATAGATCACTCGGAGAAGAAAGTTATATGGGCTGTTGCTCTGGCCATCGCATCGGTGCTATAATTCATCGCATCGTTCTCGATGGGGCTGGGCCCCATAGCGTGGGTCTACAGCTCGGAGATCTTCAATTCCCGTTGAGGCTGCGTGCCCAGGGAACGAGCATGGGAACGGCTATGAACCGTCTGATGAGTGGAGTCATATCGATCAGTGGGGCTTTCTCTCTCTTCATGGGAGTGGCAATCGTGAGTTGGGTTTTCTTCTACACTCTGCTCCCGGAAACGCAAGGGAGAACCCTCGAGGAAATGCAGGTCTTGTTTGGTACCTTCTTTAAGCGGAGGTCGACAATGCGACAATGCGAGAAAAGATGAGTGGCAATTGTTAGTAACGAAGACGGTACCGGTAACAATGGTGGTCAAGTTCAGTTGGGCACTACCAATGGCTAGAGGAGTTTTCCGAGGGATAGTTTCGGTAATGCATGTGTTTTCCTTCTTACGCGATTGACGATCGGCATAGACTAGTATCTACTTCCATAGATGGTACTTGTTTCAGTTTGAAAAGAAAAAAATAGATAGTCTACACCCGCCGTTCATCTTTTACCAATCCTTCCACCGTTCTCAATATCGTTGGACCATTAATTGTCGAGGCGGACGGTAAGATGGACAACCCTACTCTATATTATCCCACAAGAGTGAACATATGTGTTTCATTTTTTAACTGTAGACCGATTTCTTATTGTAAAAATGTGAAGGTAAATGTTTTGATGTAACAATGTTTTTGTATACTTAATTACTAGACTGCCAAAAACATAACAGATAAGGTTATCTTTTTTTTTTATTTTATCATCAACAAATAAGGTTATTTGTGTGGACTTTGAATTTTGTATAATATCAATAAAACCAACCGATATAGTTATCTATCCAAATCTATACTATGTATTATCCCAAAAGACTAACAGAGATAAGGTAATTTACGTGAAATCTGTATTTTGTACAAGCGTAATAAACTCAACAGATAGGGTTATTTGTCCAAATCAACATATTTGTTTCACTTTTTTGACTTTAGGCTGATTATTTGTTGTAAAAAAAGTGGAGGAAATTTTTTTATTTTTGTTTAGGAAACGAAATAGAGGAGGTGAAATTCATTTTGCTAAAAATTCCCAGACCCAACAAAATTAAAAGAAAAAAAAACTCCAAACCATAATTGTAATATCCGCAATTGTGAAACATATTTCATCGGTGCATTGAGATTTGGGTGTGTTGTTTAACAAAAGAGTTTAGTTGTAATCTACTCCCTCCGTCCCAAAATGCTTGTCCGGTCCGCAAACCGGAGTGTTAAAAATAATGCAATTTTTTCAAGAAAAAATTCAAACTTTTTTCACAAATTAAAAATACTCATTGATATCTAGTAAGTTGTTAAAAAACTTTTGATTTTTTCTTGCAAAAATTGTATTATTTTTAACACTCCGTTTTGCGGACCGGACAAACATTTTGGGACGGAGGGAGTATATATATATTATTACTTCTTTTAAATATACGAAGGTGTTTCCTCCTTTTTGTGTTTCACAAATGCCCCAAGCACTTACAACTAATACCAACCATGTCCTATACCTCTTCTCAACCAGACAAAATACAACGGCTCCAAAACGATACAACCTGAAACGAAGCACCGCACCTCTCCCGCGCCTCCACACCAAATCAACCGCGCCTGACCTCCACACCAAATCAATGAATATATGTCTCTAAACCCCAACCCCCCCCCCCCCCCCCCCCCCCCCTAGAATCACTTCTTTTGACGACCCCCTTGCGACGATCGATAGGCGCCCTCTCCTCCCTGCACCCCAAGAAATCCTCTTATCCCCTCATCGTCCCTGAAACCTAAGAGCATCCGCAATGGGTGTGTTATATTTGTGTATCAAAATGTTTGTTAAGGTATGTGTTAGGATAAAAAATGGATCCCACAAGTGTGTGTTAACTTAGGAGTGTGTTAGAATATATATGAGTACCTCAATGGGTTAGTTAGGAGTGTGTTAACTCTTTAAAATAATGTCAAAACAATGGCTATAATAATAAAAAAAAATAGTGTGAGCATTTATGTTTTATGGTTGAAGATTGGATTTATAGAGATAGGACCCACTTATTGTTTGTTAGCTTGGTTGCCAAACTTAATAACCATGCTAACACACTACTAGATTTAGCACACTCTAACACACATACATTGTGGCACAAAAAATACATTTTTGTTTGTTAAGTCTTAGCACACACGATTAACACACTAGTTAGCACACCCATTGTGGATGCTCTAACCCATCTCTTCTCAACTCTTGGGTCTCCAAAGCCTTACCCTACACTCTATCGTCGCACCAACGGACATCAAATCCAGTGGCGTGTCTTGAACCACTCTTACGGATGACCCCAGTGCCCATCAAACCCACAAGCGTTGCGCGTCGTACACCTCCAGTGCCCACCTTCTCTCTCACCAGCGCCCACCAAATCCATCGGCACCGTTCTTCATTTGTTGTTGCCCACCGTTCTTCAGAATCCCTTCCTGCCACAGTTCTCTCGATTTCAAATGGTAAGCATTCCTTAAATATGTTAATCTGATGCTGAGTTTAGATCATAACTGAGTTGGTCTTGCCAAACAGTTATTGCACGTAAGTTGTTTGATGAATGGTTTTGAAATTTCCGAACCCCACGTTCTGTTTTTTGAGGCACCGTATTCTCTTCTGGCGCTTGTTTCTTTCCCTCCACCTCTCCTTGTGCGAGTGCGATATTTCGGACAATAGATTCTCATTTCTCGATGTTCCTGCCGATTGAGAAATAAAGGCACAAATGATAGGTTCTTAAAGTTTGCCACTGATGGGGAAATCGAGGCGGTTGTCACCGTGGACCTCGATGGTGCCAACGTACTCTATACTCAACATAAAGTACATCGTGCTCTTTTGTGATTCGTAAGCAATAAAACATAGTTTCATTAGATGCAGTATTATTAAGAAAGACAAGGTCATTTGCCCTCACTAACTGCCCCATTCAAATGAGCTGCTCAACCAATCATAGTCTGCTCTCAAACCTCCAAAAAGGTAGAATTTCCAAGACTTCTGATATGGCAAATCTGGAAGTTCGAACCAACACACGCCTTCTACGTTTTTTCTCGCCTTTTTATGGTTATGCTCACAAAGTATTTGTGCTTATTGAATCAATTACTCAAGCTACGTCGCTAATATAGACCTATCCATGATTGAAGCCAATGCCCAATTCATTTCTACCAATGCAAAGATCCAATCTTTGGCACACTTGTGAGACATGCCTAAATATGTGTCCGATTTTTGTGTTTTATTTGTTAAGTCGGATACATTGTGGATACTCTAGGTCACATTTGAGGCACTTTTCGGATACTTTAAGGCCACACTAGGATGTTAAGATCATTCTTTTTCTATTTTTTTAATTTGATCAGTTGGCATGAGTTGTAGTGTTTGCATGTTAACCTAGACCTATTTGGCTAGATTCTTGAAATATTGGCAGAAATATTTGTGTGATATGCTATATTTGATGCATATAAGTGCACACAATCCTTTTAATTTCTTGCTCGCTATGATACACTTATTTCAGAAACCCGTCTTCATCTAATTGATTCTGTTTTTGTTTTCTTGCAGGCAAGACTTCTCCAATTCTGTTATTCGGAACCGATCTGATTTTAGTGGGAATCTACTATGAAAACAACAATATCAAAGGCTACCATTTCTATATGGGTAAGAATTTTATAGAGTTAGAATTCAATCACGCCTATTTTAAAGCCCTGCAGTTGATTTTTAGCTTTGATACAAGTACAAATCACATGTATTATTAGAACTACCACACCTGAACATTTTGACAAGGGAGATTGGTTTTGTAGGGGCTATTGCAATAGATCTATTTAAACTAGACCATTCGAAATGTTGAGTTAGATGAATTTGAGATATGATAGGCAACCGGGAGTGTACCTGGCGTTCCAGCCATTTGGCCAATGGTAAAACTGAGGACTTCATATTAATGATATTGTTTGAATTGTGCTTGCTTGGGCTGCCGTTCAAAAAAAAAAAGTGCTTGCTCGGGCCGATAGATTCCTAGAATGAGTAAGTGGAGTAGAGTGCAGTTGTTGCCTCCATTATACTCTCATGCACATTGGCAGAGTTCAATTCCTTTAAGTATCCATTCTCCTCCCCAAGTCCCTAGGATAGAGTAGATTATGATTCCCGGAATGAATCCGTAATGCAGATGTAGCTGAGAGGTTGAGAGTTGTGATGAAACAAAGAAAAAACTTCACTTTGCGTTCAAATTTTTGGGCATTAAAATTATAGCATGAAGCACTGGAAGGATGAATGACCATGAGGGCATCATTAGTCCATATTATGTCACAGTTGAACTGTTGAAGCCACTGTCGAGCACTGATTTGCAATGGGTTGAAGTTTGAACCCTAGAGGACGCTGATGAGGTGCTAATTTGTTTTGTGTTTTCTTTATTCTGAGTTACACTCTTAGGAAGTTCCGAAGTTCCAAATTTCATATCGTAAGAAGTAGAGAAACAAAATACTTAACAAAGACCATACCTATATGCAACCAAATAAAAATGATTTTGGCCTAAGTTATGGAATTCCTTTTATTACACGTGCAGACTAATCTGGTTTGGCATTCCTAATCTCTTGAC
>CM036318.1:10384475-10682752 GCA_020567845.1 Rhododendron henanense subsp. lingbaoense | reverse complement strand
TTTGGCATGTTCCTCTATATGAAAATTCATGTACAATTTTGACTTTAGATTGTTATTACAGGTATGAGATGGCCAGTGGATATTCACAAGACAAGTTTCCATTTGAATACAAGCTTAACTTCAAGGGGTAACTATGGTACGGATACTAACTCAGGGTCAAAGAAAAGGTTGCCACCATCCTGAAGAAAAGTATGGAAGAGATAAAATCCTTCGAGTGGTTAGAATGCAGTGCAAGTAGGTGGCAAGGTTGACAATTTTTCAGGTAGCCCTTGAAGCTTAAAAGTGAGAGCCAATCTAGTAGGGCTTGACATAACCTCAATATTTAATGGTTACGATGAAGGCTTGCACTCCTCTAGGGGATTTCATTACAAGATGTATCACAAGAAATAATCACATGCATCGCACGTGCATTTTTACTAGTTTTCATTAAAAGGCAAAGGTGTCATTTGGTTGAATCAGGTGTCATTTTCTTTTTCACGTTGCATTTTGTTTTTATATGGATACAAATACAAATTTTATACATTCATAAAATTCCAATACAAGGAAGTAGGAACAACACAACTTCTTTTTTTTTTTGGGCCACAGTGTAGGAGAGATTTTATTAAACCAGGAGACAATGAAAATCAAATACATCATATGGGGCTCTCATCCTCACAAAGTGGATGGAAAAGCCGGGATTCCATGAACGAACCGCACTCCCTCTCACAATATTCTTGGCCACAGCGTGTGCCACCAAATTGCCACCTCTTCGAATAAAGCTCGCTTGCATTCCTACAAACTCTTGCTTCAACCGGTTCACGTCTACAATTAACATGCCCACCGACCTGATGAAGTCACCAGTCCTTTGGATCATGTTAACCACCTGTTGAGAATCACCTTCTATATGTACCTTTTGCATACCGAGTTCTTGTGCAAAAATCAAACTTTCCCTAGCCGCCATTGCCTCTATAATTACTGGCTCCATCAAATGCCCAAAATGAATTGCTCGTGCCGCTCGGAATTTGCCACATGAATCTCTGATTATAATCCCAATACCACTCGATTTCATTTGACTATCCAGTCCACCATCAAAATTAATTTTCACCCAACCATTCATGGGTCTTCGCCATCGAATCTGAACTTCTGTAGTTGCTACCCGACCTGCTCCTACTGGTCTGCGTCCACCTTCATTAGTAACCAAAAATTCGGTTGCCTCCCTAATAGCAGTAGTGCAAGCTTCATCCGGTCTCCACATTTTATCGTTAAAGACGACGTCGTTCCTGCATTTCCAGATTCTCCAAACAATTGATCCGGCAGCTGCCCACACCTCCTTGTTTTCAGCTATTCCTTTCCACCAGCAAATTGTCCCACCAACTTAGAAATGAATCACCTTGAATCGAATTCATATTAATTCCCAACGGAGACAACTGCCACACAATCTGTGCAAAGGAACCACTACTACACTAATAGATAAAGGTCACACTGTAGAGACCCGTAATTTCCGAGAAATATTTAAGAGTTTATTTGATATTGGAAATTGAGGAAAATATGATTTTTGTTAAGTTTATGTGAAATTGAGGTTAATGTAAGAATTGTGGAGTTATTTCGATTTGGGGTTAATGTGACGGAATTGGAAGTTGAGGGAGTGCAAGTGTGATTAGTGAATATGTTAGTATATATAGGGGTGTGTTGGTTGTAGGAGATTAAAAATCTCCCACCTCTCTCTCTCTCCTCCCGTCCGACTCTTCCCCCTTCTCTCGGCTCACTCTCTCTCTTGCTCTCTCACCGAAAAACACCACCAAAGCTCAAAACCCAAAGAACCCAACCTTCTCTCTACCCTCCACGCGTGCTAATGAGTTCGTAGCTTGTCCGGTTTGGCTCGGAGAGGAGTATTTGGGGTGTATTTCAAAGTTCGAGTTCAAGGGTTTGCGTGGCCCGATCTCCTTGCGTGTTTGTTCTCCAACTTCGAGGTAGGGATTCTTGCTCTTGTTATGTGTTTATGAGTTGATTTCATGTGGTAATCGTGCCTTAGATTGTTGGTTTTCGTGTTGTGTTGCCATTGAGTTTTCTGCACAAAATCGTCGCTCGTAGTGTCCCCGTATCGATACAATTGTTTGCGTATCGATACGCTGAGAGGATCTATATTCCAGTAGCATCAGAAATCTGTCGTAATGTAACCGTATCGATACTCCATCACCGTATCGATACTCCAAGCTCTGCCGTATCGATACTCCGATTTTCGTATCGATACTCCAGGCTCTGCCGTATCAATACTCCGATTTCTGTATCAATACTCCGGGGCTTTCTGGGCAGTTTTGCCCAACTTGCTTGAACTTCGACTGTTTGATTCCCGATCGCTTCTAACACTCTTTGAACACTTCCAAACCATTTCTAAACTTAATTGTTCGTACTTTAAGTGCTTCATTGATCGGTCTATCTCCTTGACTCTCGTTGTACTTGAAGAACGTGTTAAATCATATGGGTGTGGTAACTATCCATCCTTTAAGTCTTAGAATGAATACGTGAACTTTGTGACAAGATTTGATGAATGATGTAGACGTGTTAGGTGTTATGACTTGACGTGGTGAATGGTGGGATAGAACAACGTATCGATGAGAGGTTAATCGAACATCGTAGGCTATAAGGTATGTCGTGGGGTGCATAGTTGGTTGATGGGGGTTTATCTAGTGGTCCGGATAAGAATAGGGTAACTCGTTTGCTCGTGCTCGTTTGATTGATTATCCTAAGTTCCTTTGGTACTCCTAATTGATCCTTGTTTAGAACCTAGCGGGTAGGGTGTCATATAGTCATTTGAGGGTTTGGTACGTGGCGAAGGACCTCATGATAGACCTAGGGAGATAACGTGAACTTAAAATATTTATCAATGTGCAATGGACCGTGTTTACGAGTTTGTATTACACCGAGTAGTGATGAATGGCTTGGAATGGATGTACGGGGTCATGGTTACCCGGAATGTGAAGTTGATGTACGGGGTCTGAGACCCGGAATGAGACATGGATGTACGGGGTCATGGTTACCCGGAATGTATAGTGGGTATACGGGGTCCGAATGCCCGGAACGTCTCTCGGTCCACCAATCGGTGAGTCCCTTAATTTGAAAGTACGTAAAGGAGAGCCGTGAATTGAAAGGAATGAATAGAATGATTAATGGATTTAGGTGACGACCATGGAGAGTTGCTTGAGTCTTAATTCCTGGTATGATATCGGCGTTTGATTGTATTCTTCCTTGTTACTCGAGACTTAGTTTCTTGAATATTCTTCTCGGAGCTAGCTTTATCAATCTCGTATGCATATAGCTTGAGCATAGAATTTCCTACTGGGCTAGTGTAGCTCAACAAAATCCTTCTTTTCAGGTCTTGATGCCGGACAACGTTTTGCATGCTACGGTGTGCTTGGACACGAAGAATTTTTGGAAGTTAATTTGACTTAGTCACTCACTCATCTATGTAATAGACTTACTTTTGATTGGAGATGACTTGTAACTAATACACGTTTGAGATATCTTTTGATTGAAGTGTGTAATGTTCTAAACATTTTGTACTTGTATCGAGGTTAATTTGGGCCATAGTGCCAATGTTGTAATTATTTTAAAATGGGATTTTGTTTGTAAATCGAACAGGTGGGAAATCATTTTGGGTAATAATTACTTTATGCGAGGATCTTTTATCGAAACGGTTTAATTATTTATGTTGAAAATCGAGGTCGTGACAATTGGTATCAAAGCGTCTAGGTTTGAATACTTTGAGACCGTGGGGAGACTTTAGTCTCAGGAGTTCAAAACCATTGCAAAGTTTTTTTTTTTACATGACATGTGTGCTTGCATGGATGAGTCAGTGCATCGGTGTGACATTGCATTTACGATAACATAGGGTATTGTGGTACTGTTGACCCGTGTCGGGGGAGTTGGAGATTTGATCTCGCAATGGAACTGTGGTTGTTGATGATAGTCATTGTCGTTAATTGTGTTATGCTTTCAATTTTTTTTGTAGCACGATGCCTCCGAGACATGAAAATAGGCGGGGTAGAATTGGAAATCCGAGAATGGGGACAGGACATAATCAACTTGCTAGAGAAATTGTAGCGGCACTTGCAGAGTCGAACCTTTTGAATCCAGCATTTAGGGCTAACACGAATGACCGTGCCATGGAAGCGATGAGGGCGTTCTGCCGTATGAAACCACCTCAGTTCGATGGGGAGAGTAGTGATCCTCTTGTGGCCGATCATTGGCTATCACAGATTCGTAAAATCTTTAACGCTCTTAAGATTACGGAAGATGACCTTCGAGTGAGTATTGTGGCCATTCAACTTATCGGTGAGGCAAATGAGTGGTGGGAATCGATTTTAGGAGCAAGAAGGGATGCTAGGAGAATGACAAAGACGATTAATCGAACAAATGAACCAGATGTAGAGAACCTGACTTGGGCTGAGTTTGAAGAACTCTTCGAGAGTCAATATTTTCCAGAAACGTATCGTGAGAAACTTAGAGGACAGTTCGAGGAGTTAGAGCAAGGAAATATGACCGTCTCCGATTACGCTATAAAATTTCAATCTTTATCACGGTTTGCACCAGAATTAGTGGCGTTAGAGGAAAGGAAGTGTAGGCGTTTCGAGAAGGGATTGCACCCATCTATTAAGTTGTTAGTGGTGAGCCAGCGCATTGGAAGATTTTCTGAGATTGTCGAATGTGCAAGGAGTGTTGAGAATCCAGTGAGTGCACAGGGAGATGTGGAAGTGTGGGAACCTAAGCAACCATCCGCTAGTGCAAGTTTACCTTCGGGAAGTTCTGGGAGCCAAGGGAGGAAGAGACGACGAGAACCATCACAATCATTGCAAGTTCAGCAGAGTTTTGGACCACCTACTCCATTGGGAAGTCATGGAGTTTCCGTTAAACCTCAAATTGTGTGTCATAGGTGTGGTCAACCGGGTCATTTTCGTGCTCAATGTTCACAACAACAAAAATCTTGTTTTATTTGCGGTGCATCTGACCATCTTGCCAGAAGGTGCCCTCAGAAAGTAGGAAAGCAGAATGGGTCTAGTTCAGTGAGACCAGGGCAAAGTTTTGTTCAACATCATTCACAGTTCCAGTCTACTTCGGGTCAGGGGTCACGTGTTGAGCGAGGAGCGAGTCCTACCATTTTCCAGGCTCCAGAGACATAAAATGTGTGGGGTAACTCCCTCTCTCTTGTTTAATCTCTTGTTGGTATTCTTTCGATTTGGGAGCATATCATCTTTTCATGATTTGCATCTATCCTTTGACTTGAAATTGAACACCGAGAATTCCTAAGCCATTTGTGTTTGTTGAGTAACCCCTCCATATAGTATTTGCCAAGATTGTGAGTTGGTTATTTTGGATTGTTACTTTGTCCATGATCTCCATGTTTCGTGTGAAGGGAGGTTTGGTCTTGTTTTGTCTTAAGAAGGGATTGGTTATACCAATGATTATTTGTTGTATGTCGGGCGTGTCTTCATACGAGTTGTTCTTTTATTGCTATTTTCTTTGTGGTTTAGTTGAATCTTGATTGAAATTTGTATCTGAACTTGTTGTCCATGAGGTCAATTGTTCATTGGCTTGAATAGATTTTGACATCTACATCGAGTACCACACAATCACTTCCAGTACTATCTTGTGCTATACGGATCATTGTTAAGAGATACCATGGGGTGTACCTGCCATTGATTTGACATAATTGCTGCTGACATCTATGAGTACTTCTTGTCTCTTATTCTCGTTCTACTCTTGATACTACAGTTCATGGTATGAGACCTCGCTAGTCAATTTGGGATTTCGTTGCTATGGTTACGAATTTTCCTAGTTTGCAGCTGCTATTCACTTGATCTCTGCTGTGGGATTGATCAAAGTTTGGTTGTGCGTCTCTTGTCAGTTCGGCCTTATCTTTTGTACGATTCTCATCACTGGTATCAGGATGCTCTTTTGCCAAGACATATGTGCTCATTTCCTAGAATTGTGGAGTGGTGAGGAAATAGAAGCTAACTTTTCCAGATCCCTGGGTTTGTTATTGTGAGTTGGTGCATTGAGTCCGTAGCCTTTCAAAAAAAATTCTCATATGTCTGATGTTATGCAAATTCATTCATACCGTTAAATATGGACCTTGTTGCCATCCTTGCTTACTTCGGCGCCACAGTTTGTTATGATCCCTTAACTTTGAAGTTATGAGATTTGAACTCGTTTTCCCCTTTGCATTAGTTCACGTGTCTAGACTCCATTGGTTGGTGTCAATGCCATTGTTGCAGCTACTAGTCTATGTACTGAAGATTGCTACTCTATTCAAGTTCTTGTGTCGTGACACTCGCACCTAGGAGCCGTTCGATTCGAACTCATTTGTTGTAGTTGCTCTTAGTAGCATTTCACTTTGTTGTGATTCCTCATGTGTTCTTTGAAATTCTGGATATCTCGATCTTTGGATTTTTGATTAGTGTTGTTCGAGTTTCGGAGCTTACTCTTCTCGTTTGAGGTAACAATCGAATCCTTCTAATGGAGCTAGAATTTGGTGCGACCTTTAGAGGAATAGGCTTGTATTCATGGTTCGCTAGGTTTAGTATGGAGAAGTGTGATGAGACCTTTTCGCCAACAACTTTTGGAAGCTTGGGAGAGAATGACCGAACAGAGCAAGGTGAATATGTTAAAGATTGCTATCCGTGCGAGGCCGACCAAGGGATTACGCCGACCGCCACTATCATCCATAGTCGCTCAAAGAGGAAATCGTGTGTTCCATGGAGCATCGCCGCGTAGGAGTTTGTCTCGTTTTGGGCGGAAAGGGAAGGCATGCACTGCTAGAAAGATAGGGTGAGTGTTGGGTACCGCGTGTGTCTTTCGGATACCCATGCGACAACCGATGAAATCCAGTTAGAAGAGGCGCTTGATCACCGCTCCTTCTAGATGGAGGTCTCGGGAAGTCAATTGGACTATCGGGTTACATTTAGAGCAAGAACATTATGCATGGATAGATAATCGTACATAGAAATTTCGCAATAAAGGAAAGCTTGGAAATTGTATATCGCTTGGATGTGCCGCTAAAAGTTTTGAGTATTTGTGATGCGTTGTGTATTTACAGATATTAAAGAGGTACGAACCAAATCATTGCATGAGTTAAAAAGGTCCGAACTTGAGTTAGAGTCGACGTGTCCCATGGTGAGAATCCGATACGTATCCAAAATTTGCATAGTCAAGTGTTGAGAGGTAAGCCGATGCCGTTAGAGCGAGTTCACATGAAAAGGGAGGACGAAGTTAGAAAGATATAATTGTGTTTGTTGTGGTTTGATTGATATGAACGTTTGACATGGATTTTGATGGTTATTAAATTATTGTATGGTGGATAGTGATACGATTGGAGTATGTTGATACGTTGATTGGCATGATAGAACTCGGTTTATTAAATTTCGAGGACGAAATTTCTTTAAGGAGGGTAGGTTGTAGAGACCCGTAATTTTCGAGAAATATTTAAGAGTTTATTTGATATTGGAAATTGAGGAAAATATGATTTTGTTAAGTTTATGTGAAATTGAGGTTAATGTAAGAATTGTGGAGTTATTTCGATTTGGGGTTAATGTGACGGAATTGGAAGTTGAGGGAGTGCAAGTGTGATTAGTGAATATGTTAGTATATATAGGGGTGTGTTGGTTGTAGGAGATTAAAAATCTCCCACCTCTCTCTCTCTCCTCCCGTCCGACTCTTCCCCCTTCTCTCGGCTCACTCTCTCTCTTGCTCTCTCACCGAAAAACACCACCAAAGCTCAAAACCCAAAGAACCCAACCTTCTCTCTACCCTCCACGCGTGCTAATGAGTTCGTAGCTTGTTCGGTTTGGCTCGGAGAGGAGTATTTGGGGCGTATTTCAAAGTTCAAGTTCAAGGGTTTGCGTGGCCCGATCTCCTTGCGTGTTTGTTCTCCAACTTCGAGGTAGGGATTCTTGCTCTTGTTATGTGTTTATGAGTTGATTTCATGTGGTAATCGTGCCTTAGATTGTTGGTTTTCGTGTTGTGTTGCCATTGAGTTTTCTGCACAAAATCGTCGCTCGTAGTGTCCCCGTATCGATACAATTGTTTGCGTATCGATACGCTGAGAGGATCTATATTCCAGTAGCATCAGAAATCTGTCGTAATGTAACCGTATCGATACTCCATCACCGTATCGATACTCCAAGCTCTGCCGTATCGATACTCCGATTTTCGTATCGATACTCCAGGCTCTGCCGTATCAATACTCCGATTTCTGTATCAATACTCCGGGGCTTTCTGGGCAGTTTTGCCCAACTTGCTTGAACTTCGACTGTTTGATTCCCGATCGCTTCTAACACTCTTTGAACACTTCCAAACCATTTCTAAACTTAATTGTTCGTACTTTAAGTGCTTCATTGATCGGTCTATCTCCTTGACTCTCGTTGTACTTGAAGAACGTGTTAAATCATATGGGTGTGGTAACTATCCATCCTTTAAGTCTTAGAATGAATACGTGAACTTTGTGACAAGATTTGATGAATGATGTAGACGTGTTAGGTGTTATGACTTGACGTGGTGAATGGTGGGATAGAACAACGTATCGATGAGAGGTTAATCGAACATCGTAGGCTATAAGGTATGTCGTGGGGTGCATAGTTGGTTGATGGGGGTTTATCTAGTGGTCCGGACAAGAATAGGGTAACTCGTTTGCTCGTGCTCGTTTGATTGATTATCCTAAGTTCCTTTGGTACTCCTAATTGATCCTTGTTTAGAACCTAGCGGGTAGGGTGTCATATAGTCATTTGAGGGTTTGGTACGTGGCGAAGGACCTCATGATAGACCTAGGGAGATAACGTGAACTTAAAATATTTATCAATGTGCAATGGACCGTGTTTACGAGTTTGTATTACACTGAGTAGTGATGAATGGCTTGGAATGGATGTACGAGGTCATGGTTACCCGGAATGTGAAGTTGATGTACGGGGTCTGAGACCCGGAATGAGACATGGATGTACGGGGTCATGGTTACCCGGAATGTATAGTGGGTATACGGGGTCCGAATGCCCGGAACGTCTCTCGGTCCACCAATCGGTGAGTCCCTTAATTTGAAAGTACGTAAAGGAGAGCCGTGAATTGAAAGGAATGAATAGAATGATTAATGGATTTAGGTGACGACCATGGAGAGTTGCTTGAGTCTTAATTCCTGGTATGATATCGGCGTTTGATTGTATTCTTCCTTGTTACTCGAGACTTAGTTTCTTGAATATTCTTCTCGGAGCTTTATCAATCTCGTATGCATATAGCTTGAGCATAGAATTTCCTACTGGGCTAGTGTAGCTCAACAAAATCCTTCTTTTCAGGTCTTGATGCCGGACAACGTTTTGCATGCTACGGTGTGCTTGGACACGAAGAATTTTTGGAAGTTAATTTGACTTAGTCACTCACTCATCTATGTAATAGACTTACTTTTGATTGGAGATGACTTGTAACTAATACACGTTTGAGATATCTTTTGATTGAAGTGTGTAATGTTCTAAACATTTTGTACTTGTATCGAGGTTAATTTGGGCCGTAGTGCCAATGTTGTAATTATTTTAAAATGGGATTTTGTTTGTAAATCGAACAGGTGGGAAATCATTTTGGGTAATAATTACTTTATGCGAGGATCTTTTATCGAAATGGTTTAATTATTTATGTTGAAAATCGAGGTCGTGACACACACCAAGGAGGTTCACAAAGATCACGATTTTGGTAAAAGTGCGATAAAAAATTGTAAGCTAAACATTTAATCTCAGTTTAAGTCAAAAGCTGAGATAAAAAGTGGTGCTTAATATATTTTAGGCTTAAAGACTTATTTGGTCCTTGCAAATAAGGCTCGGTTTCAATTTCGTCCTCCTAAAATTTTTCGTTTCAATTTTACCCTCATAGTTTTAACATGATTTTAATGTTACCCTTCCCATTAAATTTGGATGGAAAATGCTTGTGTGGCAAACGGTTGGGTGATTGTGGGACATTCTTTTACACAGTCATCCTCCACCTGTAAAAGAAAAAAACCCTAAAAACCAAAATCCATTTCGTACTCTTCGTTTCCCCCCAATTTTCATTCCTCCAGCGACTAAAACCTAAACCTAAACCAGCTGCACCCAAAAACTCTTCTCTCAAATCTCTTCTCCCACTAAATGCGATCCCCAAAACCCATTGTGGACCATACCAAAAACCCTCACCATCACAAAGCAGATGCATCATCGACCTCAATAATAGCTACCTCTTCATCAAACAGCAGTGCAAGCAGTCGAAGGGATCGGGTTTGTAAGTGCGGCGAGAAACTAGTGTTGACGACTTCATGTTACAACTAATGCCAAAACCTGGGTCATGTTACAACTAATGCAGTGCACTACATTGCTAACCCCATGAACCATTGATCAATCAAGGACCAGGAAAAAATAGCAGAATTACATTCCAAAACCAGCTTACACCACAAATCTCCATAGTGATTGACAGAGCTAGTTACCATAGCAGAACCAAATCCATGTCTTTTAACATGGCTTACCCCATGAGCCAAATCCAAAGCAGAACCAACAGCAAACAACAACATAGTAAAAAAAAATTCAGCATAATGGTAGCAGATTCAGCAAAAGAAGCCATCCCACAAATCAAAGTTGCTGTAGCATAATGGTACCAGATTCTCATTAGATTCAGCATCATCACAGTATACCAAAAAGACACTAAAACATTGGAGACACAACTTCAATAATTACCCAAGAGAAGTCATTTCATAGCCAAGCCTGCTCCAAAAGTCATTACATTACCAAATACTATTAGAAGCCAACTTCAAGTTTGTGGCCATTACAATTAACTTCAATAATTACCCAAAAGAAGCCAACTTCAAGTTTGTGGTCATTACAATACCATTAACTTCAATAATTACCCAAAAGAAGCCAACTTAAAGTTTGTGGCCATTACAATACCTACTAGATTGCATTAAAAAAAAAAAAAAAACATTGACTGGGACAGCATATTTAACAGTTTTTACAGCACAAACTTGTCGTTTAGGTCCAGTCATAAATGTCCTTCAATCTGACATTGCTAACCCTTGATCTTTTCAACCCTCTGTTTGGGCCTTGGGTGGTGGGCTTCTTTCTCATTGTGCTGGGGGCCGGCGGAGCAAAACTGGAGGCTGGAATTGAGGTTGGTGGCTAGAATTGGTATGGAGTCACAATGGTTGGAGGTGGTTGGGTCAAACTTGCCGGAATGGACCTCTGTTGTGGGCCACTGGAACCACCTTTTTGAGCCTTCTTAGGACCACCATTTGGAGTTTTCTTTGGGCTAGCTTTGGGACCACCTTTTGGTGCCTGCTTTTGACCTCCCCTTGGACCAATAATACTCTTGTTTGCCCTAGTACCCTGCACCAATATATAAAGGGTAAATTTCACTAACCTCCCCTGAGGTTTTTGACACAAACAGAAACCTCCCCTGAGGTTTCTGAAATAACACTGCCCTCCCCTGTTTTAACTGACATTGTACATATTCCCCCCTCCGTCCAAGTAACATTAGAAAATTGATGGAAAGTTCCAACACGTGCTGATGTATGGTGTCCTTACATAGAATATACCAACAATGCCCTCAACCCTTCAGTAGTCTTCAGCAAAAATACTTGCAACAGTGCTGTTAAAAAGAAATTACTTGCAATAGTAATTCATGTATTTTCTAACCACTTGGGTAGAGCACACCAAAGTAACTATTTTCTCTAATATTTGTAGTGTTTCTGCACGTCAAAAGTAAATACTCGCTCCGTCTCATAATGTTTGTCTGGTCTACAAAACGGAAACGTAAAAATAATACAATTTTTGCAAGAAAAGTTAAAAAAATTCAACAATTTACTAGATATAGATGAGTTTTTTTAACTTATGAAAAAAGTTTGATTTTTTTTTTTTGAAAGAAATGCAACATTTTTGAGTCCTCATTTTGTGGACCAGACAAACATTATGGGATGGAAGGAGTAACATTAAAATTGAACCAAATTTAATTAAAGTTCAATGCAAGATTTGAATTTCTTCTTCTTCTTCTTCTTCTTCTTCTTCTTCTTCCTCTCCTTTTTTTTATTTAAAAAAATGAAAATGATATAAGGACCGACCAGAACCCACCGAAATCGTACCGACAGTCGCGCCGGGCCGTCTCTGGCCACCGGACGGCCGATCCGAGCCGTCCAAAAATTCTATAAAAAAAAACCGAGGGGCCTTGCGCGAGAATCAACGGCATCCGAGGTGTGTAGGGTGCTTGGATAGAGACGGCCCGGCGCGACTGTCGGTATGATTTCGGTGGGTTTTGGGTCGGTACGGATAGTAGTACTCTTAAAAAAATGACCTTCAAAGCAAAAACCTGAACCACATGCACTAAAAAGTTTTTTTTATTTTATTTTACATTATAGTACATAGACATCCAGCTTACAGTGGTTTTGAATTTTGTTTTACCATTTTTTTTGTACCGGTAAAAGGTTATTTATTAATCTGGACCACTGATTGATGAGATCGACGACTGTGTGGTGCACTATAAACCCTATAGGGCGCTCTGCCTTACAGGATCCCCGGGTCTGTGATTGACATGTTTCTTAAATCAAGAAAACTCTATACAGTTATAAAAAGTAAAAAAATGCAATCAATTTTAAAAAATAAAATCACAAAGTCTAAAAAATAAAATCACAAAGTCCAGAATATTATAAGTTTCATTGTATCGGTAAATTATTTTGATAGAAAAAACACATTGAAAGAACACTGAGTTTTATTTTGATAAAAAACTTTAAAAAAAACTAATGAACCAAAATTAGAAAAAGTTAGAAAAGACAAAAAAAATTCATAATATTTGCCTATTTGGAATATTTTGTCATTAGTGAACCAATCAATCGCAAATTTTTTTTTGCAGAGAATTAACAAGGGCATTTTTTTCAATGGAGAAATTAAAAAATTGAAAAAAGATTATTAAGCCAAACCATGCCTAAGTGAATGGGCTAGTTGTGGCGGAGATTGAGAGGTGAAAAAATCATTATGGTATTAGGTGGGTGGCGGCATAAGAGCAACAAAAAGATTGAAAAAAATTAAATCACAACAGATGGAGTGCCTTCATGCCTTTTTTTTGTAAACAATGATAAAATAAATCCACGAGCACAAAATATCTTTGCATTTTTTGTTTAAAAATGAAATTGGGAAAAATAAAGGAAACTAATTTATTATAATCATCAAAAATAAAATCTTATAATGCCCAAACAAACCAAGTAATGCAATATTTTTTGCTGCATAATTTCGGCTTTGATATAAACTTGATTCACTCTTTTTTTTTTTAAATTTCATTGATCATTTTGTTTGAGAAAAATAGAAAAAACAAAAACATTTGAAAAGAAAAAATGATAATAACAATAACAGTAGTAGTAGTAATAATAATACGCCTAATGCTTTTCAAGTGGATTCATTTCACAAAATGAAAGGGATGAGGTGTGATTCCAAGAACCAAGTTTGTGCAATCTATTTACTTTGTTATAAGGGTATTTTGGTACTTTTCTCGCAAATGTTAACACCATCCATGACAAATTAACAGCAAGGGAGTCTGTTGATAATTTCAGTTAAAGCAGGAGAGGACAGTGTTATTTCAGAAACCTTAGGGAGGTATTCGTTTGTGTCAAAAACCTCAGGGGAGGTCAGTGAAATTTACCCAGATATAAACCATTACAAAAAGGTACAGACAAGACTAAAATATAGAGTTATGCCTTGTTCTTTTCCCTTTTTAAAAAGAATTTTTCAAAAAATTCCTCCTAGATTCTCCCTAGATTCCCCCTTCGATCTTCCAACATTTCTCTCTCTATCTCTCTCCACTTATTACCCCTACAATTTTTCAAAAAAAATTTCAAAACACAATCCAAACACAGCATAAGAATTAGAAAAGGGGGGTACGGCTTGCATGTTACCTGTGTCTGTGTTGCTTGACTTGAAGATTCCCCAGACAAGTCCTTATTGCCCCCGAGCACAAAAAAAAAAAATTCTTTATTGCCTCCAACCAATCTCTATTGTGGCCTTTGTTTTTTCAACGAATACAGTACAAAAAGACGGTGTTTAAAAAAAAAATACTATAATACTAATATTTGTTGCCCAAGTATTATTTAAGATAGATTTAGCCGACAAACCAAAAACCTCAATACCATTGATTTACCTTGGCTTTAGCGTGTATCACTCCTATTCGAGTTGTTGACCCCTGCGCGTTGATCTTCTTCTTTTGATTTTGCCAAGATTGTCGAGTTAAGGGGTGGGTTTCGGCGGAAACATTTAGGGATGGTGTTTGTTTGCTGGGTTTGGAGGGAAATGATTTGGGGGATTTAGGTTTAGGGCTTTTAGTAGCTAGGGGAACGAAAATTGGGGGGGAAACGAAGAGATAGGGAACGGATTTTGGTTTTTAGGGTTTTTTCTTTTACAGGTGGAGGATGACTGTGTAAAAGAATGTCCCACAATCACCTAACCGTTTGCCACACAAGCATTTTCCATCCAAGTTTAATAGGAAGGGTAACATTGAAATCGTGTTAAAACTATGAGGGTAAAATTGAAACGAAAAATTTTAGGAGGACGAAATTGAAACCGAGCCTTATTTGTAAGGACCAAATAAGCCTTTAAGCCTATATTTTATCTCAGTTCTTTAAAAACTGTGATTGTAGATAAAAGACATCGCTCTTGTGGTGAGATAAAAGATTGAAACCTTAAAAAGACATCACTCTTGTGGTGTGATAAAAGATTGACATGCAGAAAAGAGCGAGATAAAAGACCTCGCTCTTTTGGGGAGATAAAAGACCGAAGCCTAAAAAAGATCTCACTCTTGTAGCGTGATAAAACATTGACTCGCGAAAAAAGCAAGATAAAAGACTTCGCTCTTATGGCGAGATAAAAAAATGAAGCCTAAAAAATACCTCACTATTGCGGCGTGATAAAAGATTGATTCTTGCGACGAGATAAAAGACTAAAGTCTAAAAATGATCTCACCCTTGTAGCGTGATAAAAGACCGACTCTTGTGGTGAAATAAGCCTAAATTTTACTCCCTCCGTCCCACTTTGTTGCACCTGTTTCCTTTTTGGGACGTCTCAAAAAATTGTCTATATCTCACAATCTATAATGTTTTTTATGATTTCAAAAACTTTGTTTTAAAAAATAAATTGAGATCTATCAAACAAGATCCATATTGAATATATAAAATATTATAGATTATGAGATATAAACAATTTTTTGGAACGTCCCAAAAAAGAAACAGGTGAAACAAAGTGGGACAGAGGGAGTAGATACTTTGAAATTCTTAATTTTTTTAAACAACTAGTCTAAGAGATATAAAACTGTGAACTTATATGTTTTGCTTTACTCACCTTTTAAGTTTCTTGGGAAAACTTACGTTTGTCCCCATCTGGTTGGGATATTTGGATGATAGTACACAAATTACACTTGTCGGAAATCGGGGGTTTAAGTTAATTAAAACCTAACTTTAGATATTAAATTATGCGCTTGGTTGTCTCGTGGACTCTTATAATTGATGTAGTGTCCCGGGTTTGTACTCTGTACTTCATATCTAAGGTAAAAATGATCTCTTCTATCGATTGACAAAAAAAGAAGAAGAAATCACGAGCTTTAGATCAATTGAATGCGTACAATGAGATTTCCATCACACGTTAAGGCTTCCAAAAGTTATTGTACATGGAGAGGTAGACTTGACGTTGGGCTCGGGTCCCAGTCACACTTACCCAACATGTACTAAAATTCTACAGTTGTCTGGACCATAAGGAGGATTGATGATAATGATTTGTAGAAGTCGCCAAAATTGATCGGTATCAACGGGCATGTGCAGCCAATAAACATGGAATATATAAGAATTTACTACTCCTACTACATAGCATTGGGAAGAACCGGGAGCTTTCAGTCAATTATCACCATCAATTTTCTGGGCCCGCATAGACTTGACTATGGTGACTATGGTCATATGGTGGCTATTGATCACCTTCTCTTCCCATAGAGGCCTCTGGGAGGCCAGAAGAGAGGCCCAAAATTATTCAAAAGGGACCAGAGCGCACGCGATGCGTACGTGTGCAAGCCGAATTTTGTATATTTTGTGAAAATTCAATCAAACAAATAATAAACGGGATGCTATCGTGTATATTCTGTCAAAATCAACTTGCACGACCATCACATGTGTCCCGACCGGTAGTGATGTTGTAGAGTTAATAAAGTCATTGAATCATTGAAGGATGCCTTTAACAGGAGCACTCCTTTTCTGTGTCCTCTATTTATCTGTATGGAACAAATTAAGCCATCACTCACCTCTATGTGTCTCTTTTCCTCTGTTGGATACGTACATGGTGTTTGGGAGCTTACTTTTTGGCTTTTCATTTTCTATTTTTTGGCTTTTTGGCTTTTTAAAATTATGGGCAGAATGAGTTTTTGAATTTGCATGGTAGAGTGTTTGGATGATATGTGCTGAATATATTTTGCAACAAGAGTAGTGTTTGGGAGATATGTGATGAAAATGAGTTATGAGTTGGTTTTTTTACTATATTGCCCTTGATTATTTTTATTACGGGATATAATGTGTATAAATGATGGCTGGTTCAATCAATTTTGTAAAATTTATATTTTTAATTTGTATTATTCTTGGTTAATTGAACGTCTTCTACTACTTTTTTTAATAATTAAGAAGGAATACCAATAAGATAAATTCAAGAACTTTTTTAATGAATTAAAGTTTACAAATTAAAATCTTTCAACAGTAGACCCACATGAAGAAATTAAAATGTTGCACAAATTAAAGTCTTACCGAAGAAATTAAGATCTTACACCAGAAATTAAAGTTCACAAATTCAAGTCTACAAATTTTTAATGGTGCACACTGCTACATCCAAGCCATTGTCAGAATATGTGAGGGCAAAATTGTGGGTGGTTTGGTATTACACAGAGGACTGCAAAATTGTCAGAAGAGGATAACATAAACTTGTAGGTGATTTGGGTATTACCAGAATATGTGGAGGGCAAAATTGTCTTTGAGAAAAAATGGTTCAAAAAAGAGAAGTTGAAAAGGACCTCCCTCCCTATTTTTGGCTTTTGCACGGGATCTTCAAAATTGAAGAACTTATTTTCCCAAAACTCATTCTCTCCACAACCAGCCAAATACCCAAAACTTAAAAAATGAGAAGGTGAAAAGTTGAAAAAGAAGCGCCCAAACAGGCACTACGCGCCCAAAGAGGGGAAAATGGAGGACACATACATGGATCTTTTTCAATACTAATGCCAACCATGATTTACTTCCCAGTCGGAGCTTCCAAGAAATTCAGAATGAAGAGATTTTATATCTTATTTTTTTATAAAGTTGGCCTGGAGCCAACAACACATAACAGAAATTGAGAGAGAGAAAAGAATGAGATAAAGATAAGAGAGAAAAGACCTCACCCTTGTAACGTGATAAAAAAGAAAAAAGACCTCATGCTTGTGGTGTGATAAAAGATTTGAGGGCGAAAAAGAATGAGATAAAAGATCTCGCTCTTGTGGCGAGATAAAAGAGAAAAGATCTCACCATTAACGTCATAAAAAACTTTAGCGCGAAAAAAGTGAGATAAATGATCTCACTCTTGTTGTGAGATAAAAAGCCTACCCATTTAGGCGCGTGGGCTGGATTTTCACGTAGGAGGGCTGGTACTTATTTAGGCGGGCTTTGAAAAGTTATGTGAGGAAAATGATGTCAATAAGGACTTTGAAAGTTCTTTTTTTTAATACAAAAGGTAAAAAGATAAGACCTAATTACACTCGCCCCAAAAAATCTTTACGTTTCATCTTCATCTTCACGCCCAAAGAGAGAGAGAGAGAGAGAGAGAAGGCAAATCCCACGACTGGGTTCCACCAATGCCCAGTTGTTTCTTCGATGACAGATGGACTATTTCACTAGTGCCCGATTTTCACGTGGGCGAGCTGTGATCATTATGGTTTATTTTAGTAGTGAAACTTAGTTATTTCAGATGTCTTCCAAGTGTTTGACACATAAGGTAAAAAAACAATTATATTATTATGGCTTAGCCTTGTCCGAAAAGGATTAAAATCCAATTGGGAAGCCACCATTGAAATTGAAATTCAATATAAACACAAAATCTATGTGAAATGGTTAGTTTATAAAAAAAAAATCTAAAGTTTGTCTATAATGTTACAATCTACAGGTTATGATAATTTTCATAAAAAATAAAAAACGCACATTACAACAAAAAACACTATTGTCTACTAAATTTACTGGCTAAAACCAAATTTTTCACCCCAAGAAAATTCTTTGGTGACAAATAACTAATTTTGATTGGCAAAAGATCTGTTATCATATTTTTAAAATTTTTTAAACAACGTTTATATGGGATGGTTCAAGGGACACCTAAAAAAACACCTCAAATCTCAATCTCATAGTTCTCGATCAAATTTTTATAATCCAAACCGTTCAATGTGTGCAGAATGTGATTTTAAGGGTGCCTGCGAGAAATTAGCAAAACATATGACCGGGAAGTGCTTATTTTGAGCAGTTTTTAATTGAACCGTTCATTAAATCTAAGTTAAAAACTGCTCAGATCAAGCCTTTTCCGGTCATTTTTTTTGCTAATTTCTTGCGGGTACCTTTAAAATCACATTCTGATCACATTGAGCGGCTCGGATCATCAAAATTTGATCGGGAACTATGAGGTGTTTTTTTAGGTGTCTAATTAGTTGTCCCCGGAACCGCCCCGATGTTTATATATATATTTTTATATATTTTAATATCATGTTAATTGCATTTCAAAAAATTCAGTAAATTTTAAGGAAAAAAAAAGTTCTCACTTTAGGAAGTAAGTATAAATATTTTTGTTTTCCTGATGTAACAGAAGTTCTTGGCTAGCTTAGTAGTAAGAGCTTGGGAAATCAACTAAGGGTGCGTGGGTTTGAAACTTGGCAATGACAAGAAAAGATGGTCTAGTAGATACAAAGAAAAGATCACGCGCAATGGTTTTCCATCTCAGTTTATGGTGTGATCATTTTGAACTTTCAATCACGGTTATAGACCGTGATCTAAAGTGACTTACAATCACACCCTGAAAAGAGAAACGATCACGCCCAAGAGAAACAATCACGGCTTATAACCGTGATAAAAGAGAAACGATTACGCTTGTTTGTCATGATTGTTTTTCTCTTTCAATCACAGTTTATAACTGTGATAAAAGAGAGTGACTTACAATTATACCCAGATCCACCACGGTAGTAGGAGCGTGATGAAAAACTTACAATCACGGCCAATAGTTGTGATATTTATGGTTTATTGTTGTAGTGAACACCGGGAACAACACAACTTAATCGATCAACAATTGAAAATTGTAATACCTATAAGCATGGAAAATTTTTCAGTGTCGGGTGGGTACCACGTGGTGCCCGTTTGGCGCATCCGAGTCGTCCATTGCGTTTTTGGACCGCTAGGATTTGGAGAGAGAAAAAATGAGAGAGACAGTGTTGGTGTGAGAGGAGAGAAAAAGTTTTAATCCGAGCCATCCAAAAGTGTATTGGACGGCTGAATGAGCCGAGCGGGTACCACGTGGGATATACCCACCCGGCACTGAGAAATTTCTCTATAATCAAAGTTAGTGGAGTAAACTTTACTAGTTTGACTACGTTATAGCAAGTGGGGTCGCATGACCCCACTGAGTTGGAAATTACCCTAGAATAGCCAAAGACGTTTGGGTTATATTGGTTGAATTTGCCCCTTGTGGGCAATATGCTCTTAAAAAGGATTTTGTTCCTTTCTAAAGCAAGGGCCCTTGGATCGAGGGAGCTCGAGCGCAGATGGCAAGCGCTCGGAATATAGGGTCGCCACTCAGGTTTGAAGGTCCGACACCCAAGGAATTGTATTCGAAGTGCCTACCGCGCTATTTGATTTGAAAAAGTGAAGGCACCAGTCTGTCATAACCATATTTGGGTTCGGGAGCTAGGTTACGAGAGAGGAAGGGTTTTAAGGCACCCCTCTCGCCCAATCTGGAGATCGGTCTCTACTTAGGCATTTTGTGAAAATATTTGTGATTCTTCTTTTATTAATCAATTTTTAGCCAATTAGGGCGGGGGAATAATTAAATGGGGATTAAAATTGTATGTGATTGAAATAGCATGGATAGATGAAATGATAAGTAATAGATGGAATAAAGTCCAAAACTGTGATCAAATGTCAAAACAGTGCTTTGTATGAATTCAACGTGAACAGTGACCAACTTGCATGCATGGATCTACGTGCATGCAAGTTGACAGGCGCGCGCCAGAGCCATACACACGCGCATGTGTTGACACTCCACCACAGGTTGAATTTTATCCCCTTCTGGGCTCTGGAAGGACCAGTGCTCATCCAGGGGCAAACCAAACAGTTTATATGTATAAACAGTAATTAATAATTACAAACAGAATAGATAAAATAGAAATACAACCCCTAAATAGTGCGGATATTAAAACAGGGGCCAAAGGCTTAGCTACCCATGTAAAACCAGTCACTCGAAATAAGAGGACCAGCGCGCGTGGATTTGGGACACGCGCGCGCTTGTTCTGACTGGACTTCCAGTAATTGGCCTTGCATACCTGGGCTCTGAGACATGATCAGAAACCACCCAAAGGCATTCCAAAGCAACAGTAAAGCATGCTGAGCTAAACTAATAATTTTTACATGTGAAACAGCTAACCAATTTTTATCATGCATTACAGTGATTTATAACACAATAAAAATAAGAAATAACTAGCATCCCTAACCCACGGGGATCAGCGCGTGCAACCCATGACAGGTGCGCGTGTGAGTGGGTCCAACGCGCGTAGGTGAGCTTGTCACACAGTTCTTGTAACCCTGCTGACTTTAAGGCTAGGACTGGTATTGATTACCAACCTTGGCCCTGCCAGCCCCCCTCAGGGATCAAAATAGTAAGCAAGAAAAGGGATTTATACCTTTGCTTGAGTGGTTTTAAAGTGGTTTGAACAAGGAGATAGTGGTAGCAAAATGAGTGTATGGAAGTTGATGAGTTTGTGGTGTATGCTTTGAGAATTAGGGCTTGTGCTTGAAAATGGTCAACCTAGGACTTTTGTAACCTTTTAAACTTGATTTTTTGTAACCCTTTAAATGGAAGACCAATGGGGTATATATAGGGGGTTAGAAGGAGTGTGGTTGGTGGCAAACAAGGTCATACAATCAACCAACAAGGCTGGTTGTGGTTGCTTGGTGGTGAAGGAGGCTGGAAAAGGTGATGAGAGAGGTTGTGAGGGTGGTGCATCCCAAGCCCAGCAACACATTGTTCTGGCGACGAAAATGGGGTTCTACAGCACTGTAGACCCCCTGATGATTATAAAATCCAGCTGGAAAAAGGTGATAGGGATAGGTGTTGACTAGCGTGCATGGGAGCCAGTCCGGCGCGCGCGTGTGCCACCTACCCGCGCGCTGGTCAACAGTCAAAGCTTTGACCTTTGACCAACACTTAGCAAGTTGACTAACACGCGTGGGAGCTAGTGCAACACATGCTGGTCAAACCTAGGGTTAGGGTTTTGACTTAGGGTTTTGGGGTTAAAAGGGTTCAAAAGGGGTTCCAATCACTCCAAGTTCAAACCTTTCCATTCTCAAGACTGTTTTTGATCTGATTCATCATCGGGGAAACAATAAACCGAAAAATGAAGTAAATCAATTGGAAGACCCAGATTGGGGTGTCTACACCCCTAGAGATGTTATACGTTGCCCGAGTACCTCAAAAATATTTTGAAGGCAGATTTGTTATAACGCTATGCATACCATCTGGTGGGAATCACAAACAATGTACTCTCTTCGTCTCCATTTTTTAACCCTCATTTCATCCTAATCGGATTTTAAATTGGTTAGATTTATACTGTTAAACAAAAATTTCAAAATCACCTAAAACATTATAGATTATAAGACATAAGAATTTGGCTTGTGTGCAGTCCAGGTTTAGACCGCAGAGGTGCGGTCCAAGTGATCACAACCGTCGAATAGTGTTTTTAATGGTTCAGATTTGTATTCAATCTTGTATCGGTAATAAAAGACTTTTACCCATAAAAGATTCAACAAATCTAAACCATTGGTTGTTAATATGAACGGTTCAGAGGGAACTGCACATCCTTCCAAAGCAGAGAAACCGAATCCAAGATATAATCAATTAAAAAGTGACATAGACTCTAAAAAGACTAAAAAATTGGGATGGGGTGAGTACTTAAGAAAGCGACCCGTAACGTGTATGTATGGAAATTTGAAGACTGACCGATGCAATTTCCCCCTTGGCTGGTACTGAATGAAACTTCATTCGAGAATACAACGGTTGGTGTCAATTTCAGCAAAGACTGACTTGGGCCAAGTGGATAGAGTTGAGGTCTGAGTCAATGGCTTTAGAAACACGCACTAAAGGAAAGATAAAGTTATCACCACATTAGTTAAAAAAATTCGTCAAGACTTAATCAAATAGGTCTATTTTATGTGGATTGTTTTAAAAAAAATTTGAGGAAAATATTTCATAAGCTTGAGTGATAATAACAACTAATTTAAGAAGAATATTTGGAGAAAATCATCATTGCCAAGAATGAATGTTCAAGGCGACCGATTGTATACTTTCCTAAGCCCGAATGAAGTTGGCAAGAAATAGACACCCAAACACACATGCCATACTTTCTTCAGGGCCTCTCTGACCCATTTGGCATGTTTTTTTTAATTAGTTTTCTTAATTTTAAAAATATAGACTAAACTTTTGGATTTTTTCGCCACCCTATATGATTTTTTTTGGCCCATATTTTTTATACTTTTTTAATTTCTCTCATCGAGACGAACGATGTGGTGTAAAAATTCGACGCAAATCTTTTCTCAATTAAGAGCAAATAATAAAATAGGCCGTGCCAAAAAGTCGGGAAGATTTTGTAGAAAATCTTGTTTTTATGTACTAGGTTCCTGAAGCTCTGAACAAATTTTTTCACCTCCTGACAAAATTCTTTGATCCAAAAAAGAAATTATTCAGTACCGGGTGGGTACCATGTGACCATGCCCACACGGTGCCCGGGCAGCCCATCCGGGCCGTTTAAAAGTGTGTTGAACGGCTCAGATTGAAACTTTCTCTCTCCTCTCACCCCACCACTATTTTTCCTATTTCTCTCTCCAAATCTGAGCCATTCAAATCAGAAATGGACGGCCCAGATGTGCCGAGCGGGCACCACATGGTACCCACCCGGCACCGAAAAATTTCTCGATCCAAAGAATGCCCAAAAAAACAAAAAATTTCCTTTTCGTTTACTTCATTTCGCCCCAAAAACTCAGAAATAATTTTCCCCCGTCAATTTCTGATAGGTGAACACGCAAGGAAAAAACACAGGGCTCCACCACTTGGAGAAGTGCAAGCTTAATTAGCTCAACCCAACATCCCATTCAAACAACTCCACCAGAAAATTTCAGCGTTCACTTCCAATTTCCTTGCACCACCCTCTTCTTCTTCTTTTTCAGATTCAACACAAAGTAAGCAGCAAAATCCGCTCCATCGCAGACCTTTCCAACACATGGGTCTGTTACCGCCGCCTTCATTTTCCCCTTTTCTGTTCATGTTTTTTGTTCTTCTCTTGCTTGTGGGTTCAGTACCCGACTCTGTGCACTACGGGAACGAGACCGACCGACTAGCCTTACTAGCATTCAAGGCCGAGATCACCGGCGATCCCCTCGGGATACTGAACTCTTGGAATGGATCTGTCCACTTCTGCCAATGGGTTGGTGTAACATGTGGCCGTCGACACCAGAGGGTCACAAGGTTAATCCTAAATGATGCAAAACTAACAGGGTCCATTTCGCCTCACATTGGAAATTTAAGTTTCCTTATGAGGTTAAGCATGGAAAACAATAGCTTGAGCCATAACATCCCCCAACAAATCGGCAACTTACACAGACTAAAATTCATGTCACTGGTTAATAATTTATTTACCGGCGAAATTCCAGCCAATCTCTCTCGTTGCTGTAATCTTGTTGTCCTTGATTTTAATGCAAACAGGCTAACGGGAAAAATTCCAACGGAGCTCGGTCGCCTATCTAAACTCAAGGGATTGTATGTTGGAAAAAACAATCTAACAGGAGGTATGCCTCCAACTATTGGTAATCTATCATCTCTAACAACCCTCGGAATACCCTATAATAGTATTGGTGGGAAGATACCTGATGGTCTAAGCCGATTGACAAACTTGGAAATTTTTGCGTTAGGGCAGAACAGGTTCGTTGGTACAATCCCTTCCTCGTTATTTAATATCTCTTCCATTACGCTTTTCGACATCGGAGTGAACCAAATCCAAGGGATTCTTCCCTCGAACCTAGGAACTTCACTTCCTAATCTTGAGTTCCTTGGAGTTTCGGAAAACTTGTTGACTGGATCCATTCCTAGTTCAATATCTAATGCCACCAATCTATATTACCTTGGGCTGGGAAGCAACAACCTTAGTGGGAAAATGCCTTCTTTGGATAAGCTGCATAATCTTGAGTGGTTAAGTGCTGGTTTTAATCATCTAGGAACAGGGGAAGCGGATGACTTGAGTTTTCTCTCCTCTTTGATCAATGCCACCAAGTTGAAAGTGTTGGCGCTCAGCAGCAACAGTTTTGGAGGCGTATTTCCTGAAGCAATTACTAATTTCTCAATTCGTCTTAGTTCCGTATTCTTGGAGAACAATAACCTGTATGGGAGCATCCCAAGAGGGATCGGGAATCTGGTAAATTTGCAGTTACTTGATGTTCAGAACAACCATTTGACAGGTAACATTCCTGCTGATTTAGGAAAGCTTCAAGACCTGCATGAATTGCTTCTCGGAGGTAATAGATTCAATGGTGACATCCCGTCCTCTTTCAGAAACTTATCCTTGTTACTAATTCTAGATCTATCCGAAAATAATCTTCAGGGAAGCATCCCGTCGAATTTGAGCAAATGCTTGCTAAAGCTTACACTCGCCAAAAACAGTCTTTGTGGCACCATACCCAAAGGAATTGTTAGTCTCTCATCATTGTTTTCTCTAGACCTATCTCATAACAACTTGACTGGTGTCATCCTCATGGAAATCGGGGTTCTAAAAAATCTTGAAACACTAAATGTTTCTGAGAATATGTTGGTTGGTAATATTCCAAGCAGCCTTGGTAGTTGTGTGAAATTGGAATCTCTTAATTTGAAGGGCAACAAGTTCTGGGGAGTCCTTCCATCAACTTTGAGCCAATTGAGAGGCTTGGAGGATCTAGACATTTCTATGAATGATTTCTCGGGAAAAATCCCAGACTATTTAGAGGGATTTCATGTCTTACAAAAACTAAATATATCATTCAATGATTTTGATGGAGAAGTACCAAAACAAGGCATATTTACGATTGCGGCAGCTATTTCTATTGAGGGAAACAAGAAGGTTTGTGGTGGTATACCTGATTTAAAACTACGCAATTGCCAATCCAAGGGATTCGCAAGGAAGAAATTTACTCACGTCGTGAAGTTTGGAATCCCATCGTCCTTTGGGCTTGTATGTCTACTTTTAATGATATATTTCATGTATCTTCGTTGGTTTAAAAAGAAAACAGAGGTACGATCTTTTAGCTTTTTTGGCCACTCGTTTCCTATGCTGTCTTACCGAAGTCTATTAAAAGCGACCAATGGGTTCTCTTCAGCCAATCTAATCGGCATGGGTAGTTTTGGTTCGGTGTACAAAGGAATTCTTGATCTTGATCAAGGTGAAAAACTAGTCGCTGTGAAGGTATTAAACCTTCAATCCTGGGGAGCTGCCAAGAGCTTCATTGCCGAGTGTAAGGCCTTAAGGAGCATCAGACATCGGAATCTTGTACATGTCCTCACCGCATGTTCAAGTGTTGACTATAAAGGTGACGAGTTCAAGGCTCTGGTTTACGATTTCATGGTCAATGGGAGCCTAGAGGAGTGGTTGCATCCAAATGAGAAAGAAGATGATGCACACAACAAGTCGCAGAGTTTAAACCTTCTAAAGAGGTTAAATATTGCGTTTGATGTTGCTTCTGCACTTTTTTATCTTCACCACCATTGCTCAGAAGTCAGAACCAATAGTTCACTGTGACTTGAAACCGAGCAACGTTCTTCTTGACGATGAAATGGTTGGACATGTAGGTGATTTTGGGTTAGCAAGATTCCTTGTAGATGCGATGTGTATTGCTTATGCAAATCAATCAAGTTCAATTGGCTTACGTGGGTCATCCGGTTATGCAGCTCCAGGTAAATGTATCCCTTAGACTCATTCCGTGTTTCTATTTTCCTTCATTTCCTTCAGTTTTAGATTTAATTCGCTTCTCCTTTGAGTCTGGTAACACCTACACAGAAGTAAAGCTGCTGGTTCTTATGTTTTACTCCCCATTGCATCATCTTGCTTTCAAAAGTATTAGAATTGAGTTAAGCAGAAAGTGTCTAGATTGTTTCTTGAAATGGATATGGAGTAAGTTTCTTTCTTTATTATAGCCAAGACGCACTAGCCTAAAAAATAAATAACCAACAATTGCATCTTCTTAACTTTACTACTTTCTTGATTACAGGTTGTACCCACGTTTTTTTATTTTAGAGTAGAGCTAGTATATATTCCTCGTTCAAAGAACACTATCTCCTCAGGTTTCTGTTAGTATCTTTCCTTTTTCAGAAAGTAGAGACTTTTTAATTTCTTAATTTATTACGTGAGTACCACAAACCTACAACAAATATAAGGATAATTGATAAGTTTATGGTTAGGTAATGGCTACTAAGAAAATTTAGCTCTCTTTGTTTTGATGCTCTGGTAATTAAGTGTTCCTTCTTGTTTGTTGGGGTATGACCCTTGGTTTTATTGTACGTTTATGTTCGGGCTTTTTAATGAAATATACGTTTACCCAAAAAATTCAAAGTGAACCAATCAGGCGTGATTCAAATTAGGCATTTCAGATGGCATAGGCAGAACCAAATGTGTTATTCGAGATCTAGCAAGAAGCAAAGAAGTCGACACAACTCTTTGTAGTCTTATTCGAGACATAAAATTAGGAGAATCCATCTAAGAATTGTCTGCCGAAGTTTCTTTACTATTCCATGAGAGGCTGCTTATCAAGCAGATTTGCAATATTCTTATCTTTATGATGGATGGATTGTAGAGTATGGCATGGGAAATGAAGTATCAACATCGGGTGATATGTACAGTTTCGGTATTCTCTTATTGGAGATGTTCACAGGGAAGAGACCGACAGATGCCATGTTCGAGGGTAGTCTGACTCTCCACAACTTTGTTGAGATGGCTATGGCTGAACAAGTAGCAAACATTGCTGATCCAACATTGTTTCAACAAGTAGTAATGGGAGAGGCAAGCTCAAGCATCAACAGCTCTCAAAATCAAAGCCCAGCTAGCATTCACGAAGTTCAGGAGTGTTTGACTTCAATTCTTAAAGTGGGAATAGCTTGTTCAGAAGAACTACCAAGAGATCGACCGGATATCAAAGAAATCGTTACTCAGTTGCATGTCATCAAGAACACTCTTCTTGGAGTTGGAGTACACGGAGGAATGAGAGCTAGTATTGCAGCTTGATCATGTGCAGGTATGACCCCTTTTACATTCCAATAACTACTGGAGGAAAAAACTTGCATTTGGCACTAAAACCACCACAATTCTGCACTCAGCCGGTGAAACATCGATTTGTTTAGTTGTTGCTGACTTAAATAAGCGTTTTAGTTCTGTTCAACTTCACCCAGGTTTCTAAGAACCATGATGTTTTCATTTGCTCCTCTTTATGCCAATTCAAATAGTTCTCACGTGGTCTACAACTATGAACAAAACGTTCGGATTTCCATTTCTAATTCAAACTTGAGAATCAATAAATTCACCTAGAACCTCAGTTAACTAAGTATTTTTTTGAACAATAGTGAATAGAAAACAAAGTAAGAACTGATCTAATGCACATTCCAATTCAGGATAAACAAATCTCATTTTTTGTAACTTCAATGAGGCAAGTTCTTGAATAACCTCTGCATCTATCAAAAGGAGGATGTGGTTGTGTTTTCTTCCTCCTTTCTTTTACTGAAAATTGGTGTATACGATAGCATTTTTCTACATATATTCAATTTTGTGCACAAACCAACCCAATTTTCAAGCTACTGCATCTTCGATCAAAGTTAAACATTCTGTAAGAGATTATCTTCTCCCATCAAACTTCTTCAATAACTAATTTTCCTTCTTCCCTCGTAGGTGCTTAAGGTTTGGTGGGTCTTGAAGGTATCTGTCGAGACTACAACTTTGTGATGCTGCATATTGCTTTGGGTACGCATTACGCATGCTAGTTTATTGTTCAATTTCTGCATTTTTTTTTCCAAGTTTATGTTCCTCTTGTGTTTTTAGTTTGTTTCAAGCATGAGAATTTTCTCATTTAAATGTACTATAAGACTTACATGCATGTTAAGTGGGACTTCAACAGCATATGAGCAAAAAGTAATTGTTTCTTGTCACCAATTTCTAGTATATATGTGCAAGTTTGTCTCCATCTGAACCAAATTACTTTCTTTGCATTGAATTTGCTACCGACCCATAAGCCACATGACTGAGAATACGTAAACCCCAGATAGATATATTGAGGAATTGCAACAATATTTAACTACTCTAATGCCCCACTTGGTTACAAGCCTACATTGCTCTAAAAAATTACACCGTGGGAAACAATACAAATATTTTACCAATGTTGTTCGAGAATGCAATAAATATCTTCTATCAAGCATATGCGAATGACTAGCAATAGGTTTAAACACACCCGAAATGTGTTTCTCCTTGTAATTATCTTATTGGCCTTCCCTCCAGTCCCTCGATATTTTGCGTGTTAATGCTAGAGTGGGAATTGCCCAAATGCAAATTCTATTCAGATTCAAGGGCTGATTTTTTAAGGGAAAAAAAAATCCATCTAAATACTACATACAAGAGAATCGCAAAAGGAGATAACAGAAGATGAAAAAAAAAGTAGCTCCCAGACAATAGATTTCCAGCAATATTTAGAAATCTAACACCTCATCATTCAGTTTGATCCAACATCAACAGTCTTCATTAGTCGAGAAAAAGTAGACAAGTACACAGCTTCAAAATATAATCCATCTCCAGTATAACGCCTTTAAGTTCTGAAACCTCCTTCATTTGATACCAGCAGCAACAAGCTAAACGAACTTTGCCAAACATATTCAGATTTGATCTGTTCTGTTCTGATCTGTTCTGTTCTCTTAGCCCTCCAAAGAACAGAACAGATCAAATCTGAATATGGGAGATGAAAAGAGATGAAAAGAGATAGCATTACAACTACAAGACTTCTTGACCAAATCAGACTTCTTGACCAAGAAAACTAGGCTCCCAGAAAATCTCTTAGCCCTCCCTAAATTTGGGAGATGAAAAGAGATAGCATTACAAACATCTTTGCCTCAAAGCATAGAGGCCCCAAACCGAAACTAGTACTCTTTTAGCCCTCCAAATCTAAGGAGTTGGAAAGAATATTTGAGTTCCAGACTACAACTACAAGACTTCTTGACCAAATCAGACCCCAGCTTACTCTAACCTCTTAGCCCTCCAAATGAGTCTATTGGCAAACATTTCATAGCTTCTTAACAATTTGACAACCTGCCCATCCATATGTTGGTGTACTCTCCCAAGCTTCTTTGGCAATTTACATACATTTTGGACTAGTGAACCAAACATCCATGAATTTAAAAGGCTTTGGGGACATTTACATACATTTTGGACTAGTGAACCAAACATCCATGAATTTAAAAGGCTTTGGTCCCCAATTCCAGTTGTTATCAGAGATCATGATAGGAGCATGATCTGCAATTGGTCTTGGTAGTCCCCATAACACCAAATTAAATTTTTCATCACCTCCACCGAAATCAGGATTCTATCAATCCTGCTATGGATAGCATTGTTCTGAAAACTGATCCAAGAAAATTGCCTTCCCATCATTGGTAAGTCCTTCAATTCTGATTGATTGATAAAATCTTTGAAACCACTCAAGCTTCTCTCAACTCTTGTACACCCTGTTCTTTCACACATTGCCTTAATCTCATTAAAATCTCCTCCAACGCACCATGGAACTCAAGAAGTAGACTTTAGCTGAAGTAATACATTCCACAATTCTTCTCTACGTGTTGTTTCATTAGGAGCATACACATTTACAATGACACAATCCAAGCCAAACAAAAAACCATCTACCATAACAAAATGTCTATGGATAGTGACTTCTCTTGGTTTGAAATTTGCTGGATTCCATATAGTTAAAATACCCCAGAAAGACCAACAGCCCCAAATTCAGCATATTCAAGTGTTAGAGTCACTGGATGTTATTCGTCGTTACCTAAATATATGGTCTTGAATTTTGTCCAAGTACGCGTAAATTGACCGGATCAACATACAGTTTGTACAAAAAAAAAGAAAGAAAAAAGACTAAGACAGTGAGAAGGCTAATTAAAAGGTTTTCACTCTCCCCTCTAGATTATGGGGGAGGAAAATGACACAAGGGTACAATTATTTAGGGTGTGGGTGTGAGGTCTACAGAGGTCAAATTTAATTTCACACAAGGATTATATTTGATACTTTGCAGTCAAATTTTGTTAGTTTGACCTACAAAAAATCTATAAAAACTCCAAGTATTCTCTTCTTTTTAGAGTTGATAGCATTATGAATGTGACCCTCTTGCATCTTTTTTGAAATATAATAAATCTTTTGGGATCAATTGTAAATTACATTACATTTGTCAGCACATATATACACCGTACCTTATAATTAGCCTCTTAATTGGATTATATCTTTAGGTTAGCAAAATAAAACAATAACTTACTTCTTCTTTTTTTTGACAAGCAACAATAACTTACATATGAATGTAATTTTTTTACCTCACTAACCAAAAATTTTGCACCTAGGGGGGTGGCACCGGTTCCTAAAAAATAATTTCTAAATTGAAGTCTACATTTCCAAAGGGAACTTATGGGATCACAAATACGAGAATTAAGGTGCTCTAGACGTCTTCATTACCACACATTCAAGTAGGGTCCTTACACTTTATCATGGTCCTGCGTGAAAGGGTGGTGATGGAGGAGGCCCTTTGAGCATCACGTGGCGGTGCTTTAGTGGCGGCTCCAGAATTTTTTAGCAAGGTTTTCGATCAAGAAAATGTAAAAAACTACACAAGGTCTATAACAATAACAAGAAAAGGTAAAATAAAATTGGATACTCCTATTAATATCAACTGTCAGACGAAAAAACATGAAAATAGTCAAAATACATAAGACATTACAATTGTCCCGGCGAGTTTTCATAGTTTGAAACCGTTGCATAATAACCTCATAATTAATGATACAAAATACATCTTTTTCACTGAATGCAACCAATCAATCATTCATTCACTCATCTCCCATTGCTTAACTTGCATTATAGAGTGCAAAAAAAAAAAAAAAAAACCCTCATTTTGAATGAGACCTTTTTCTGGTGTCGATTTGATGATCGATCATAACTATTCGTTTTATTCAAATTGATTTATTAGGAGACCATACAACAATTCAACTCATTTACATATCATTAAGTGCTTGATCTAAAAATTCAATTCTCGCTCGAGAATTTTAACCCAACAAAATAGATGTACATATCAAGCACTTATGATATCTAATACTCCCTCTATCCCTTTTTTAGAGTCCAGTATTTCATTTTAGGTTGTCCCTTTATAAGTGTCCATTTTGTAAAGTTAGTGGGTAAAAGTTGGTGAATTTTCCATTTTGCCCCTAAAAGTAGATTCCATTTTGAAAAGTTAGTGAGTAAAAATGTAATGATGATGTTTCCATATAAGGTAAGAAGGGAAAGTGGGAGTAAAAATTGATGTGAAATGTGTAATGATGATGTCTTTTTAATAAGTCGGAATTACGAAGCAAGACACTTAAAAATGGGACGGAGGGAGTAGAACTTAATTTTTGCATAGTGTCCTAACAAATAAATTTGAATAAAATGAACTGTTCTGATCAAGATTAATTGCGTAGGGTGTTCAAAATTAATTGGGTAGGGTATTCAATGTAGTGGGCAAACCTAAATATCAAATTTTGTCTTTACAAAATTTTATGTTCGGTGTTCACTAGCACACCCACAACAAGTTGTGGTGCTGCCAGTGTGAGGCTCCAAAAACAATTAATAATTTCTTGTAGACATGGGTTATAGGAGTGTACCCAAGCGTTCAACCTTTTTTTATTTTTTATTTGATCGGCAACAAAATTTTATTGAGAACTCGATAAATGGTACATCGAGGAGAGACCAAATACAGACCAAGAAGACTTGTTGTATAGGTCTGAAGAAAAGAAAAGAAAAACTACATTCAATGGACATTGAATGATTTCAGTCAGTCAGATTGAACATTCCAGAAACAACCTCAATAGATCAAAGGATATCAGCTCAGCAAAAATCTTTCACACTAGTTCAATGGATATCGGCTCCTTGTCCAGCTCATTTCCTTTAGCAACAGTGCAGCAAAAATAATCCCAATTGATCATGGAATCCCGGCAAACTGCATTCATCTCAGTTCCATTAGCAACAAATGCAACAAAAGCATTCCCACTTAGTCATGAAATCCCAACAAATTGATTTTCAACACGATTCATCAATATTGCACCAATAGTTGAGCTCATTATCCAGCCATCGAACAGCAACAGAAACATCAGCAGTTGGAAAGTAACTAACCATGCTCAGAACTTCAAAAAACTCTCCCATCATTGGGAGCTGAAAAGAGAGAAAGTCCACTCCTGCAGAAACTAGCAGCTTTGCCTCAATTCAGAGAAAGCCACACTTGACTGATACTCTTAGCCCTCCTAATCAGAGTTGAAAGAGTATTGGATATTCTAATATCATCTTCATCCCAGGAATACGTAACAGCTGTAAAGTCCATCCAGAGACCATAATGATCAAATGCAAAACACCTCTCCTTAGCATCATGAACCAATCCAGTCAGTAAAATAGCAGCAGGGGATAGACTAGATATATTATGAGATAAACCTCTTAGCCCTCCTACAAACATCTGTTATTCTCTTAGCCCTCCATAGCTTTGGAGTTGGAAGAGAATATAGGGCAGCTTCAAAGATATACCAGCATAATCAGAGCAAGTCTCTTAGCCCCCCAAAGACTTTGGGGTTGAAAGAGGATAAAGGAGTATCAATTTCTATTGGAGGTCACAGAAAGTCAGAAACAGCAAAAGCCACCCCAACAAACAACAAAAGCCAACTAACAAAGATGCCCACCCAAAAAGAAAACCAAACCAAACAACCATCAAAGCCCCCCAAAGCCACCCCAAGACTAAGAAGGAACAACCTAGACCTACCACCAAACCAACCACCCAGAGCCAATCCTTAAATTAATGAAGTCCCTGAAAAGTCTCATGCTTCTATCTAAACTGGAATATCCCACTCTTTCACATATAGCTTTAATCTCATTGAAATCTCCACCCATGCACCAAGGAATATGATGATAAGACTTCAGAAATAACAGATCTTTCCATAATTCCTCTCTACACCAAACCTCATTTGGAGCATAGACATTGGTCAGAGCACATTCCAAATCTACTAACTGACCCCTGACTAGCTAGTACAAAATTTTATGGATTATTGATGATGATGGTTCAAAACTCCCAGGATTCCACATGATTAAGATCCCTCCTGAAACCCCTACAGCCCAGCAAACTCCACATTAGTATTGCCCTACAACCTCTGACCATCTACAACTTCAAACTTTTCTATTTTTGTTTCTTTCCTTCATTAATTTTGTCAGAAATCTCTTCTTAATTGAGCTCCCCATACCCCTTAAATTCCTGATATTATCTTCGCCCTATGCACGGAAAAGTTTATTGAAAGCATTGTTGTTCCTTTGAAGTAAGAAATACTCTTTGGCTTCAAATTCAATCATTTTCTTCATTTTCAGAATATCAGAATTCGCAAAGTCAATTTCTAGAGTGTTACCTGTTGCAATGATGGTACGAAGCGTTCAACCTTCTGTGTAATTGAGTTGTATCTTTTCATTAGAGTGATTTTTTTGGGTCTAGAATTAAATACTCCCTCCGTTCCATATTGAGAGTCCACCATGAAAAGTCGTGCCATTTTTCAAATCAAAAAATCAACTACTTCCATGTATAATTTTTTGAACTTTTTCGCACCAAATTAAAGTACTAATCGAGATCTTTAATACAGTGCGAAAAAATTTGAAAAATCATGCACGGAAGTAGTTTGATTTTTTGATTTGAAAATGGTAAGCGAGAGAAAGTGGGACTCTCAATATGGAACGGAGGGAGTATAAAATTTATAATTACTAAATAAATTTGAAGATTTTTCAAAATATTTCTATATTCTTTTTAATAGGTTGAAAGGCCATCAGGCAAAAGTTAAGTGAGCTAAAAAAATTTGTTGCAGAGTGTAGTTGGCACGAGTAATCCGCTAATACCTATCCATGTTCAGTAGATAAGTACATGTGCATGAGATCCGGTACATGCTGTTTATTACTCAGCATCTCTATATGCAATTATGCATTATAAATTTAGAATCACATGCATACGTATGTGTTAGAATCTCACACACATATATGGAGGACATCGGCACCCCTTTTATATTCAGAATTCCTACTGCGAAAATAATATATCTAAGAAAAACAACTATACAAAACGCACAGCTATTTGATAAGAAAAAGAAAGATATACCAAATCAGTTTAACTACATAAATCTAACAATAAAAATAGATTTATCGAAATACAAAAGGTAGGCAAAGAGATCGAAGAAATATTTTATTTCCTTAGAAAACTACGAATACTAAAGAGATGCTAGATACGAATTTCAAATCGAAAAAATTGTTATCATATACTTGGGCATTTCGGATAACAACTGTAGATGGGGGATTGCATTGTAAATCTCTAGTTCTTTGTTCGGTCTACAAAAGTTGAGTTGGAGGGGATTAGCTAAAATGGGGATTAGCCATCCCATGTGGGAGGTGTTTTTTTTTTCATTTTCTGGGGAAAGAAAACGCAAGTTATATTGATACAAATTGCTCGGTCCATAGGCTCAAAAACAACAAAACAAGAACAAAAAACACAGAAACAACAAAAACATAAACGAAAAGGAAAGCTGCTCAACTCCGATGTGGAAGGTGTTATTACTAATCTTATTCTACCTCTTGTTTGTACATTTGCCGGCCGTGATGCCCATGCTACTTCTTACCTATGACAACTCTCTCTCTCTCTCTCTCTCTCTCTCTCTCTCTCTCTCTCTCTCTCTTAAGGGTAGAAAGAAAAATACTAACATGTCATTAGCTTTCAAGCTTTTTAGTCCTACCTCTCGTGCAAATTACTCCACTTTAAATAAAACCTACTACTATAAGAGCATCCATAGTAGAATAACCAAAACCATAAGGTTATTAAAGTTAGCAATGTTCTCTCAAAAAAGTGCTCATAGTGGCATAATCAAACTTATCAACCTCTTAGCAACTTATCAAATTTGGACCATTGGATAATCAAAACTAGAAACTTTTTGCCAATAACTAAAATATTCTCTCTCTCTCTCTCTCAACAATGTTTCTAAGAAAAATATTTTTAAAAGAAGTTTCTTTTTTTTTTTACAAAAACAGTTAAACCGTTAAAAACTGTTTTTTTTTATTTAACTTTCTTCTTCTTTTTTTCAAAAACTGTTATTTAAAAAAAACTGTCATTTTTTTTCAAAAACAGTTTTTTTTATAACTTTTTTGGAAAAGTGTTTTTCAAAATAAAAGTTTTCAAAAAATTATTTTCTATTTCTAATAACATGTTTTTATTAGTTTGAAAACTATTTTTTTTTAAATGTTTTATATGGTGACAATTTTTAGATTTTTAAAGGTTGAAAATGTGATGTGGCAAGTTTTGATTATTCAATGTTCAATTATGCCACTGTGGACATCTATGCTGCTAACCTTAGTAACCCCTTAAATGGATAATCAAAAAGTGATGTGACAACTTTTGATTATCCAATTTTGATTAGTCCACTGTGGATACTGTAACATCATAGGCACAAACATCTACAGCTACAGTGCCAATACTCCAAACATGCATGGGACACCTCCTACCAATACCAATACCAATACTAGGCATGGGACACCTCGTGCTGGCACGTGCCGATCACCTAGTGTTTTCTAATGAGCCGATGAGCCAAACGGCCAAATGGGAATAACTAGCATTATCTATATCTATACTTCTATATTAAAGCAAAGTGGACATTAAAGCAACATGGTCGTTAATAAGGAGGACTCTCATCGCGAAAAATGGCAAAATTTGATTGGATGAAAAGATAATTAAAGTTAAATAAATATTTTCCGATAGGTTAGTATAAATAAATTCTCCAAAGAAAAGGAGAAAAATAAGAAGAAAGGAAAGTAACATGATAATGATTGAACTTTATCAAGCATGTATAGAATTTGTAGTGGGCCGAATATGCTGTTCGGCGAAAGGCCGAGTTAAAGTCTTTGATTCTGTCTGAGCTGATCGAGGCATTGATCGGGTTGCTAGGTTCGGTTGGGCTTGGTTCAGCACAAACGTGACATTCGAACAAGAAGATATGAATGATCGGCCTATCCGCCTATGTTGAGGTTGACACTCAAGCTCTCTTATGGCTCGGACACGGTGGTTCGGCCAGCTCATAGTAAGGTCGAGTCAAGCATCGAACTCTTAGGTTCGGATAAATAGGCTCGGCACGGCGACATTCGGATATGGAGTATTTAACCGCCAATTTATAAAGAGGTCGACGCTTCTCGCTATGGTTCGGCCAACCCATATTGAGGTTGATGCTCCTTTCTACGGTTCGAACATTAAGGGTTCGGCCACTATCGCGGTGCTAGGCGAAAGCCAGGCCACAAGTCACATTGTATCCAAAGCACGTGGACTTACATTTGAGCTTTTAGGCTCGGCAACGAGGTTCAGCTATGATAGTGCTTGGCGGGCAAGTGAGGGCTGTTGGTCCATCAGCAATACACAGGCTCGTTTGGTTGTGGGATAAGGATTGGGGGTATTATTTATGAATGAGGGATAAAATAGTAAGGGGTATTGGTTAACAATAGATGACCCACATTGATGTGATGTTTAAGGAGGGGGATTAAATAGTAGTTGGTTTTGATGAGGTATTAAAAATGGAAGGATAAAATAGTACTTGGATTGGATGAGGGATAAAATGGGGGAATAAGATTGTTTTGTAGTTGAAATGGAGTAGGATGGGGTATTATATTGGCCTTATCCGGGGGTATTAACTAATAACACCCCAAAACCCACCCATAAATAATCCCCCCGCATGGGGTATTAGCCGGTACAAGAGGGGGGAAACGTAATACCCCTGCTTTTTTGGGTTGCCAAACCAGGTGATAAACCTGGGCCCACAGTCTTAGGAGGGGGAAAAATCAATATCCCTTCTCAATACCCCATCTAAATGAGCCGTATAGAGTCGCTACGATTGGTCTAGTCCTCCGACACTAGGCACGGCGGTGAACATTACTGCGATCGGTCTAGTGCTCAGATACTAGGCACGGCGGTGAACATTATGCCAACTCATTCACATGCATATAACCATCTTATCTAGTATGACGAAGGTGTCATCCGAGCGGTTATGTGAAGAGACACGAGCGCATGTGGGTGCGCCAGCTCATGCAAAAGATTGTTGGCAACCTTATCTGTTACGTCAGGCGGCGTCAGCCAAAGCGTGCTTGGCACATGCTAGTACTTGGGGAGCAAGTAAGGATGCTTTATATAAAGGAAGCTAAGCAACCCTAAAGAGGTACATCGTCTCGTACCCTCAAAACCCTAATGCTTTAACCTCTTGCTCCACACTATCTCACTCTCACACTGGAGGACCATTCCGGAGTCCCTCTGGTGTGGTTTATTAGTCGTGCTTCACTGTGCAGGCTAGGCGAACTCAGTCGCTGACTCGAAGGCTCAGACGAAGGGCTAGACGAGAACCCATCCATCCAAACTAGAGGCTCAGGCGAGGTAACCAGATCTCGATCAAGAGCCCCACAGAATTAAAAAGGTAATATACGACTTCCAATTGGTAAAATTCCTTAAGAAATTATTCCTTTATAGGAGCCATTGGTAAAAAGGAAATGCTAGGAGCACATCAATTTGTCATACCTCAACCACATCCCTCTCACATACATGTTGGTCCCTAGCATTTATTGTAAAATTTTCACACATACATGTGAAAGAGGTGTGTGACACATTGATGCGTCACTAACATTTCCCTTGGTAAAATACCTATGGAAGGGATAAACTTATCTCATTCAAATCGTAAAATTCAAAATTTGCCATGATTTATGGAAAGCAAGCAAATTTTGTAATCTACCTAATAAAACACAAGGGTGTGGGGACCACACAAACACAAGTTGAAAGAAAGGCTGAGATTCATTTGATACAAGGGTTGATGTGTGCTCTCCAACTCTCTTAAGAAAACACCCACACTCTTACAAATATATTACAAAAATGCCATCAAATGGTGGATAGTACCGTAGGCACGAGCAAACACAAGTGATCCTATAATCTCCACATTAGATAGGTATTAATTGATCTAAAAATAGTTTAACTAACTGATAGGCTGCCTTTCCACACACACAAAAAAAAAAAAAAAAACTGATAGGCTAACTGCTTAAAAATTTTGGGAATTTTTTTTTTTGAGCAGGGCATACATCAACCGAAGTTACGTAACGGCTTAAAAAGAATCTATTGTAATGTTTTCTTGGTGTGAAATTTCTTTAGGTTGAATCTAATCTATTGTAGTGCTTGTTGGGTATGTATTTTTTCGGCCTGCAATCTTAATTTGTTGCAGTTTTGTGAATAGGAAATGAAAACCAAGAGGTTTAAAATTGATCAGATATGACTTCAGGAGAACAATACAAACAATACCTAATGAACAATATTCATCTTCGAAGGATTTTGATTTTACGCATACTTTCTAGTTTCTATTGTTTTGTCCAATGTGTACGTGATTCGTTTAATTTGATATTTGTACATATGCAATAAAGTACTACCATACCATTTTTCTTATCTTATGTTCAATTTTTTTGAATTTAGATTTAGAAGGCTGCTACACAAAGACGAAAGCGCATAGATTGTACACATATTTTTTTGTGCGGTCCACCACGGGTCCCATACAAACGATCCGAGCCACTCTGTAAATGTAAAACACTTTTTCAAGGGTTCCCGTAAATAATCAGCTCAATCCGATACCTATAGGTTCTCGATCCAATCATCTAACTTTTCATTGAGATTTTTGGATAATGAAAAGTTAAATGATTGGATTGAGCACCTATAGATATTGGATTGAGCTGATGTTTTACAGATACCCTTGAAAAAGTATTTTTACATTTACTGAACGGCTCGAATCATTTGTGTGGGTCCCACAAAAAAACTGTGCACAATCTGTGCAAGAAGTGTCTGTGTGGACAGACTTTCTGATAGAACAAATATCAAGATAAAGTTCAATACTCCAATAGGATTGGTCTTGAATATATACCACAGACTTTTTGATGGGGGAGTTCCTTGCGTGTGTTTGGCTGTGCAAAGACTAGTCTTCTGCGGCTATTTTCTTCCTTCTATACATTTCCCTTGGGTAACAAAAGATCAGTGAAAACTAGGTAACTCTTATTTGGGTGATACTATAAAAGAGTGAAAACATGTAAGAATTGTATTCTCTTGATTAATATATAGGCAGGAAATCATTTACTTAACGGCCGGGAGGCCTGAGAATGAAAGTGAATTAAGGAGAGAAACTCAGAAACTTGCTATCCAAAAGGACAGCTTACAGAAAAGAGGAGATTAATAGTATTGCATATCTTTATGTTTCATGAAATTTCATTTCTTATACTCCTAGTCCTAGATATATTTATTTAGTACTAAATGCAAAAGTTTCAACCAACGGTTCATCCTAGTCCTAGATATATTCTAGTCCCATACCTAAATTCACGTAGCTAAATAGGACGTGAAATTTGGCGTTGTCAGATTGTGTTCGCTTTGGGTCTCAAAAACTAACGAGTCTCTCCGCGGACGGTCCCCAATAAGTTTTCTCCCAATTTATTACTCTCATTTCTCTCTCTCTCTCTCTCTCTCTCTCTCCACCTCATTACCCTAAAAAAACTCTCTCAAAACACAAACCAACCAAATTGGCGTGAAATTCGAGCTGAAAATTCAGGCCGAGTGGTACTTGTCAGTAGACATCTCCAATGGCGTGAAATTTGGGGTTGCCCATAGGCCATACTCATGTTGCCATCAGTATATAAATCCAAGCTAGGAGGAGGAAGAGAACCAAAACCAATTGGATGGCATAATTCAAGTCTTCCTATAGGATTAGTCAATAACCAATTGAATGGTCTGAAATTTGGGGTCACCCATAAGCCATAGTCATGTTGCCATCAGTATATAAATCCAAGGAGGAGGAAGAGAATCAGTACCAATTGGATGGCATAATTCAAGTCTTCCTATAGGACAAATAGGTTATATTGAGGGCAAAGCATTAGTCGATATAGCTATCGAATGGTCTGAAATTTGGAGTCGCCCATAGTCATGTTGCCATCAATATATAAATCCAAGGAGGAGGAAGAGAACCAAAACCAATTGGATGGCATAATTCAAGTCTTCCTATAGGACAAATAGGTTATATTGAGGGCAAAGCATTAGTCGATATAGCAATCGAATGGTCTGAAATTTGGAGTCGCCCAAAGTCATGTTGCCATCAGTATATAAATCCAAGGAGGAGGAAGAGAACCAATACAAATTGGATGACATAATTGATCAAGTCTTCCTATAGGACAAACAGGTAATATTAGCATTAGTCGATAAGCAATCGAATGGTCTGAAATTTGGGGTTGCCCATAGTCAGGTTGCCATCAGTATATAAATCTAGGGCTGCTTAGAAAATCCAGCGAATCGTGAAATCGGTCCGGACCGATTTGATCCGTACCTTTTGGATTTGGGAAAATGACGGCTCAGGACGTGTTTTGATAATTAATACCCGCCAACGACATGCTGAGAACATTTGTTAATGCTAAAAATGTCCTTAGCGGGTATTAATTATAAAAACACGTCATTGACCGTCATTTTCCCATTAGATTTTGTCCGTGGATTAATGGTCTAGACACGGATTGAAAAGTTTAAAAATCATGAATCGCAGTTCGGTCCGTGAATTTTCATTGCGAAACTATGGATTAACCGAACTGGACCGTGAGAACTTATTATATATAAATAAATATAATATATACTTCCTATTCGATTCCTAAGAGGTATTTCAGGGAACATAGTCAAATTCCAATTAATTTTGCAAAGATATAACACTAAAACAATCATGCTTATCAATATGGATTTTGATATTCGCGCTCCTTTTTTTACTGATGGCGCTCCATTTTATTCATGAAGTTACTAGTAACGTGAGTAACTTCACGTTAAAAGTGGAGCGCCATCAGTAAAAAAGGGAGCGCGAATATCAGTTTCCTATCAATATATGTGTGTGTATATATATATATATACATACACACAGAGTCAGGATCCAGTAAGGGATCTCTTACGGTCTTACCATGCGAGCCTCTCCTTTTCCAAGCAAATTTTAAGCGTTTTTATGAAAAACTGCTTCGATCAAGCCCTTCCCGATCAATTTTTTTGGCGATTTCTCGCGGATACCCTTAAAATCACGTTCTACACAAATTGAGCGGCTTGGATCATCAAAATTTTCTCGGAAAAGGGGAGATCCGCACGGTAAGAATGCAAGGGATCTCTTACTGGATCCGTGGTGAGTATACACACACACACACACACTATTATTTAGGTCCGGTATCCTGGATTTTGGTGAAAATCTGGACTTCTCCCACAGCCGTTGGATTGTGTTTTCAATGGTCTAGATTTTAATGAAACTTTTCCGGAGAAAAGTTATTTGTGACCGGTCATAAATTGGCTGCAGATCTGGACCATTGAAAACACAATCCAACGGTTGTGGGAGAAGTCCGGATTTTAACCAAAATCCGGGATACCAGACCTGAAAAGGATCTATATATATATATCGGGGCGGTTCCAGAGACATTTATAAAAACACTTAAAAAAACACTTCATAATTCCCGATCAAATTTTAATGATCCGAGCCGCTCAATGTGATCAGAACGTGATTTTAAGGGTTCCTTTTGAGAAATCAGCAAAAAAAATGACCGGGAAGGGTTTGATCCGAACAGTTCCATATTGTTTTTTATTGAACGGTTCAATTAAAAACTGCTCAAAACAAGCACTTTCCGGTCAATTTTTTTGCCGATTTCTCACGGGTACCCTTAAAATCACATTCTGCACACATTGAGCGGTTCAGATCATCAAAATTTTATCGGAAACTATGAGATTGAGATTTGGAGTGTTTTTTTAAGTGTTTTTATAAATGTCTCTGGAACCGCCCCGTATATATATATATACATACATACATACAAACATACACAAATTATCCAGTGAGAGATCCCTTACCAGTCTACCGTGCAAATCTCTCCTTTCTCGAGAAAATCGGGATCTAACAACGGTCAAAAGCGTTACTAAAAAACACAAAAAGCGTTGCTAAAAGCAGTACCAACAGTTCACCAAACCGTTGTGAGATATCCGTTGGTGTAGAGGTATAGCAACGGTTTTGACGAGCGTTGGTACAGTTTTTTTTTTAGCAACGGTTTGCTAAAGGCAAGTTTTTTTTATTTAAAATCTGGGGTAAAATATGACATGGCAGCCACGTGGCACTGACGTGGCCTCCACCTGTCGCCGCGTGGCGCCCACGTGGCACATGGAAGGCAACACAACAATTTTGCTCCTCTTGGGAATCGAACCCAAGATCTCGCGTACGCGCGCGTGAGTGCAAACCAGCTGGGCTAGCCCAACACATGTGTAATATCAAGGGCCTACTAATATTTATACTATGCAAACCGGCTAGGCTAGTTTTATCGATTTATTCTTAATCCAAGTTTTTTAAATTCGGTTTATACTATACAAACACCTACTTTCTTTCTTTTTTTCGATTGGAACCGTCTATTTTTTTCATAGTAAAGAGTACATTCTTCATATGAAAAATGAAATTAATCGGGTATCGTTACATACTTGATCAGGCAGAAAAATTTATTTTACTAATGAAATTTTGTCTCAATAAAGAAGTTTTCTAAACTCGATCAATTTTATGAGAATGATTTAATCAACAAGGAAAACAAAATCAATGGTCTCGATCATCACAGTTGTGTTGTGGTCGAGTTGCTACTGTACATTCAAATACAACACAAGACGTAGTTTAATTGTTATTAATTATGAATTACATTAAACGTATATATTTTAAATATAATTACAAATCCGATTGAGTCAAATTTTTACGAGAATGATTTAGTCAACATGAAAAAAAAGTCAACCATCTCAATCGTTTGTTCGGATTTAGAAAACCGATTACATGAAAGAAAATTGGTTTTGGCGGTGTGAAAATCTAGTAACGGTTAATGAAAACCGTTGCTATAGTCCGGTTTATAGTAACGGTTATTGGAAACCGTAGCTATAGTCCGGTTTTTAGTAACGGTTATGGAAAACCGTTGCTATAGTCTTGTAATCTAGTAACGGTTGCATGAAAACCGTTGCTATAGACCCATTTCTAGTAACGCTTTGCAAACCGTTGCTACACACCATCTATACCGACGGTTTTTTCAACCGTTGCTAAAAAAACCGTTGGGAGATCCCAAATTTCTTGTAGTGCCACCACGGGTCCCACACAAACAATCCGAGCCGCTCAATAAATGTAAAACACTTTTTCAAGGGTTCCCGTGAATAATCAGATCAATCCGATATATATAGGTTCTCTATCCAATCATCTAACTTTTCAATGAGATTTTTGGATAATGAAAAGTTAAATGATTGGATTGAGCACATATATGTATCGGATTGAGCTGATATTCTTTAAATACCCTTGAAAAAGTATTTTCACATTTACTGAACGGCTCGGATCATTTGTGTGGGTCCCACAAAAAAAAACTATGCACAATTTGTGCAAGAAGTGTCTATGTGGACAGACTTTCTGATAGAATATTACAAGATAAAGTTCATGAATACTCCAATAGGATTGGTCTTGAATATATACCACAGACTTTTTGATGGGGGAGTTACTTGCGTGTGTTTGGCTGTGCAAAGACTAGTCTTCTGCGGCTATTTTCTTCCTTCTATACATTTCCCTTGGGTAACAAAAGATCAGTGAAAACTAGGTAACTCTTATTTGGGTGATACTATAAAAGAGTGAAAACATGTAAGAATTGTATTCTCTTGATTAATATATAGGCAGGAAATCATTTACTTAACGGCCGGGAGGCCTGAGAATGAAAGTGAATTGAGGAGATCGAGAAACTCAGAAACTTGTTTTCCAAAAGGACAGCTTACAGAAAAGAGGAGATTAATAGTATTGCATATCTTTATGTTCCATGAAATTTCATTTCTTATACTCCTAGTCCTAGATATATTTATTTAGTACTAAACGCAAAAGTTTCAACCAACGGTTCCTCCTAGTCCTAGATATATTCAAGTCCCATGCCTAAATTCACGTAGATAAATAGGACGTGAAATTTGGCGTTGTCAGACTGTGTTCGCTTTGGGTCTCAAAAACTAACGAGTCTCTCTACGGACGGTCCCCAATAAGTTTTCTCCCAATTTATTACTCTCATTTCTTTTTCCCTCTCTCTCTCTCTCTCTCTCTTCACCTCATTACCCTAAAAAAAACACTCTCAAAACACAAACCAAACAAATTGGCGTGAAATTCGGGCTGGAAATTTAGGCCGAGTGGTACTTGTCAGTAGACATCTCCAATGGCGTGAAATTTGGGGTTGCCCATAGGCCATACTCATGTTGCCATCAGTATACAAATCCAAGCTAGGAGGAGGAAGAGAACCAAAACCAATTGAATGGTCTGAAATTTGGGGTCACCCATAAGCCATACTCATGTTGCCATCAGTATATAAATCCAAGGAGGAGGAAGAGAACCAATACCAATTGGATGGCATAATTCAAGTCTTTTTATAGGACAAATAGGTTGTATTGAGGGCAAAGCATTAGTCGATATAGCAATCGAATGGTCTGAAATTTAGAGTCGCCCATAGTCATGTTGCCATCAATATATAAATCCAAGGAGGAGGAAGAGAACCAATACCGATGGCATAATTCAAGTCTTCCTATAGGACAAATAGGTTATATTGAGGGCAAAGCATTAGTCGATATAGCAATCGAATGGTCTGAAATTTGGAGTCGCCCATAGTCATGTTGCCATCAGTATATAAATCCAAGGAGGAGGAAGAGAACCAATACAAATTGGATGACATAATTGATCAAGTCTTCCTATAGGACAAACAGGTAATATTAGCATTAGTCGATAAGCAATCGAATGGTCTGAAATTTGGGGTTGCCCATAGTCAGGTTGCCATCAGTATATAAATCTAGGGCTGCTTAGAAAAAATCCGGCGAATCGTGAAATCGGTCCGGTCCGATCCAATCCGTACCTTTTGGATTTGGGAAAATGACGGCCCAGGACGTGTTTTGATAATTAATACCCGCCAAGGACATGCTGAGAACATTTGTTAATGCTGAAAATGTCCTTAGCAGGTATTAATTATCAAAACACATCCTTGACCATCATTTTCCCATTAGATTTTGTCCGTGGATTAATGGTCTGGACACGGATTGAAAAGTTAAAAAATCGTGACTCCCGGTTCGGTCCACGGATTTTCATTACGAAACTGTGGATTAACCGAACCGGACCGTGAGAACTTATTATATATAAATAAATATAAATATATACTTCCTATTCGATTCCTAAGAGGTATTTCAGGGAACATAATCAAATTCCAATTTTGCAATTAAAGATATAACACTAAAACAATCATGCTTATCAATATGGATTTTGATATTCACGTTCTTTTTTTTACTGATGACGTTCCATTTTGTTCATGAAATTACTAGTAACTTTACGTTAAAAGTGGAGCGCCATCATTAAAAAAGGGAGCGCGAATATCAGTTTCCTATCAATATATGTGTGTGTATATATATACACACACACACACACACAGTCAGGATCCAGTAAGAGATCCCTTACCGTCTTACCTTGGGAGCCTCTTCTTTTCCAAGCAAATTTTTTAGCGTTTTTATGAAAAACTGCTTCGATCAAGCCCTTCCCGATCAATTTTTTTGGCGATTTCTCGCGGGTACCCTTAAAATCACGTTCTGCACAAATTGAGCGGCTTGGATTATCAAATTTTGCTCGAAAAAGGGGAGATCCGCACGGTAAGAACGCAAGGGATCTCTTACTGGATCCGTGGTGAGTATACACACACACTACTATTTAGGTCCGGTATCCCGGATTTTGGTGAAAATCCAGACTTCTCTCACAGCCGTTGAATTGTGTTTTCAATGGTCCAGATTTTAATGAAACTTTTCTGGAGAAAAGTTATTTGTGACCGGTCATAAATTGGCTGCAGATTTGGACCATTGAAAACACAATCCAACGTCTGTGGGAGAAGTCCGGATTTTAACCAAAATCCGGGATACCGGACCTTAAAAGGATTATATATATATATATACACACACACACATACATACATACACAAATTATCCAGTGAGAGATCCCGTACCAGTCTACCGTGTAAATCTCTCATTTCTCGAGTAAATTTTGATGATCCGAGCCACTCAAAGTGCACAGACGTGATTTTAAAGGTACCCGCGAGAAATTAGCAAAAAAATGACAAGGAAGGGCTTGATTTAAGCAGTTTTTTATTGAACCGTTCAATGAAAACTGCTTTGATCAAGCCCTTCTCGGTCTTTTTTTGGCTGATTTCTCGCGAGTACCTATAAAATCACGTTCTGCACACTTTGATAGGCTCGGATCATCGAAATTCAATCGGGAAGGTGAGGTCCGCACCATAAAACTGTCCGGGATCCCTTAGGGGATCCAGACTGTAAATATATATATATATATAACACAATCTAGTAGAATACTTCCTTGAACTCTTATAACGAGAAGAACCAACCTTGGAAATTTGGCTGTTGTCATAGACTGAGATCTTCAGTATCAGCTAAGACGCATGCGCTCCCATTCGTTGGATGCACGAACCGAAGGCTCGGATCGTGCACAACATGCATGCCCCCTTATCATGTATGTTAACCACTAGCTGACTGCATGCATGCGCCACTTATATCTTGGCCCATTTGCTTATGAATCGTTGCTGTATTTTCTGGAATAATAACCTTTTGTTCACTGCTGGTTCTGAAATGACTCAAGAGTTCTAGTTGGATTAAACGGTATCAGGTTGACAACCTGCTAACAGAGTGTGATAATACGCTAGTGTTTAATTTGTGCTTGCTTATGTAACGAAATTCATGGATAAAACCGTAACCGATCCGCGAGTCACGGATTGGATTGGAACCGGACCATAGAACTTTTGGTTTGGACACAGATTTCATTTTGAAAAAACCGTAACTAGCAATTCGGTTCTCAAATTCCTAGAAATCCGAACTGAACCGGACCGCGAACAGCCCTATAGAAATCCAAGGAAGAGGAAGAGGACCAGTACCAATTCGATGGCATAAAACAAGTCTTCCTATGGGACAAACACGGCTATATTAAGCATTAATGCAAGCTTCATCCAGTCTCCACATTTTATCGTTAAAGACGGCGTCCTTCCTGCATTTCCAGATTCTCCAAACAATTGATCCCACAGCTGCCCCCACCTCCTTCTTTTCAGCTATTCCTTTCTACCAGCAGATTGTCCCACCAACGTACTTAGAAACGAATCACCTTGAATCTGAGTTCATATTAATTCCCAACGGAGACAACCGCCACACAATATGTGCAAAGGAACACCAGGAACAACACAACTTAATCGATCAACAATTGAAAATTGTAATACCTATAAGCAGGAAAAAATTTCAGTGTCGGGTGGGTACCACGTGGTGCCCGTTCGGCGCATCCGAGCCGTCCATTGCGTTTTTGGATTGCTCGGATTTGGAGAGAGAGAAAAAAGGAGAGAGACAATGTTGGGGTGAGAGGAGAGAAAAGGTTTCAATCCGAGCCGAATGTGCCGAGTGGGTACCACGTGGGATACACCCACCCAGCACCAAAAATTTTCTCTATAAGAGCATCCACAGTGGAATAACCAAAACTACAAGGTTGTTAAAGTTAGCAATATTTCTTCAAAAAAGTGCTCACAGTGGCATAACCAAACTTAACAATCTCTTAGCAACTCATCAAATTTTGGCCTTTTAATAATCAAAACTAACAACTTTTTGCCAATAACCAAAACATTCCCCCTCTCTCTCTCTCTCAACAATGTTTCTAATAAAAACATTTTAAAAAGAAGTTTTTATTTTTTTTGCAAAAACAATTACGGAGTATACTGTTTTTTCAAAAACTACTTTTTTTTTATTAAAAATTGTTTTTTTAAAACTGTCTTTTTTTTTCAAAAACTAATTTTTTAAAAACTTTTTTGGAAAAGTGTTTTTTCAAAATAAAAGTTTTCAAAAAATTATTTTCTATTTCTAATAACCTGTTTTCATTAGTTTGAAAACTATTTTTAAAAAATTTTTTATATGGTGACAATTTTTAGATTTTTACAGGTTGAAAAGATGATGTGGCAATTTTTGATTATTCAATATTGATTATGCCACTGTGGACATCTACGTTGCTAACCTTAACAACTTCTTAAATGGATAATCAAAAGGTGATGTGGCAACTTTTGATTATCCAATTTTGATTAGTCCACTGTGGATGCTCTAAGCAAAGTAAGTGGAGTAAAACTTTACTAGTTTCGTTATGGCAAGTGGGGTTCACTGACCTCACTGAGTTGGAAATTACCCCAAAATAGCCAAACACATTTGGGTTATATTGGTTGAATTTGCCCAAAGAGATGTCATACCTTGCCCGAGTACCTCAACAATATTTTGAAGGCAGATTTGTAGTAAAGCTATGCATACCACCTGGTGGGGATCACAAACAATGTACTCTCTTCGTCCCCATTTTTTAACCCTCGTTCCATCCTAACCAGATTTTAAATTGGTTAGATTTATACTATTAAACAAAAATTTCAAAATCACCTAAAATATTATAAATTATAATATATAAGAATTTGGTTTCAGGTTTAGACTGCAGAGGTGCGGTTCAAGTGATCGCAACCGTCGGATAGTGTTTTTAATGATTCAAATTTTTTTCAATCTTGTATCGGTAATAAAAGACTTTTACCGGTAAAAGATTTAACAAATCTGAACTATTGGTTGTTAAACTGCACATCCTTCTAATGCAGAGAAACCGGATCCAAAATATAATCAATTAAAAAGTGGTACAGACTCTCAAAAAGACTAAAAAATTGGGAGGGGTGAGTAGTTAAGAAAGCGACCCATAACGCGTATGGAAATTTGAAGACTGACTGATGCAATTTCCCCCTTGACTTGTCAATTTCAGCGAAACTGAGTTGGGCCAACTGGATAGACTCGAGGTCTGAGTCAATGGCTTAGAAACATGCACTGAAGGAAAGATAAAGTTATCACCACAGTAGTTAAGAAATTTCGTCAAGACTTCATCAAATAGGTCTATTTTATGTGGAATTTTTTTTTTTTTAGGAAAAGATTTCATGAGCTTGAGTGATAATAACAACTAATTTAAGAAGAATATTTGGAGAAAATCATCATTGTCAAGAATGAATGTCGAAGGCGATCGATTGTATACTTTCCTAAGCCCGAACGAAGTTGGCAAGAAATAGACACCCAAACACACATGCCATACTTTCTTCAGGGCCTCTCTGACCCATTTGGCATGTTTTTTTTAATTAGTTTTCTTAATTTTAAAAATATAGACTAAACTTTTGGATTTTTTCGCCGCCTTATATGATTTTTTTTTGGTCCATATTTTTATACTTTTTTGATTCCTTTCATCGAGACGAACGATGTGGTGTAAAAATTCGACCTAAATCTTTTCACAATTAAGAGCAAATAATAAAATAGGCCGTACCAAAAAGTCAGGAAGATTTTGTAGCAAATCTTGTTTTTATACTAGGTTAATTCCTGAAGCTCTGAACAAATTTTTTCACCTCCTGACAAAATTCTTTATCCAAAAAAGAAAATTTTCATTACCGGGTGGGTACCACGTGACCGTGCCAACATGGTGCCCAAGCAGTCCATCCGGGCCGTCCAAAAGTGTGTTGGACGGCTCAGATTAAAACCCTCTCGATCTATCCTCTCACCCCACCTCTCTTTCTCCTCTTTCTCTCTCCCGAACCATCCAAAACAGAAATGGACGGCCCGGATGTGTCGAGTGGACACCACATGGTACCCACCCGGCACTGAAAAATTTCTCGATCCAAAGAATGCCCAAAAAAACAAAAAATTCCCTTTTCGTTTACTTCATTTCGCCCCAAAAACTCAGAAATAATTTTCCCCCATCAATTTCTAATAGGTGAACACGCAAGGAAAAAACACAGGGCTCCACCACTTGGAGAAGTGCAAGCTTAATTAGCTCAACCTAACATCCCATTCAAACAACTCCACCAGAAAATTTCAGCGTTCACTTCCAATTTCCTTGCACCAGCCTCTTCTTCTTCTTTTTCAGATTCAACACAAAGTAAGCAGCAAAATCCGCTCCACCGCAGACCTTTCCAACACATGGGTCTGTTACCGCTGCCTTCATTTTCTCCTTTTCTGTTCATGTTTTTTGTTCTTCTCTTGCTTGTGGGTTCAGTACCAGACTCTGTGCACTACGGGAACGAGACCGACCGACTAGCCTTACTAGCATTCAAGGCCGAGATCACCGGCGATCCCCTCAGGATACTGAGTTCTTGGAATGGATCTGCCCACTTCTGCCAATGGGTTGGTGTAACATGTGGCCGTCGACACCAGAGGGTCACAAGGTTAATCCTTGATGATGCAAAACTAACAGGGTCCATTTCGCCTCACACTGGAAATTTAAGTTTCCTTATGATGTTAAGCTTGAAAAACAATAGCTTGAGCCATAACATCCCCCAACAAATCGGCAACTTCCGTTGACTGAAATTCATGTCACTGTATGATAATTCAGTTACCGGCGAAATTCCAGCCAATCTCTCTCATTGCTCTAATCTTGTTGACCTTGAGTTTAGTATAAACAGGCTAACGGGAAAAATTCCAACGGAGCTCGGTCGCCTATCTAAACTGAAGGGATTGTATGTTGGAAAAAACAATCTAACAGGAGGTATGCCTCCAACTATTGGTAATCTATCATCTCTAACAACCCTCCTAATAACCTATAATAGTATTGGTGGGAAGATACCTGGTGGTCTAGGCCGATTGACAAGCTTGGAAATTTTTGCGTTCGGGGCGAACAGGTTCGTCGGTACAATCCCTTCCTCGTTATTTAATATCTCTTCCATTACGGAATTCGACATCGGAATGAACCAAATCCAAGGGATTCTTCCCTCGAACCTGTTGACTGGATCCATTCCTAATCTCGAGTTCCTTGGAGTTAGTTTAAACTTGTTGACTGGATCCATTCCTAGTTCAATATCTAATGCCACCAACCTATATTACCTTGGGCTGGGAAACAACATCCTTAGTGGGAAAATGCCTTCTTTGGATAAGCTGCGTAATCTTAAGCGGTTTAATGTTGGTTTTAATCATCTAGGAACAGGGGAAGCAGATGACTTGAGTTTTCTCTCCTCTTTGATCAATGCCACCGAGTTGAATGCGTTGGATCTGAGCAGCAACGGTTTTGGAGGCGTGTTTCCTGAAGCAATTACTAATTTCTCCATTCGTCTTAGTCTCCTATACTTGGGGGACAATAACCTGTATGGGAGCATCCCAAGAGGGATCGGGAATCTGGTAAATTTGCAGGTACTTGAAACACAGAACAACCATTTGACAGGTAACATTCCTGCTGATTTTGGGAAGCTTCAAGACCTGCATCAATTTTCTCTCAGAGGTAATAGATTCTATGGTGACATCCCTTCCTCTTTCGGAAACTTATCCTTGTTACTAGCTCTAGATCTATCCGAAAATAATCTTCAAGGAAGCATTCCGTCAAGTTTGAGCAAATGCCAGATGTTGCTGCGGCTTACGCTCGCCCAAAACAGTCTTAGTGGCACCATACCCAAAGGAGTTGTTAGTCTCTCATCATTGTTTTCTTTAGACCTATCTCATAACAACTTTACTGGTGTCATCCCCATGGAAATCGGGTTTTTAAAAAATCTTGAAACACTAAATGTTTCAGAGAATTTGTTGGTTGGTAATATTCCAAGCAGCCTTGGTAGTTGTGTGATATTGTCATCTCTTAATTTGAAGGGCAACAAGTTCTGGGGAGTCCTTCCATCAACTTTGAGCCAATTGAGAGGCTTGGAGGATCTAGACATTTCTATGAATGATTTCTCGGGAAAAATCCCAGACTATTTAGAGGGCTTTCATTTCTTACAAAAACTAAATATATCATTCAATGATTTTGATGGAGAAGTACCAAAACAAGGCATATTTACGATTGCGGCAGCTATTTCGATTGAGGGAAACAAGAAGCTTTGTGGTGGTATACCTGATTTAAAACTACGCAATTGCCAATCCAAGGGATTCGCAAGGAAGAAATTCACTCACGTCGTGAAGTTGGTACTCCCATCGTCCTTTGGGCTTGTATGTCTACTTTTAATGATATATTTCGTGTATCTTCGTTGGTTTAAAAAGAAAACAGAGGTACAATCTTTCAGCTTTTTTGGCCACTTGTTTCCTATGTTGTCTTATCGAAGTCTATTAAAAGCGACCAATGGGTTCTCTTCAACCAATCTAATCGGCATGGGTAGTTTTGGTTCGGTGTACAAAGGAATTCTTGATCTTGATCAAGGTGAAAAACTAGTCGCTGTGAAGGTATTAAACCTTCAATCTCGGGGAGCTACCAAGAGCTTCATTGCAGAGTGTAAGGCCTTAAGGAGCATCAGACATCGGAATCTTGTACATGTCCTCACCGCATGTTCAAGTGTTGACTATAAAGGTGATGAGTTCAAGGCTCTGGTTTACGATTTCATGGTCAATGGGAGCCTAGAGGAGTGGTTGCATCCAAATGAGAAAGAAGATGATGCACACAACAAGTCACAGAGTTTAAACCTTCTAAAGAGGTTAAATATTGCGTTTGATGTTGCTTCTGCACTTTTTTATCTTCACCACCATTGCTCAGAACCAATAGTTCACTGTGACTTGAAACCGAGCAACGTTCTTCTTGACGATGAAATGGTTGGACATGTAGGTGATTTTGGGTTAGCAAGATTCCTTGTAGATGCTACATGTATTGCTTCTGCAAATCAATCAAGTTCTATTGGCTTACGTGGGTCATCCGGTTATGCAGCTCCAGGTAAATGTATCCCTTAGACTCATTTCGTGTTTCTATTCTCCTTCACTTCCTTCGGTTTTAGATTTAATTCACTTCTCCTTTGAGTCTGGTAACCCCTACACAGAAGTAAAGCTGCTGGTTCTTATGTTTTACTCCCCACTACATCATCTTGCTTTCAAAAGTATTAGAGTTGAGTTAAGCAGAAAGTGTCTAGATTGTTTCTTGAAATGGAGATGGAGTAAGTTTCTTTCTTTGTTATAGCCAAGACACATTAGCCTAAAAAATAAATAACCAACAATTGTACCTTCTTAACTCTACTGCTATCTTGATTACAGGTTGTACCCACGTTTTTTTTATTTTAGAGTAGAGCTAGTATATATTCCGAGTTCATTTTACATGAATTAACCGGCATTCAAAGAACCCTATCTCCTCAAGTTTCTGTTAGTATCTTTCCTTTTCCAGAAAGTAGAGACTTTTTAATTTCTTAATTTATTATGTGAGTACCACAAACCTACAACAAATATAAGGATAATTGATAAGTTTATGGTTAGGTAATGGCTACTAAGAAAATTGAGTTCTCTTTGTTTTGATGCTCTGGTAATTAAGGGTTCCTTCTTGTATGTTGGGGTATGACCCTTGGTTTTGTTGTACGTTATGTTCGGGCTTTTTAATGAAATATACATTTACCCAAAAAATTCATAGTGAACCAATCAGGCGTGATTCAAATTAGGCATTTCAGATGGCATGGGCAGAACCAAATGTTGTTATTCGTGATCTAGCAAGAAGCAAAGAAGTCGACACAACTCTTTGTGGTCTTATTCGAGACATAAAATCAAGAGTATCCATCTAAGAATTGTCTGCTGAAGTTTCTTTACTATTCATTGAGAGGCTGCTCATCAAGCAGATTTGCAATATTCTTATCTTTATGATGGATGGATTGTAGAGTATGGCATGGGAAATGAAGTATCAACGTCGGGTGATATGTACAGTTTCGGTATTCTCTTATTGGAGATGTTCACAGGGAAGAGACCGACAGATGCCATGTTCGAGGGTAGTCTGACTCTCCACAACTTTGTTGAGATGGCTATGGCTGAACAAGTAGCAAACATTGCTGATCCAACATTGTTTCAACAAGTAGTAATGGGAGAGGCAAGCTCAAGCATCAACAGCTCTCAGAATCAAAGCCCAGCTAGCATTCACGAAGTTCAAGAGTTTTTTACTTCAATTCTTAAAGTGGGAATAGCTTGTTCAAAAGAACTACCAAGAGATCGACCGGATATCAAAGAAATCGTTACTCAGTTGCATGTCATCAAGAACACTCTTCTCGGAGTTGGAGTACATGGAGGAATGAGAGCTAGTATTGCAGCTTGATCATGTGCAGGTATGACTCCTTTTACATTCCAATAACTACTGGAGGAAAAAACTTGCATTTGGCACTAAAACCCCCACAATTCTGCACTTAGCCGGTGAAACATCGGTTTGTTCAGTTGTTGCTGACTTACATAAGCGTTTTGGTTCTGTTCAACTTCACCCATGTTTCTAAGAACCATGATGTTTTCATTTGCTCCGGTCCTCTTTACGCCAATTCAAATAGTTCTCACGTGGTCTACAACTATGAACAAAACGTCAGATTTCCATTTCTAATTCAAACTTGAGAATCAATAAATTCACCTAGAACCTTAGTTAACTAAGTATTTTTCTGAACAATAGTGAATAGACAACAAAGTAGGAACTCTAATGCCACATTCCAATTCAGGATAAACTACAAATCTCATTTTTTGGAACTTCAATGTGGCAAAGTTCTTGAATAACCTCTGCATCTATCAAAAGGAGGTTGTGGTTGTGTTCTCCTCCTTCTTTCTTTTACTGAAAATTGGTGTATACGATAGCATTTTTCTACATATATTAAATTATGTGCACAAACCAACCCAATTTTCAAGCTGCTGCATCTTCGATCAAAGTTAAACATTCTGTAAGTGATTATCTTCTCCCATCAAACTTCTTCAATAACTAATTTTCCTTCTTCCCTCGTAGGTGCTTAAGGTTTGGTGGTTCTTGAAGGTATCTGTCGAGACTACAACTTTGTGATGCTGCATATCATGCTTTGGGTATGCATTACGCATGGTAGTTAATTTGTTGTTCAATTTCTGCATTTTTTTTTCCCTAAGTTTATGTTCCTCTTGTGTTTTTGGTTTGTTTCAAGCATGAGAATTTTCTCATTTAAATGTGATATAAGACTTACATGCATGTTAAGTGGGACTTCAATAGCATATGAGCAAAAAGTAATTGTTTCTTGTCACCAATTTCTAGTATATATGTGCAAGGTTGTCTCCATCTGAACCAAATTACTTTCTTTGCATTGAATTTGCTACCGACCCATAAGCCACATGACTGAGAATACGTAAACCCCAGATAGATATTGAGGAATTGCAACAATATTAATTTAAACCCCAGATAGATATCGGGGCGCCCTCGTCTGGCCCGAGACCGGCCGTCGTCAGTAAGGGATTACCCAACATGCTTCTTCACAAAGACGAGGTCTGAATTGTGGCGTTGTCAACCCACCATCAAATCAAATTCAGAGCATCCGTCAGAAACAGGAAAGCCAAATCAAACAGGACTAAAACGTCCAAATAATATAACTGTCCAATTACATTATAAGCACACAACTCCACATGGCTTATCAGATTCAGAGTAGGGCATAGTAAAATACAGAGCTAGCCAATTGTAGAACAGAAGAAGGGCATGTAAGGACTAGATATGAAACAAAAACAGCCCAACAATTAGGTATACAAATTATCTAGTTTTTCCTTCGATGCACCAAGAAAATAAACACCCCATCTATGAGAATTTAACTGTTAAAATTACTTCTAGTGAGCATGATTCTAGGAACGACGTCCCAGATTAGTATGAAATAAAAAACTACAAGCAGAATTTCTACCAATGGTCCGATCAGTTTACACTTGCCATGCCCGTTCAAGTTAATCATGATTTTGATACAAGTCGAATGTCCGAACCTTTGTATCAAAACTCGTCGTGTTTGTGAATTGATCATGTTTTGTTCATCTACCTCGATCGAATGATCATGCTGACGAAACTACAGTAAACCAAAAACATGACAAATTTTTGATAAACTGAAACACACCTACCGAAAATCATGACAAAATTTGTGGAATCACCATGCAACATAACTTATCATGAATACGTATTAAATTATTATGAAACGACATTAAACCGAATTTTTTTTGGAGAAGTCAAAAAACGCATACCAAAATCAAATTGGAGAAATCAAAGTTCTCATACCGAAATCACGACAAAATTTGAGAAATCAAAAGCATGTCTTTCTACCATCTCCACTTTCATTTCCACAGGAAGTTCCTCATATTCTGGTCAATACTATTTGCAACAGACAAAACAATGAACAATATAGTGAATGGTTACACTTGCCCGTTACCGACCTAGTAAAACTTTTCCTTACATGTTAAGGCATTCTTCCAGATAATATCCTTGCAGTTATAGCATGTCGAAATATAATAATTTTTTGGGATCAATTGTAAATTACATTACATTTGTCAGCATATAAAACAATAACTTACATTTTCTTTAGGTTAGCAAAATAAAACAATAACTTACATTTTTTTTTTTGACAAGCAACAATAACTTACATATGAATGTAATTTTTTACCTCACTAACAAAAAATTTTACCCTACGGGGTGGCACCGGTTCCTAAAAAATAATTTCTAAATTGAAGTCTACATTTCCAAAGGGGACTTATGGGATCACAAACCCAATTAAGCACAATTACGAGAATAAAGGTGCTCTAGAAGTCTTCATTACCACACATTCAAGTAGGGTCCTTACACTTTATCATGGTCCTGTGTGAAAGTGTGGTGATGGAGAAGGTCCTTCGAGCATCACGTGGCAGTGCTTCAGTGGCGGCCCCATAATTTTTTAGCAGGGTTTTCAAGAAAATGCAAAAAACTACACAAGCTCTATAACAATAACAAGAAAAGGTAAAATAAAATAAAATTGGATACTCCTATTAATATCAACGGTCAGACGAAAAAACATGAAAATAGTCAAAATACATGAGACATCACAATTGTCCCGTCGAGTTTTCATAATTTGAAACCGTTGCATAATAACCTCATAATTAATGATATGAAATATAAATACTTTCTAGAGGAGAAGGAGAGATCATGGAACTTTAACTTTTTGTTATTGTGTGTATCTCCAAATATCTGCTGGACTATGTTTATAGATTCAAGTCCAAAGAGTTCAAAGTCTAGGTGATCTATTATCTTTGAACTCGTCTAACAGATAGAGATTAGGAGTCCTGTCTCATTCTTCTAACCAACTCAATCACATAACCCATGTGGACGACCCATGTGGGTTGGGTCTGATCCGAACCGACCCATTTTTCTAACACACATATTGTCATGAAATATTTCTTCAAATAAATCATGAAAATTGGGAACAATCTTAATTGGATGTTTCTTCAAATCTGCCATAGATAGGATGTTTAGGTTTTCAAGACCACCTTCTCTGTCGAGAGAAATAGATTCAAAACAATATAAAAAACACACGTACAGGATACACACACACACATATATATATATATATATATATATGGATACCGAAATCCATAAAGATGCCGAACTAGACGAAGACAGGGCCGACATGGTTTTCCGAAGGGACTGCTGCTGCTCCTTCTTTGATTTCTTTGATCACAAAATATCAAAGAATTTAAAAGAGAGAACCAAATAAAAGTAGAACATGGAGTAGCAGGTATAGCTGCAGCTGTAAGAGCATCTCCAATCCAATACTCCATTTGAGAGTATCAAAATAATGTTTTTTACTCATAAAGTGATAATAGAGGAAATTACTATTCATGTTTACACCAACCACAAACCCTCTATTTTTGTCTCTAAAATCACTTTATGAAAAAAAAACCTTTTTTTATACTCTCATGAAGATAAAAATTAAGTAAGAAAAGCAAACAAGGACAAAAATATCTTTTAAAAAGGTGAATAGTATTTTAGAGATGGTCCTCTATATTTTCTCTCACCCTCTAAATATAGAGTATCAAAATTCAATACTCTCAAATGGAGGAGGGTTGAGAGGATGGGTTGGAGTGCTTTGATACTCTCAAATAGAGATATAGAGTATGGATTGGAGATGCTCTAAGTAGGAAGTAGAAAGGTTCCAACTGGTCCAGATTATCTTTTTTCTCTCTCTAGAAAACACACCCCGAGAAAACCCCCCTTTTCTTTCAAATCTGGTTTCTCCGGGGGGGCCACCTCCTCTCTCCCCTCCCCCCGGAGCTCCACCTCCCCTTCCCCTCCTCTCCCTCCTTTCTCCCCCACTCTCTTCTCTGAGTTTGATTTCAGTTTTTCCTCCGATTTTGATTTTGGTTCGTGTGTTACTGAGTTCGCTTCCTGACTCCGGCCGGCGGCCTGTGAGTCTGGTTTGGTCCGGGCTCCTCCTCGGCCTCAAGATCCGGTGGCGGGGCTGACGATTCAGAGGGCGTAGGTGGTGGGTTGCGAATAACGGCGAGGTGGGGGGCAGCGTTGAGGTTAGGGTTTTTCTTTCTTTGTCTTTCTTTTTCTCCGGCCGTTTGGCTCGGTTTCTATCGGCTGATTTGGGTTTCCCCCAAATCAGTCCGGTTTGGTACCAGTTTGGTTTCCCCAAATCTGGTGTGGAAGAGGAGGTGGGCGAATAATCCGGCGCCTTGAGAGGATCGTCCGTAGTTGGGGTTGTCCGTGGTTGTTGGTGGGTTGTGCTGCTGTCGGTGATGGGGTCTACTTCTGATTTCAGATCTGGTGAACGACTCTCACCGTCCAGATTTCATATGCGCGCGCTTATCGGGTTTGAGTTGGGGTCCGGTCCGTTTGGATTCTCTTCTATCTGGGCTTTGATTGGTTCTCATCTAGCGAGTTCGCCGGTCTTGCTTCTGCAGGGGGTTCCTGTGTAAAAGTCTAGGTAGTTTTAGCTCATTCTTGTATTTTTTGATGAAATCTGTATTGCCTTCGGGCTTTGTTATGAATTGAATTGAATGGGTATTTCAAAAAAAAAGTAGGAAGTAGAAAGAAAATTTATCCAATGCTCCTCATGGTGGTGCAATTAAGAAATATTATTCGGTGCTTTGCGCTTCTTTTTATTTCACCAAAAATGTGACTTGTAGAATGGATTCACCTAGTTTGGAACCTAGGATCTAGTGTCTTTAGCCAATGTAACTTTGCCACTTGAACTACACCAACACTTGTCCTTAATTGCTCCAAGTTTATAACTTATTCTTTCTCTCTAGATTTCAATTTTATTTTGACACCTGCAAACATAAAATTCACTACTGAAAAATAAGATTATTAGAATATAAAATAGGTCGAACAAAATACTAATTTAAGGGATGTAAGAGCATCTACAATCTTGGCCTATTTTAAGACCCAAATTTAAAATTTGTGCAAAACCCTTAAAAATCCATCTCCAATCATGACCCAAATCCTTCCCTATTTTTGGGTTTTATCCATTTCGTTGGTCAAATCTGGGACAAAAGAAAGCCTCTACCCATTTTTTTCCCCATTTTCCAACAGCTCTTTTCTACTTTCCAACGGCTCTCTCTCCGGTAATAAAAGCCTTTCATTCGTGTTTGAACAAACTCCATTCGACCAACCGTTCAAGCTCCTTTGTTTTCGTCTGAACAAACTCCATTCAATGAAGAAAGTCTTTTATTACCTGCTCTTCCACATTTCCCTATCTTTCTAAATAGGTCGCATTTAGAATCCTCATATATCTGGTATCAATTGTTTGAGGGAGATGGAATCAGGAGGGAAATGATCTCTCCAATATAAATTTGGTAAGGGTTTGTCTTGGATCAGACAAAACTGAAAGGGAAATTTGTTTGCAAGAAAGTGAAAAATGAGAGGGAAATAAAATAGGAGGAGATGTTTGTAAGGACCAAATTCGTAGTCTTAATTGTATTGGCAATTCCGTTCTACAAAACACATATTTTATATCGAGTTGTAATTTTATTATTTTTATAGGTTAGTGAGTCTATATAGGACTAGAGTGGAAGGAACCTATTTATTTGTAATTGAGTGAGAGTGAATCGATCGCCTAAAGGCAGAATGACTTTGCGAATGGAAAGGGGCTAAATCGGAACGGATTGATAGGATATCAATCGGATATCCGTCAAATACTACTGAGGCATATTGGTGGGCTAGTGCACACATTACAACTAATACAATTAGTTGCGTTATTTGAGCCATATTTGACCTCCTAGGTTTTGGACTACAGCTACAGCCTTATAAATGGAAAAGGAACGGCAAAAGAAAAAGGTGGGAAGCCACATAATATAGTGCACGGTTATAAGAAAAAGGCAGGGGACGAGGGCAGCAAAAAATAGGAGACGCACCTATTTTTTTAGAGCTATTTCTAAAGGGAGATTTTGATTAGTTTTGGAGGGATTGTGGACTCAAGGTCATTGACAATCAAGATCACTAAGTGCGGTGTATGTGTGACTCGGCAGGTAGTACTTGAACGTTGTGAGGATTTACTTCGTTTGGATAGGTATATCTGTAACTGCACAATGTTTATAGTGATTTGATTCCTTCCCGTGGTTTTTACCCATTCTGGGGTTTTCCACGTATATCTATGTGTTGTGGGATTAATTGCTCACGTAGTTTTTGCTAGTAATATAACTTGGTGATTCACATTCATATTGTTAGGGTTTTTTAAGGATTATTAGTGAACCCTGATTTTTCAATGTTGTTGGTGAAAAAAATGAGGGAAACCAAAATGGAGGAAAATACTCTTGACAGCATAAAAAAAAATCAATATATTTGGGTAAGCGATCATTTTGCCATTTGAGTGAGCTTGACCCAAAATGGGTTTTTATCCAAATTTGGGTAAAAATTTGAGTCAAGGTAGGAGATACTCTAATATACTCTAAAACGTGTATATCAACCGTTCTGGTCTTCTTCTTCCTTGATCGACGATGACGACGCCGTTCTCGGAGTGCACTTGTTCAACCAGCTTCTGAAGTTTGATATTCTTATCATTAGGATTTGTATGTACTTATGTTTTGAAATGGAAAGTGATGTGTTCTTGGATATGGGTTCCTCGATCTCTCTCCTGATTTCTGCATGTAGTTTTTTTTTTTTTTTTCCAAAACCAACGACCCAACCGAACCCGACAACTCCAACCCGATCAATGGTTTGGTCGGTCTCGGGTACACATTTCAAAAATCTGACTAAAGTCGGGTCGGGTCCAACCCGACGCGAACCCAACAAAACCCAATCGTGGCGGCTTCTTGGCAAATTCCACAGGGTTTTGGCTGTGTAGGCTGAACGGCGGCGTAGATCTTTGCTTGTGGAATCTGGTGGTTATGGTTTTGTTGTCTAGTAAGGTTGTGCTGGTGGTGGTGGACGCCTGGGCTTCGGTGGTCGGCGACAGGCGGCAGAGGCTTTTTTCTGTAGTGGGGCAAGGTTAGGAAGTGGTGTCTTGGGCTGGGTTCAGTTCTTTTGGACTGGGCTTGGCCCATGTATTGAGTTGAATTTTTTCTGATTTGGGCTAATAAGTCTCTTGCTTTTTTGTGCTGATTATGTATGATTTGGGTTTTTTAAATCCATAGGGTGTTAGGCTTCGGCCTCTTGAAGTGGGCTTTGTCTCATATGAGTGTCATTTGATTGGTTTCTTGCCAATCATAGAGATTGGGCAAATTTGTTCATTTGAACATGGTGCTATTTCCTAGCTCCTATTAGTTTTATAACAATTTCAAGATTTTTTTGCCATTCAAAGAAAACCCAAACCCGATCATGGACAACCCTACTCTATATTATCCCACAAGGGTGAACATATGTGTTTCATTTTTTAACTGTAGACCAATTTCTTATTGTAAAAATGTGAAGGTAAATTTTTTGATGTAACAATATTTTTGTATACTTACTAGACTGCCAAAAAGACAATAGATAAGGTTATCATTTTTTTATCAGCAACAAATAGGTTATTTGTGTGAACTCTGAATTTTGTATAACATCAATAAAACCAACCGATGTAGGTATCTATCAAGAGATTAGGTTATACACGGTGGGGCTGTGTAAAACCCTATTGGCGCCAACCCAATAGCTGCATGCCACCTCAGCTCTTCTCATTAATTGATGCCTCCAATAGCTGCATGCCACCTCAGCTCTTCTCATTAATTTTATTCACCATCGTTAAAAGATTGTGAATATTACCCTATGTTTAATAGTTGAAATGGTATAGATCTCACAACAAGGTGATATTATGCTTATCAAAAAATGTATTGCATCCTTGCAGGGGTGGAACCAGGGCCGGCCCAAGGTATTTGGGTGCCCAAAGCCTATTCTAAGAATGGTGTCCTAAATGCTTGACAATTTTTACGGAAAAAAAAAAACAGTCAGAGGAAGCCAAAACTATAGTATTAAATCCACTTTGCCAATTGAGCATTTGCTCTGTCAATGTGGGACAAACAAGATGGTTGAAAAATTAAGTGCTCTAATTTTCAATCAGTTTGAACTGGTGCGAAGATCTTATTTCTATAATCATTTTATTTTAATGGGTCATAAATAATTTTAGACTCTAGGGCTCTCGTTAGTTAGCCATAAGAAATTCGTAGAACCAAATGTCTCTTAGGACTAACAAACAAGAGTCCTAGAGTCAAAAATTAATTATGACCCTTTAGGATAAAATGATAAGAAAAACAAGATCTTCGCACTGGTTCAAACGAATTGAAAATTAGAGCACTTAATTTTTTTCCGCTGCTTTCCACCAAACAGAGCCTTGCAGCCCTTTTTTCCCTACTTCTTCTTGCCTCAAAACGTCACAGGCCCCTCGAGCCCAGCCGCCCTTGCAACATTATGGGCTGGCCTTTTGCTTTATCTTTCTTACGTAAGCCTCCTCCTATTTAATAACTATATGGCTACTGGCTAGTATATCTTTTTTTTTTTTATCATTAAATAGGGTGGGAGGGGACGACCAGCGTAGCAATCTCCTTGGACGTGACCATAGGGGCTCCCTACCCGCTGTGGAATTTCCGGTTCGAGCCATAGCTACTGTCCGAAAATACAAACCGCCACCACAGCACCACCATGATACAAGTGGACATAATGCTTTATCCCAACCCCTTACCACGTGACAAGACTCGAACCCGAGACCTTTTCTGGGGATGAGGGGCACCTGCCCACTTGGCTACCACCCTCGGTGGTACTGGCTAGTATATCGATCGACCAAAACAGAAGGAATATCCAAAACAAAAAAAAAACAGAAGGAATATCAGTCATCTCCTCATATATATCTCTCTCTCTCTCTCTCCCAATTCCCAAATACATCACAGTAACGTCAGGAAGCTCCTTCCTCTCTCTCTCTCTCTCTCTCACCGTCGTTTTGGTTTTTCGTTTGACAGCTGCGAGCATTATAAGACGATGCAGACTTCGCGCCCCTTGCTGCGATCAGATCTTCCCTTGCCGCCACTGTCACAACGCCGCCACGGTACCCTCCCCTCTATCTGTTCTTATGTGTAAAGATCTAGGCAAATAGCTTTCTCTTTGTTTCGCAATTTTTTTTAGCAAATATAGCACGGAGTTGATTTCATTTAAGATTTGCTCTTGTTGGTCTACGATTTCGGGTTGCTTTGTTTGTGTGTGTTTCTGGGCTTTGATCTGTTTTTATGTTTCAGATTTGTTTCCTGCTGCTCGACTCAGCTCGTTGCTCCGTCCGACGCTGCTATCGACGGCTCATGCTCCTCGTACGGGTGGGTTTTTCTGATTTAGGTTCTTCGTTGTGGTTTGAGTGTTGTTTTGTTTGACTGATCTACCTGTAAGAAGGTCATTCTCGCGGTTTATTACTAACGATCAAAGGTTTAAGTATTGTTGGGGTGCTTAAGTGCCTCTGGAGCTGATTTTTCATTTTAAAACTTCTGTCGTGTTTGAGAAGAAAACCCACGGTCTGCGATATTCGTGTTATTTCTTGCGGGGCTGTGGCTGGGTCGGTTCTGTTGTGTTATGGGTTCAGAGCTTTACAATCGAAATTTTCGTGTCAAGCTTGTGTGTTTGTCGTGTATTTTTAGTGTATGTGTAGTACTTTCATTGCCGATGCTTTTTTTTTTTTTAATCTGGTTTCCGAGCACGTCAAAATTCCCATGCTGATTTTTTGCACTGTCGGGATTCAGATTACCCATGTGATTGACTTAATCGATATTCCCTGTGACTATTTAATGCTCTGTTAGCCTAGGAGTACATGGAATTGAAGTGCCTGAAATCATATGATCTTTCACTTAAATATACATTTCTCTTCCACTCAGACCACTCCTTAGTCAGACTTGGCTTGTAATTCTTTTGCCTAGGCATTTAAAGATTTCCTCTGCCTCTTGAATTCACTTTCTTAGATTGGAGCCCTTGTACTAAATTTTGAGAATTGATAACATGGTATGTGGATCAGTAGCTCCCAAAAAACTGCATTTTGTGTAGGAATTTTTGAGGGGTGGTTACTCCTTTCCCCGTGTATCATACACAGCTGAAAAGGTGACTATGGGAAACGTCTACTATCTGTATTTCCCTTAGAATTAGAGTTTGGTTTGGAACTGGCCAGCCTGGTGGCTAATGAGTAGGCCAATTTTTTGGCTGCATGCATTAGGGTAACCACATAAATCTTGCAAATCAGGCGACCACATATCATTTGCTGGCCTACATATTATCAAGATAATATAGATTACGGTAACCACATGTTATCTGCTTTTTTTTTTTTATCTGGTTTCCGAGCTCGTCGAAATTCCCATGCTAATTTTTTGCTTTACGAGAACATATGACGTGCCTTATTCTTCAAAATGATGAAAAACTTATGTTAAAATGTGATTCTGTGTTTATTGCTTTGCTTCACTCACATTGGTGGTTGTTTCAAGTTCCAATTTGTTACTCTGCCAATTAAATAATAGGCGACATCTACTATTCTTTAAAAGATAGCTGACTACATAGATTGTCAATACAATGGAACTTTGACTGATATCTAATGGGGGAAGCCAATTAAGAATATGATGACATTACATTTGCCAAGAGAGTAGTTGTTGGTAGAGTTGTTGTCTTTAAACGATTTGATGTAATGTATCTAACATATTTTTTTGGTTTGCTTCTATATGTGACTTCCAACTAGAGTAACAGTGGGGTAATTTTGCCTCCTCCGATAGAGCTAACGACGGCCCTCTCTTCTTCTATCACAGTTGCAGGTTTGAGAGCAATGTGTCCCGTAGATTGATATGGATGTCAGCGTGGTATGATTTCACTAATGTATGTTAATCTGCTACATTATGAGCTTCTTTTTTTGTGTTCAAATTGGGAAACAAGATAAAGACTTTTGTTCTTTAAATTTTTCCTGATTTTTTGATTAACCGACTAATATTATAGATTTATGGTTAAGCTAAACCGATTTGAAACAATTGGCAACTGGACGTATACTAATTGTTGGCTTGTTTTGTATCCGATGACTGGTTCTATATTCTTTTGGAGATAATGGTCAATCTAGAATTTACATTTAAAAGAAAGGGTATTTTTCCCCACTCAATTCTTTTCCCTCTTTGCTTTTACTATTTGTAGCCCTTCTATTTGGCTTTCATATTTACTTACTTTTTCCAACATTGCAGCTCTAGCTCTCACTTCAATTATTATCTGGATGTATGTGGAATTCTCTTGTATTTTTTTTCATGGGTTGAAACAAGATTTGCAAGTGTCTACTTAATTCCCTTTTTGCTAACCTTCAATTTTTGAGTTATTTATTGTTTTTTTAACATAGTGACTACTGACTAAGCTTATTGTCTCTTTTGATTGTACATATCCAACTTATGCTTCGTTTACTCTATAGGGATTTTAAGAGTGAAAGACCCAATTTCACTATTGTTTGGTTGCTGATTGTCTATTAAATTTTGCATTGGCATAAATTTCAAATTTAATATCCCTATCTTTCTTTTTTATTTTTAAACAACCAAATATTGACCGTTTGTGTGTGAAAAAATTGTAAATTCTTTCTTATAAATTGATGATTAGTTTAGATTTTAGGAAAGAGAAGTTATTATGTTGTGAATTTTGGGGGGATCGCACATGCTAGCACTCGTGCATGTGATGTTTGATGAACATGTGTTCAGAACGTTGAGCAAAAGTCGCAGATTTTGGATTTGAGTGTTGCATTAGTGTATGGAATGTATAATAATCACATTCAAGATACCAGGCATGAAACTCCTTGTGCTAGCACTAGCCGATCACTTAGTAGAGTGGATAACTAATCATATGGAATCTTTTAGGGTTGCACAATCGTGAAACCAGTCGGAACCGAACCATTAATAACTTTTGGATTTTTTTAACTTATCAAAAAAACATAGGTAAAAGTGAGAGACATCCTTCTCATTGTGGACACAAGAATCGTTGACTGAAAAAGACTAGGAATTTTGAATTTAAAATTTGAAGATTTATATGATATGTGGACACAAGAATCGTTGACTGAAAAAGACTAGGATTTTTTAATTTAAAATTTGAAGATTTATATGATATGTGTCATTGAGGCTCTATTTTGCTAATTTTTTTAATTTTTAAGTTTTTTTTTTTTTACGAAACAAATCAATTTCTTAAAATACGTCACATTTAATTTAAAAAATAAATACTTATCTTGAAACACACCTGAATCTCACACGTGTCACTTTAAACTCTTGTAAGGAAAGACCAATCCATTAATGCCACTTGACGAACTTATAGTACCACTCTTTATCTTCATTAAAAGTCACTTTCGTTATTATACTGTATTGGTCAACACCTAAAACACTTTGAGCGATTTATTTATTTATTTATTTTTACGAACAAGATCATCCCATTAATAAAAAATAACATTACATACATACTAGAGCCGCCCTGGACTGAGGGGCCTTTGGTGACTTGGGTCACCACAGGGTTGCAGTGCTGCAAAACTGTGACGTTTTGAGGCAAGAAGAAGTAGGGAAAAAGGGCCACAAGGCCCTGTTTGGTGGAAAACAGAGAAAAAAATTAAGTGCTCTAATTTTCAATTCGTTTGAGCCAGTACAAAGTTCTTGTTTTTCTTATCATTTTATCCTAAAAGGTTATAATTAATTTTTGACTCTAAGACTCTCGTTTGTTAGTCTTAAGAGATATTTGATTCTACGACTTTTTTAGGGTTAACTAATGAGAGCCCTATGGTTAAAAATTAATTATGACTCCTTAGGATAAAATAATTAAAAAAATAAGATCTTTGCACCGGTTCAAACAGATTGAAAATTGGAGCATTAAACTTTTTAACCCTATTTTTAAACATATAAATGGTCTAAAGATTGTTGAAAAATTAAGTGCTCTAATTTTCAATCCTTTTGAACCGGTGTGAAGATCTTATTTTTTTGATCATTTTATCTTAAAGGATCATAAATAATTTTTGATTTTGGGGCTCTCGTTAGTTAGTCCTAAGAGATATTTAATTCTACGACTTTCTTAGGACTAACTAATGAGAGTCTTAAAGTCAAAAATTAATTATGACCCCTTGGGATAAAATGATTAGAAAAATAAGATTTTCGTTTCGATTCAAACGGATTGAAAATTGGAGTACTTAACTTTTTAACCATAATTTTTATTTAATATATAAACAGTCTAAAGATGGTTGAAAAATTAAGTGCTCTAATTTTCAATCAGTTTGAATCGGTGCGAAGATCTTGTTTTTATAATCATTTTATCCTAATGGATCATAAATAATTTTTTACTCTAAGGCTCTCGTTAGTTAGCCCTAAGAAATTCGTAGAACCAAATATCTCTTAGGACTAACAAACAAGAGTCCTATAGTCAAAAATTAATTATTACTATTTAGGATAAAATGATAAGAAAAACAAGATCTTTGCACTGATTCAAACGAATTAAAAATTAGAACACTTAATTTTTTTCCTCTGCTTTCCACCAAACAGAGCCTTGCAGCCCTTTTTTCCCTCAAAACGTCACAGTCTTGCGGCACTATAAGTCTATAACGTCACAGTCTTCTTGCCTCAAAACGTCCACAGTCTTGCTCAAAACGTCCACAGTCTTGCGGCACTATAAGTCTATAACGTCACAGTCTTCTTGCCTCAAAACGTCCACAGTCTTGCGGCACTATAAGTCTATAACCCTGTGTTGACCCAAGTCAACTCAGGCCCCTCGAGTCCAGCCGCCCTTGCAACATTATAGGCTGGCCTTTTGCTTTATCTTTCTTACGTAAGCCTCCTCCTATTTAATCACTAGTATATGGCTAGTATATCGATCGACCAAAACAGAAGGAATATCAGTCATCTCCTCATATCTCTCTCTCTCTCTCTCTCCTAAATCATGATGGATGCCAAGAAGCCAGAGAACTATCAATTTTCAGAGGAACGACCCATTACGGCCTTTGATAGCCCTCGGAAACCAAAACGAAATAAGTATGCTTTTGCTTGTGCCATTTTAGCCTCCATGACTTCCATCTTATTGGGTTACGGTAAGTTCCATCTTCTAAACACTCTCCAACCAATTGAACTCTTAACCTCCTTCCTACGGTAAAACAAACCAAACCGAGCGGTAAGTCCGAATCAATTGGGATCGGCTATATGAATTCGTATTTTGTATTGAGCTCTGTCGTGAACATCGTGTTCCGTAATATCCAATAAGCTTAGATCCTTGTGCACTATTACTTCTTCACCTCCTTTCTCCTAGCAGCTAATTGCATCCTTAATACCGTTGGCCTAAAGCCTCTAGGCAAGAATATGGACTTCTTTGAAACACTTAAATTTGTAAATAATTAAATATCATTTGTTTGTTCAATTTTTTTTTTCAGTTAATTAAACGTGATTTATTTGACTTCTTTGACTAAAATAAAACTTTTAGCTCTAGAGATCGTTTTTTAATTTTTTTTCTGATGCTTACAAAACATTCACAAAATGAAATGCAGATGTAGGGGTGATGAGTGGGGCCGGACCCCTCATCCAGGACGATCTCAAAATCTCCGACGTCCAGCTGGAAATCGTCATGGGAATCATCGAGCTCTATTCCCTCATCGGCGCCGCCGCCGCTGGCCGGACCTCCGATTGGGTGGGCCGCAAGTACACGATCGTGATCGCGGCCGCACTCTTCTTCGCCGGAGCCCTTTTCTCTGCTGTGGCCACCAACTACGCCATCCTAATGGTGGGCCGATTCATCGCTGGGCTCGGCGTCGGGTTTGCCCTCCTTATTGCCCCGGTCTACACTACCGAGCTTGCCCCTGCCTCCTCGCGTGGATTTCTCACCTCTTTCCCAGAAGTCTTCATTAACGCTGGTACGCACGTTACTTGTGGGACCCACATATTATGCGATAAGAGAGAATATACTCCCAGATGCCATAATAAGGCTGCGTTTTTTTGAACTTAACTAAAACTTAATTTAAATCTAAAAATTTTGTTCTTATTTGAATATTTTTTACATTTGTTAGTTTTACGCTCAACATTCGATGAGAGTAATCGAAAAAGTAATTTTTTTACTTTTACCCAAGTATTTTGAGAAATAATCAATTTTTAGCGTCAAAATGTTATTTTGTTGCTAAAAAGTGGTTATTTCTTAAAATACATGGGTAAAATTAAAAAAAAATTACTTTTCCGATTCCTTTCGTCGAGACTAAAATAATCCACAAAAGTTTGCCAAAATTAACAAATGCGAAAGAAATTCAAATAAGAACAAAATTTTCAAATTTAAATTAAATTCAAGAAAACGGGCCCTAATTACTCACACTACCTATTTTGCATGGGGATCAGAATTCCATTCTATGAGGCCATAATAACGATTCAAATTATTCATCCCGCATCTCAGGACAAAAGTACATCTCTGTAAAACTCAGATACTCCCTCCGTCCCAAAATCATTGTCCATTCCGCAAAACGGAGTCTTAAAAATAATACGATTTTTGCAAGAAAAATTCAAAAGTTTTTTAACAACTTACTAGATATCAATGAGTTCTATTAATTGGTGAAAAAAAATTGAATTTTTTCTTTAAAAAATTACATTATTTTTAAGACTCCGTTTTGCGGAATGGACAATGATTTTGGGACGGAGGGAGTAGATTGGATATCAACATTCATGTGAATAAAATTAGGTCAAAACTTGGGATTTAGGAATTTGTTAAGCAGTGTCTTGACCTATAAATTTATATTAGTAGGAGCACAAATTAGGAGGTATTTCCGGTAGTAAAAATTTTACAGATTTTTATTTGTCGTTGAGAAGTTATTAGGTGTTTCCGGCAATGAATAAGTTGTTGTGAAATGTCAAGTTGTTTCCGGTAGTGAATAAGTTGTTGATAGGTTTGTGAGTAGAGTTACTGTAGCAAAAAATATTTTTGTTGACAAATTTTTTGTTAGTGGAAACGAGATGGTAAAATACTGAAACTTTTTTGTTAGTGAAAACGAAATGGTAAAATGCGTTAAGTTTTTTGTGATTTTTTTTAGTGGAAACACCTCCTTAGTAAACTCTAAGCCTATCTTACAATTTCTATAAAAAAAAAATACTACAATTTTTTGTCTGTAAAATTACATATTGGTCATTGTCTACATATTTTCATCTCATAATTAACATAGAGCTTTGTTTTGGCTTTATAATTATGCATGACACCCCACATGTAGGCGGTGGAATTGGTCCTCCGGATTAATCAAAATGCGCCTAACAGTTTCCGTTTATGACAATTTTTGCGCGCGTGTGTGGGGTTTAGGTGTTTGTTTGGGATTTATATCAAACTATGCATTCGAGAATCTTCCACAAAACCTGGGATGGCGAGTCATGATTGGAATCGGAGTGGTTCCCCCAATCTTCTTGGGCCTAGGGGTTCTCGCCATGCCCGAGTCACCTCGGTGGCTCGTTTTACAGGGTCGACTCGGCGAGGCGAAGCGAGTTCTTGACAGGACTTCAGACTCAAAAGAGGAGGCTCAGCTCCGGCTCGCCGAAATCAAGGAAGCCGCCGGAATCCCTGAGGAGTGCAACGACGACGTCGTTCAAGTGTCGAAGCGGAGTCACGGAGAAGACGTTTGGAAGGAATTTTTTGTCCACCCCACACCCACCGTCCTACATATTCTCATTGCCGGAGTTGGAATTCACTTCTTCCAGCAAGCTTCTGGCATAGACGCCGTCGTTTTGTACAGCCCCAAAATATTTGGAAAAGCAGGTATATTTTACGACCGCTCATAACCACACAGATGAGTTGGAGAGACTTACCTTGAGTTTTGATTTGACACTTTAAACCGTATATTTAACGTGCCCTATTGTTAAAATTATTATTTATAACAAGAGAAAAACTTATTTACGGAAGAGCCGTGAATAAGTTTTGCGGCGCTCAATCTCGGCTGTCCAAAAGTGTTTTGGACGATCCGGATTAAAAACAATCTATTAACGTTAATAGCCAAAAATGTTTTGGACGATCTGAATTGAAAACAATCTATTAATGTAAACGTTAATAGATTGTTTTCAATCCGGATAAACGTTAGTAATAGATTGCTTTTAATTCGGATCGTTCAAAACACTTTTAGACGGCTGAGAATGCGCAAAGCCGTGAATAAGTTTCTCTCTTATATCAATTATAATTAAGGTCATGCATGATCATTTCACTCAACTTTTCCTCAGGTATAACAAGCAATTCCCACAAGCTACTCGCCACCGTGGCCGTAGGATTTTGCAAGACCGCATTCGTTCTCGTGGCCACATTTTTACTGGATCGGGTCGGGCGCAGACCGTTACTTTTAAGCAGCGTTGGGGGAATGATCGTGTCCCTCGGGACTCTAGGCACGTGTCTAACTATCATTGACCGATCGGAGAAGAAAGTGAAGTGGGCTGTGGCTCTGGCTATCGTATCGATGCTATCTTTCGTCTCGACATTCGAGATCGGGATGGGCCCCATCGCGTGGGTCTACAGCTCGGAGATCTTCCCGTTGAGGCTGCGGGCGCAGGGGACGGCTATGGGAACGGCTATGAACCGTTTGATGAGCGGGGTCATATCGATGACTTTTCTCTCGCTCACCAAGGCGATCACGACGGGCGGGGCCTTCTTTCTTTTCATGGGAGTGGCAATTGTGAGTTGGATTTTCTTCTATACGCTGTTCCCGGAAACGCAAGGGAAAACCCTCGAGGAGATGCAGGTCTTGTTTGGTACCTTTTTTAAGTGGAGGTCGACAATGAGGGAATTGGAGAAGAAGGTTGTTAGTAAAGAAGATACTAACAGAGATTCTAATGGCCACATTGAGTTGGGGACTACTACTGTTGGTTGATGAGTCGGGTCAATGTTGGATATTACTTTTGTGGTTGGGTTTCAAAAATTCGTTCACGCCAATTGCCTCTCCCTTTCTATGTACTAAGTGGTGTAGGCGCGTTCGTTGAACGCAGGGCCGGCCCAAAATATTTGGGTGTCCAAGGTCTGTTCTAAGATTGGTGCCCTAAACGCTTGACAATTTTTATGAAAAAAAAAAAAAAGCAGACAGAGAAAGCCAAAATTATGGTATTAAATCCACTTTGCCAATTGAGCCTTTGCACTGTCGATGTGGGACAAACAAGTTGTAAAACAAAGCCTCCTACATATAGTCTCAAATCGCTAGTTGAAGAAAACAATGAAGGGAAAGAATCTTTTATAAGTAGAAAGTCCTACTGCCTCAGTATCAATACTCAAGAGACTGGGCTTTGCTTCTGAAACTTGGACTGAGCATTTCCTAAAAAAAGTCCTACCCAACTCAAATACTAAAAAAAATTGGGGTGTCCCAAAAATTGGGCATCTTGGGGATGCCCAAGGCCCAGGCCTTGTGCCTGGGCCGGCTGTGTACAGAAAGGTTAATGGTACAGATTTAAAATTTGTACTAGCGTGTACAAAATTCATCTGGGCCCGTTTCGGGTATAAAAAAAAATATCGGAGTCGCTCATTTTGTTTAAAATAATTTGTTTACGGTCCCTACAAAAAATAAACTCAATCGCGTATTGTTTAGGATGTCTACGAAACGTCCTATTTTGTCCTAGAATTCAAGCCTTAATTCTGGGACAAAATGAGACCTTTCGTAGACCCTCTAAACGATAAAGGATTGAGCTTAATTTTTGTATGGACCGTAAACAAAGTTTAAGCGACAACGATAATTTTTTGGGACGCGAAACGGGCCCAAATAAGATTTGTACGAGCTGGTATAAATTTAGAATCTGTACCATTAGCACGTCCGTATGGCCTATGGGAAGTGTAAAGAAATTAACAGAAGGCAATCATGCATACAAATCTCTTCTTTTGTTTTTGTCATGGACGGCGTTAGTGAGCTAGCGAATTACGAGGAGTCTCCAAATAGAATAATACTAGTACTAGGATTAAAAATAAATATAGAAATTTTGCACAATCGTTAATTTTAGTGTCCTATAATTAGTTGAGGTGCACATATCTAGCTAGTCAGATATCGGATTATATATAATTATAATTTAGAGCAGGACTCACTTTGATGAGGATCAAGCTATTTGGGCAGTAAACAAGATCATAGGCATTCGTTACATGAGTGATGAGAAGGACGTTATTCGAATAATCACGATTATGCAAGCCGAAGATGAGGAAAGGGCAAAGGGTCATGCTTCTCAACACGTTGATTGACTCTTAGGTGTCTCTTTAGGTGTTGTTTGTTTTGTTAGGCTTTGGGTGAGGTGTTTCTTTTCGGGATCTTTGGATGTGTATCTCTTTAGAGTGTTATTTTGGGTCTTAGGCGTCAGGTGTCTATTTGGGCTCTGTCATTGTTGGCTTCTTGCCAATTTTGGTTTGTTATTCTCTTCCTTTGGGTCCTTCTTGGCATATGATTGATGGAGTTTGTTATTTTCCTATGTGGATTTTTCTCTTTTTTCGGCTTGATGCTGCTTAAGGTACTTTTAATCTTTGTAATTACTTTCCAGATATTAATAAATTTTGTAGCCTTTCCATTTTTTATTTATTTTTGGAGCGATCATGAGCCTAATAATCTTTTTGTAGCCTTTCCATTTTTTATGCATGTATATACTAATGTGTTCGTTTCTACATGTACGAGAGCGTATGTGCGAGTGCAAAAACGTCTCTACATAACATCCAAACCTACTAAATTCAAGAGATCAACGCGAGGCTAGTGCAAGAGGATTGAGAGCGAGAATGAAATATTGTCTACCGATATTGTAGCCTTTTTGATTATACGTTCCTTGTAATGCTCGGGGGCAAGAACATGGTGTGTCATGGTCTAACTCGGTAAAGAGCACATGTTGTGCCTTGTCCCGTATAGTCCGGTGACATGTCATTCCTTGCCTTGCCTAGTCCGGTGACAAGGACGTGTCGTGTACTCATTTTCTTACGAAATTTCCTAGTTCCCTTTTTCCACTAATAAGATACTCAATCGGCACCCAAAGAGGCCAAAGCACAGGTTTGTCCAATCCACGTGCCTTTGAAGTTTAGTAGTTTACCATCGGAACTGAATCCTCTCCTGTCTATGATTTAGACGGAAAGAGACGGTCCTAATTAACGATTTGGATATATTTTTACACTTTTACATACCGGTAAGAGTATATCCTTTATGAAAAAAATCAGATGAATTTTATTTTCCGTATTCAATTTAAAAATATCGCTTAGTTCTTTTAATTTGGTGCGTCAAATTCAAAAGGTTACAGTCAAAGCAGAAAATTTACAAGTATATATACATCGCCATCGTGCAAGGAGAATTAAGTTGACTCGTGAGTTATTTGAGCCCACACATATATATGCAGTAGTACAAATCTTGACTTGTGTGTCCAGTCGAGTTGAATTCTCAAATGTTAGCAAAAAATAAAATCAAATAAAATCTCAAATGTTGACCCATATCACTTGTCTGACGTTTCCCTATAACGAATATACGAATTTTTTTTGGGTTCGACGGTCAGGGGTGCTCGGGCCTGGGACTAGTTGGGATCAACTTATATATATCTCGATTATTTTCTTCTCTAGTTTGGTTAAAGGCATGCCATGCATCCATGCCGAAACTAAGAGATTTACAAGAAATTTACCTCTTGCGGCCTGATCCCAAGAGGTTGCCAAGTAGTACATTCATATAAAATATCAATTTGATCAGATGTGAATAGGTATATGAAAATTTGAATATTAATTTATAAATTTGACAGTCTGATTATATCAAAATTTTAAAAAAATTTATTGTGTCCACGATGGTCTATATTTTAATTTGTGTTTAGTCACAATTTCTTTTCTTTTTTTTTTATCATCACAATTTCTAATTCGGTAAATCTGTCCACACAGACAATCTATGCACAGATTGTGCACAAATTTTGTTGTGGGGTTCACCATGGGTCCTACACAAACTATCTGAGCTGTTCATTAAATGTAAAATATTTTTTTAAGGGTCTTCACAAAAAATCAACTCAATCCAATACATATAGTTGCTCGATCTAAACATCTAAATTTTCATTATCTGAAAATTTGAATGAAAATTTAGATGATTGGATTAAGTAACTATATGTATTAGATTGAACTGATTTTTCGCGCAGACCCTTAAAAATGTTTCACATTTAATGAACGGGTCGGGTCGTTTGTGTGGAACCCGTGGTGGCCTCACAACAAAATATGTGCACAATCTGTGCACATATGTCTGTGTGGTTAGCAGGATCCTTTCTAATTATCCTATGCATATAGATAGTAATACTATCTGTTTTTTGACCCATATTGTTTGCACAAAAATGTTGAAGTCTTATATTTCTGATTCTTATGAAGGTGTATACGGCATCGCCTTAAAATCATACAAATTCATACTAACATTTTGAATTAAAATTCAAATAGATCGCGCACCCACCGCAAGCATCCGGTTATATAAGCATCGGGTTAGCTAACAAGTGTATAAAAATTCATCACGTTAGATGGAAATTGATCATAATATCAACACAAACAATCATAATCTAACGGATGTGATGAGCTCAAGGTTGTAAGGTTATAAAAGGTGGATTAATCAACGAACCGTTGGATCGTTTTGTAATAGAATTGTGAAATTTTATTACTTGCTTTGTATAGTTTGCCATTGTTGTATGCTTGTAGCTTAAACCTATTATTACCTTTTGCCACAATAATACGGCCGTTAGCATGTTAGTGGTTATAATAAATTACTAACATACTGTTCTGTCAACTCGAACCTGAAATATCTGTCATATATGGACACTGAAGTCACCTCCATCATGACCACTTGGGCGCCCTAGGGCCGTTAATTAAGGGAGTTAATTAATTTGCCCATATTTATTTTCCAGTGAAGAGCACATGTCGTGCCTTGTCCCGCATAGTCTGGTGACATGCCATGCCTTGGAACTGGAGGGCGTGCTGTGCACCATCCGGACCGTCCATCTCAACAATCAATGGTGCGGTAAAATTTCTTTAAAAAAAAAAAAAATTGGACCGTCCAAAATTGAACAGCACCATGTTGTGCACAGCACGCCCCTAGTTGCATAGTCCGGTGACTAGGACGTGTAGTGTAATCATTTTCTTATATGAAATTTCCTAGTCCCCTCTCAAGGGAATAGATAACGACTGAGGTGGGCACCCAAAGGCCAAAGCACAGGTTAGTCCAATCCACATGCCTTTGAAGTTTACCACCGGGGAGTGCATCCTCTCTTATTCATATTTTGGACTGGAGTTAATAGTCCTGATCAATAATTTGGATGTATTTTTACAGTTTTATATACTGGTAAGAATATATTCTTTATGAAAAAATCTGAACTATTAATGAATCTACCAATGAACGATCTCGATCTTGACTGTCTCGTCAAGTCCAAGCCACTGGACTAGAGAGGAGCCGGACCCCTTTACCACCGGAAAACGTAGCCTTGGGGACTCTTGCTCCCAAGTCCAAACAGTCGCAACCACTTCACGAACAAAATCTACATTTAGTACAGTATAATTAATACTAAAACAGAATTTTCATGTATCAAACTTCGTTACGTGTCATTTTTGAATGATTTAGACCTGTTTTGTCTTGAAATAGATAGTTGAGATTGGGTTGTCCACTTTTTCCGCCCACAAGAATTATCTACTCATCTTTTGCTTCGAGTTAATAAAATTCCTTTTGCCGACTAAAAAGAAGAAGAAGATACTGTGTAGTTAGAGGACTCATAGCCATTATCATCGTATTACAAATAGGGCAAAGTACGGATTACCTCCCTGAGGTTTGGACGTTTGGCAGATAACCTCTCTGACGTTAACTAATGATCACATAACCCCCCTATGGTTTTGGAGTAAACTGCAACTGTTAGGTTTTCCATCCAAACTAACGGAAGGTGTAACACACACCCCTATTGTGAGAGTGAGAATGGGAAAAAAAATTAAATAAGTTACAAAAAAAAAATCACTCTCAGTAATTTTTTTTTCTAAGCAATTCCAGTATTTTTTCGGTGTGATTTTTAATTTTTTTTTTTCTCATTCTCACTCTCACAATAGGGGTGTGTGTTACCCCTTCCGTTAGTTTGGATGGAAAACCTAACGGTTGCAGTTTACTCCAAAACCATAGGGGGGTTATATGTGGTCATTAGTTAACGTCAGGGAGGTTATCTGCCAAACGTCCAAACCTCAAGGAGGTAATCCGTACTTTGTCCTTACAAATATATAGTATTAGAAATTATAATTTGAGGAAAGTCCACTTTCCCCCCTGTGGTTATCGCCATGTGCGGATACCCTCCTCATGATTCAAAACTGACCACATAACCTACCTGTGGTTTTGAAAATGTGCGGATAGACCCCCTGCCGTCATATTTTTCATCAATATTAACGGACACAACATTAAAAGACCGATATACCGTCATCATGTCCCTTGATTCTTCTTCTTTTTAAATCTAACCACACAATCTCCTATACCAAAAATTGAATCCAAACCGTCGATATTGTAAATTTTGACGAGTACTACATCTATGCCAAAATTCAAGTCAATTAAAAAATGAAAAAAGCTCATGGTCGAATCGATTTTGTTATGAAATTAAAATTTCAAATTTGAATTTACTAAAAATAAGATCACTGGGTTATTGATGCCTGATTGAGATGATTTTTTACAGAGATACTCGATTCTTTATTTAATACATTATGAACGACTCAGATTACATTCTAGAGGTGTGTGAGATACACCTCCGTTAATATGGATGGAAAACATGACGGCAGGGGGTCTATTCGCACATTTTCAAAACCACAGGTAGGTTATGTGGTAAGTTTTAAACCATGAGGAGGGTATCCGCACATGGCGATAATCATAGGGGGTGAAAGTGGACTTTGCTCTTATAATTTCTTTTGGTAATGCTAATTTGTTTAATAATTTGGTGTTCGGACCAAGTTTCAATTTATGTACACCTCGATCACATAATGTTCTTCCAAAAAAAATATTAATCCCGGGCTCCTGAAATTAATGTCTCGTAAAATGTCTAGTGGCCAATAATAGTTTCAACAATGCTACTAACACAACGATCCAAACACAACAATTTACACAACCTCTCTCATACCTCTCACAATTTACACGGTGGAAGCCACGTGAACCCGCGAGTTTAGAGGGAAAGTTCGTTACTTTGTAGCCATGTTCCAGCCATTCTATCGACTGCTAATTAGGGATTCTGGACGCTATATAACGAGAATTTACACACAAAGGATGATACGGCTTCTTTAGATTCACTCATTTGGCTTTAAAAAGAAGAAGAAAAGATTCACTCATTTGAAATCCATCAACATATATGGTTAAGAAATGCACATCAATATTTATCAGTTTTATGGATGAAAATTCTATTGGAATGACATTCTCTTGTTTTTTAGAAAATGAAACATTGTTATAAACCACACAGAACAAACTACAAAGACACTCACCGGTCCTGGAAAGAAAATAAACGAAAAATTAAACAAAATGCGAAGCAAAGTCGTAGAAAAAACAGCTCCGGTGTAAGAACCCGATCCACTCGTTGAGGTTTTCAACGATGGAATGTCCAATCCCAGGACAAGGGGATCCTGTAGGGCGAGCTGCCCTATGCTTGCGACCTTAATGTGCGTCAGAATAAGATTACCCCAAGCGTAGGGCTAGGTCGGTTGAAAGCATAATAAAACCCGGAAGTCCGGGATCGATTCCACAGGGAGCGCGTCCATAACTTTGCTTTGGAGATTAGCGAATGTCGAGAGTTTTAGCGTTAGGGCCGCCAACCAAATTCGGCGTTGAGACGGCCAACTGAGTGATTTGGAAAGATGGCTACTTAACCTAACTACGGATTTTTAACTGGAGATTTAAACTAAAGGCTAAGTCGAGGGATAATCAACACCCATAACACAAAGGTAAGCTCGATTCTTCTCTTTCAACAAAAGTGATAAACATGGCTCGGGTCCTTTTTGGTTCATTTGGACAAACACAAAGAGGGACATCGCTTCAAGCATCAAATGTGGCACGTAGTCTAACCCGTGCCTACATTTGATCAAGAAGATTAACACCTCTAAGTTTCGATACATAAAAACGCCCATGACCCATGCTTAAGCTAGAAAAACGGAATTTATAAGAGAAGAACGAGCCACACCCTTGGTCACGGGATGTTAATCATCCCACAACCCAACCTTACTACACTACTCACTCATATTAAAAGAAGACATGAAATGAGCAAGGGTAAAGGTGAGAAAAATGCTAAACATTGACTAAACTTGAAATAAACACAAGATCCTTGAAGAGGACGAGATTCCTTACAATATTAATGAAGGCGATAAGCTTCGAATGTCAACTGATCGTACCCAAAAACCCTCCTTAAACTTCAATGAGGAGAGAGGTGGGAGCTAAGCTTTAATGGAGGTAGAGAGAGAAAGTGCTAAAGTGAAAGTGCCCTACATTTCGGACAAAGGTGGGTATATATACCCCAAAATAAAATAATTACAAAAATGCCACCGAAATGCTCGCGCAGGAGTGAGGGATCGATCCCTGGTCAGAGGGGGATCGATCCCTGCCTTTACTGGATTTGCCCAGACTGAAGGGGGATCGATCCCTGGGATTTGGGGGATCGATCCCTGGTGCCCCTGGATGTCAAAGCTGGTTGGGGGATCGATCCCTGGAATTTGGGGGATCGATCCCTGGTGCCCCTGGATGTCAAAGCTGGTTGGGGGATCGATCCCTGGAATTTGGGGGATCGATCCCTGGTGCCCCTGGACTGGGCAGCTTGCCTCGATGCTGCTTTGAGCCTCCTTGGCCTCCTCCGATGGCTTGGGCACTTCGCTCGAGGTTAGGAAAGAACGCTCGGGACTTCTCTCAACATGAAAACACCTCGAAGCTCCTCCGGGGATCTTTGGGAGCCTTGGAAACGCCCTTTTTGCTCCGATTACCTACTTTCCAACAAAAACACAACTTGCGCGCAAAATCAAGTAGAAACAAGTATAAACCGCATGCAAGTGCCGTGGAACAGGATAGATAAGCCCTATTATTTACACTATTAAGGGCTTATCACCCTACATGGCTGTAGGCGGCTGATTGGCCGTCCATTTTAACGTCGATGGCTCAGATTTCATCCGAATTCTTACTGATTCGAGCCGTCCATTGATCCAAGCCATCCATGGTCGAAACAGACGGCCGGATCAACCGCCTTACAGCCCTGTAACCCTACAGGATCCCCTCGTCTTGCACAACTGGATTTCCAAATTCCCAATTAATCCCATGCTTTGGTTGGCAGAAGATATATGATAGACACATATGTGGTTGAATACTCCTACTTTTGTGTGTGGTCTTAAACTATGCAAAGTCCCAAATGGCTGGGGGGTGGGGACACTTCACTAGTCAATGATGGTTGCTACCATATCTTTATGAGATGCACATATGGCCACATGTAGGGCTGTAAACAAACCGGATCGAGCCGAATCCTTTTAAGTTCAGCTCGAGTTCGTTAAGGTACTAGTTTGGCTCGAGTTCGGCTCGTTAAAAATTTTCAAGGCTCGGGTTCGGCTCGGTTGGGTTCGTTAAGGTACTAGTTTGGCTCGAGTTCGGCTCAGGTTCGATTCGAACCTGAACATCTTGGCTCGAGTTTGGCTCGTTAAACTCAAACAAATGGAGCCAAGCCGAATCTAAGCTTGAATTGAGCTCGTCAAGACTCGGGTTTGGTTCAGCTTGGCTCATTAAACTCAAGCGAACCCAAACTCTCTCATTGATCGTATAGAATTTGGGAGAAAAATAAGTATTGAATTATATATACAACCTTAAATTTTTATATATTTACAAATGGACCCCTATTGAATTATTAATTAAATTTAAGTATAGGTTCGCGAGCCTAACCGAGCCGAATACCGTTAGGCTCAAGTTCGGCTCATTTACGGAACGAGCCTAGAATTGAGGTTCAGGTTCAGTTCGTTTAGCAAACGAATCGAACTCGAACGAGCTCTTACCGAACCGAGTCTCGAACAGTTCGTGAACGACTCAGTTCATTTACGTACAGCCCTAGCCACATGCTAAGAAGACTATTTGGATCACCACCTACAAGTTGTGATGTGTGGTTTTGACTCCAATCCCATCTTGTCTTTTTGTTTTTGTTTTTGTTTTTTTCCTCAAATCTTACTAAAGTAGTACTCCTTTCGTCCCACTTTGTTGTGTCTGTTTCGTTTTTGGCACCTCGTAAAAAATTGTCTATATCTCACAATTTATAATATTTTTTATGATTTCAAAAACTTTGTTTAAAAGAATTAATTGAGATCTATCAAACAAGATTCATATTGAATATATAATATATTAGTATAAATTAAAAGATATAGACAACTTTTTGAGACGTCCAAAAAAGGAAACAGGCAGAACAAAGTGGGATGAAGGGAGTACTACAATCCAAAAATAAAAAGAAAAGCTCTTAGGTGGCGTTTTCACTATTTTTTTTTGGGTTAATAAATTGTGACAAATTTGCATGTTGTTCATGCTAATTGAGAAGTTTAGCATCCTCCGGACTCGAGGCTGTTTTTTCCGAATGGAAAGATAGGTAAAAAGGGGGTGTGTTAGGTAAATTTACCCATTTGCCCTCCCCACTTTATTTCCCGAAACCCTATCTTCTCGTCCAACCCATAAATAGACAGGTGGGCATATGACGTTGTCCGCATATGAATTTATTTTCGTCTACGTTGTACTCCCTCCGTCCCATTTTTTTGTCCATTATTCCTTTTGCCTATATCTTTCAATCTATAATTTTTTGTGTTAGGGTTTACTCCTTAACATGTGTAATCTACATTCAATGGTATGTTCTGTTTGCCTAGCTGTTAGGCATCGTGATTTTATTTGGAGCTCCGTGTCTCAATAAGACTGGAGTCGTCAATAACAAGATGAAGTTATGGCTTTGTTATAATTTTGTTGGCTCAACGTATGCCATTATTGTCCCTTTAGGGAAACTATATATTTTTTTTGAAAGACTGAATCCTGCCCTTCAAGCGAAAGGCCATGGTACTATTATTTGATCCAATGATCACAACTTACACATAAGGCTGTCAAGGGTTTCCTTGTGAAAGAAATCATTTGTCATAAGTGAAAACCAAAATAAATGAGGGTAGAAGTGCAAACAAATTAAGAATAAAGATAACACTCGAAATAATCATCTGACTATCGAAAGGATTTTTTTTTTTCTTGAGCGGGTCTTCATTATAGCATTGCTTTATTATTCTGGGTGATTTGGCGGTATAACAATGGTTACCTGCAAGAAGCGAAGAAAATGTATTATACATAAGCCCATTTGCATGAACGATCTACTCAAGTTCGTAAGGGAACAATGAGTTGGAAACCCTCCTATCGGTATGAATGTGGACACCGTAAAATTAACAATCAAGAAGAGCATAACAAAAGAGATGTATGAGGAATTCCAGTCTCCGAACGAAAAAAACACCATCATTCAAAAGGAGTCCATGCTGACCAAATGAGCTAGCCAACCTTAGAGCATCTATTAGTAATCCGCTCCTAATGCAATCACTTCCTAAAAAGTAAACGAAACACCTAAGAATGTCCCATGCCCATATGTTGGTGTGTATCATGTCCTTCTACTCACATAAATACCATTGAATGTAGATTACTTTTTCCCTTTTCCTCTTTGTTTCACAGAAGTACCATCCTAGTCTATGAAACTCACAATAGATCAGCTAATAAAATAAGCACATCTTAAGGTAAAGTTTTTAAAAGTATTGAATGAGAGCCCCATTGTGTGGTAAAGCGTTTCCATATGTATGGATAGGTGCATGTATGTGTAAATATGTGACAAATTTAGGGATCTCTTAATTCGCCAAGAATTGCCGAGACTTTATGTAACGCCCCGATTTTCGGACACGTTAATTAAATCATTTTTAATTGATTTAATAATCTATAAAACTAATTTAAGAAATAAAATTTATTAAACAGAGTTTAGCAGCGGAAATTTCAAACTAAATTCAAAACTACTTAACTGTCTTACAACCCAACGAAATAAAATAGAGTTTGATAAATGTGATAACACTTTTGAAAATTTAAAATAACAATACTTTAAATTAACAGAGCTTCTAAGGGAAGGGCATCCAAGGCTCGACAAACTCCCCTTCCTCAGCTGGGAGGTCCTCACTCTGATACAAATCATCTTGCGGCGGAATTTGCCCTTCAGTCGCTTGATTACCTGGCATGAAACGCCAGGCCAACGGCACTATAATGAGTTTTGAAACTCAGTAGATAATCTCAACCCTACTACCCCCTTACTCTACAGTTAGCATTCAATAATAACAATAATATCACAATTGATAATACACGAGAGGTACAGAATAATAACACATCGTCTTTTTCTTTACTATCCATCATCTTACATGAAATCTAAGGATCATCTCCACGAGATCCTTTCCTCCCACATCCACTAACTACAACCGTCTCATGGGTCCACCCTTCCTCTTGCTTGTCCTGCACCAGGGTCCTAGGTGAGCGCATCTAAGTTATGTACCGAGTATGTTCTCACTTAAGACCATAACAGGAGGATCGAATCATCCCATGACGTATCGTACGTTAGGGTCGGACATCACTTACCCCACGCTAACTATAACCGTCTCATGGGACCCATTCTCTTCCTCCAAGAGAAACTTCCCATGACGTATCATACATTAACGTCTCACTAACTATAACCGTCTCATGGGACCCATTCCCTTCCTCGAAGGAAAACTTCCCATGACGTATCATACATTAGCGTCACAACATATCTCATCACCGGGCCCCTCAGGTCACCCATTCAACACAGGGCCCCACAGGTTACCCTTGCCATCGCCATGGCTCAAATCACAATCCACACACTCACACTTCCAACACTTTACCATTTTCCCTTTACTTAACATCATCTACGTGAGTCACTACTCGTAACCACCCAGTGAACCTAAGTCCATTCTAGCACGTACAGCATGATACACTCGATAACATCTCAATTCATAACATGATACATTTCAGTGAGATAAAAGTACATATCAAATAATATTGTGCGAGTAAGTAAACACATAATATTGTAATTTTGATTAGGCCGATGCCTTTGGTTCGTTTAAAATTTTATCGGACCGGAAGATTTACTATTATTACCTTAGAGGATAAAACAAGAAATTTTGTAACTCTAGAATATTAGGTACTTTAGTTAGGCCTAAGGATCTAAGTATTAATTATTCGGTTCTAATACTTAACATAATAATTGTCACTGTAAGGGTGGATCTTAGTTCTCGGATTTTCCTAAAGAATTCCATTAGTATATATACAGTTTCTTAGAGATAAAAATTTATGAACTTGTTTAATATATTTTGATAACGACATATGTTTCTTTACTTACATTAATTACTAGAGTAACCATAGTTCAACTTTTTAACTGAAAATCGCTAACAGATTATACTTGCCCACTATTTTTCTAGTTTAGATCCATGAATATTATTTACTATTCTTATAACTTGTTTCCTGGATCTCTAAGTTTTAGTTCCAACTATTTATTAGCTATAACAGTATTCGAAGTATAAATGACCCTTTTTGATTTAAATAAGTGTTCACACAAATTAACATCTAAATGATAATAATACATTTACGCAATCTAAGATATCATTCTCACATATAAAAAAAATAATAAGGAAATCAGAACGAGATCCTCTAGCGCAACATGCATGGAAACAGTAGCTTCACATAAACAAAAACAATTATCATAATCATGTTTATATACTTCAAGGGGCTGATTTTCGTGATGAGGTGAATTTCTATGCTTAATATCATAGTGCAAGGTCTGAACCATGATAAAAATTATAGACATGCAATCTGTTTTTTTTTTTGTTACAGTCACGTTAACTTTTCCGAGAACAAAGCATGGTTTAGTTTAATGGGTTTTGATACATGGGCTCCTTTTTTTTTTTTAACATTATAACTCATCAATACACAATACAAGGACTTAATATACTTAGGGGAGAATAGGGAAGTGATTAATCTACCTTGACTCCGGCTGAAAACGAAAAAAATTTTGGGTTTCGAACAATTTCAGAAAAACGGGCAAGATGACGGAGCAACGAGTCGCCGTGGCTTTCTTCGGACAAGTGGTGGACGTTGCTGAGATGTACGGGAACTTGGTTGATGAATTTGTGATCTGAATTTGGGTTCGGTTGGATGCGAAGTCAAAACCCACCTCACTTTCTCTCTAGTCTAAACCTCCATTAATGGAGTTCGTGCTTATCTCTCTCTATTCTCTGGACCAGCAGCAAAATGGGAGTGAAATGTATATATCTTCAATTTTCGGAGTTATATGGGCATATATAATGAGAGAGGGTGAGATAGTGGAAAGGTGGGGTTTTCTTTAATTCTAATGTATGTGGTCGCGTGTACGTATAGAGTGAGAATGTATGTGGACGCGTGTATGTATAGAGGAGTGAGAGAGAGGAAGTACAAGTTTGGAGGTGGTGGGAGTGTGAAATGATAAGTTTGGAGGATAAGGATAGAGGTGGTAGAGTGTGGGGGGAAGTAGAGAGTTAGTTTGAATAGAGTTCTAGTTAGGGTTTAGATAGAAATGATAAGTGAGTATGGACGAATGTATATCTAAAGTATATATCTTATATACATTTAAATAGGTAATATCAATTATATACATAATCATGTATTTTAATTATTCAATCTAATTAGTTATTGAATTAGAAATTTGACAATATAAATTTGTAAAAAAAAAAATTGGGTCGAAAATCCGGGTCGTTACACTTTAGCGGTTCGGAAAGGTATCAACTTGGAGATTGCTCTTAATTTTACATAAGTGATTATTGAAACGGATGCTCAATCAATCATCAAGAGTTGTGTTAGTTCGAATAGTTTGCCTTCTGATATCGAGATTTTGGTTCATAATTGCTTAACTCTCAAGGAGTTCTTTTATTTTATGTGCGTTTAAGCAGGCCATTTCTTGTGGTTTGTCCAATATGTGGACTTCCATCTTGTCCCCATGGGGTTCTTCACTTTCTGATATATAGGCGTTTTTGCCAGTCAGATTAATAAAATCTTCTCACATTTGTCAAAAAAAAAAAAAAAAAAATTATGATTAGAAGGTATTATTTAGTGCAAGTGGAGTGAAGTGCAGTTGACTTGACTTACATACTCCCATGCACATGGGCAGAGTTTGATCCCCGTAAGCTCCATCCTCCTCCCCCAAATCATCTAGGATAGTGTAGATTAAAATTAACGAATGATAATGAATGGCAAAAAAAGGTATTATTTGGTGATTTTCAAACAATGTTCCACCACTCATTGAATGCCAAGTGTCAATTTGTTTCTTCAAATCACTAACCAAAAGTAATGAATCCCGCAATATTAGCCTACTAGGATTTGTCCATGCCTGAAAGGCAAGGCACAACGTGAGATCTAATTAGTGGCAATTGTGCAATTAATATTATTTGAGAGAGAGAGAGAGGGAGAGCCATAGAATTGTGAAGCAAATCAATGAATAAAATTTATAAATGGATAAGATTCAAAAATCGTTTTTCCTTATTATGTAGATAGATGACTTAGGCCATCCGCAGTGGTATAATCAAAAGTCAATTATTTTTAAAATTAACAATGTTGGTGCAAAAGATGTTCACAATGGTACAATCAAACTTAACATCCTTAGAAATAATCAAATTTTGGGCTTTGGATAACCAAAACTAGTAACCTTTTTCAATAATCAAAATTTATGGACTCCACACCACATAAGTTAACTAGTTCCAAAATTTGTATACACAGCGTGTTTCAAATTGGTATTTTTTTCAACTCTATATCTTCTTCACTTCACCCACAAATTATTTCTCTTTCTTTCCCTAAAAAAGTGAAGCTTCTCGATCATCTACAATTCAACCCATCATCGCCGGATTAAGGTATTTCACTCTCTTTCCCGTTTTTATTTTTTTCCCCCAAACGGGCCGGCTTGCAAGAAGCCCCAAGAATTCCAACGTCATTTGTTGGCTGGGTTTAACAAAAAAGGGAGATTCTTTTCAGCTAAATCCCCAAAATCTTCCGGCCGCTCGGCGAGGCGGCGACCGGCGAAGGCGCAGCTCCCTTTTGAATTCGGGCCGTTGCCGCCGTCAATCACAAGCATATAAGGTAGTATACCCCCATCTCTCAAATCTCAATCTCCATCTGTTTTGTAGTCAATAACTACTACTACTTGATATATATCGATTGTGGAGATTGATGTAGTTCATCGTTAACATATAATACAAGTAGTTTGACACCCCAACTTAGTTGCAATATGGTCCCAGAGTCGTAGTCATGGTTGGTGATTGTGGGGGAGAAGAAGATTTGTTTTGATAACAAGTGTGTGGGCCAGCTTACGCTTGCCTCGACTTATCTGGGACCAATTCCACCATCCACTTTGTGTGGGAGAAGAGAATTTTTTGTTATGACTTGTGTTGGGTCAGCTTACGCGTAGCTCGTATCTTGGTACCAATTCCACCGTCCACTTACCGGGGAAGAAGAGTTTGCCTCACCAAATTGCTCTCTCTCTCCACAACAGGGCCGAAAAATGCAAACCCAATTCGCAAAAAGTATCAACTTTCTTGGTAAACCCTCCTCCACCGCCACCGCATCTGCCTTCCTCGGGTTCCTCAAAACCCTGACTACTGCTGCTGAACATGGAAGCGGCAAAGCCACAAGGGTCGGTGGCGGTGGCAGTGGTGGCGGAGGGGGGAGGGGTATACCCAACAATGATGACTATTTTGCAGTAATTCACCACATATCCAACATAGTCCGGCGTGACATCTACTTGGAGCGAACCCTAAACAAGATGCGGCTATCCGCCGCGATTGTCAACTCAGAGCTCGTCTACCGCATCCTCCGCAACTGCTGCAACTGTGGTTCCGAGTCCTTCCGCTTCTTCAACTGGGTTCGCACCCAGCACCCTTCGTACGACCCGACCACCGCTGAATTCGACGAGCTCCTCCGCACCTTGGCACGAACCCGGCACTGGGAAACCATGTGGAAAGTCGCCCAGGAAATGAAAACCACCCATAAGCTCCCTCTCTCACATGATCTCGTCTCGTTCATCATCCAACAGTATGGAAACCACGGCCTCATTGACCAAGCCCTCGAGCTGTTCAATAAGACTGCCAAAGCCTTTGATTGCCCCCAAACCACGCAAATCTACAACTCCCTCCTGTTTGCGCTCTGCCAAGTCAAGAATTTTCAGGGAGCATATGCTCTGATTCGAAGGATGATCCGAAAAGGCGTTAAGCCTGATAAGAGCACGTACTCGATTCTCGTTAATGGGTGGTGCTCAGCCGGGAAGATGAGGGAGGCACAACAGTTCTTGGAGGAGATGAGTCGAAAGGGTTTCAATCCTCCAGTTCGGGGACGTGATCTTCTCATCGATGGGTTGCTAAATGCGGGTTATCTTGAAGCAGCTAAAGAGTTAGTCAGGAAGATAACTAAAGAGGGTTTTGTGCCAGACATTGAAACCTTCAATTCTTTAGCGGAAGCTCTGCTAAAATCTGGTGAGGTCGACTTTTGCATTGACTTATACCACAGTGTGTGCGGATTGGGTCTTTGTCCAAAAACTGACACTTACAAAATTATGATAACTGCTGCTTCAAAAGTGGGTAGGGTCGATGAGGCTTTTGGGATTCTCCATAGTTCCATGGAAGCTGGGCAAAAGCCATTTCCTAGTCTGTATGCCCCGATTCTCAAGGCACTTTGTAGGAAAGGCCAATTTGATGATGCATTCTGTTTTTTCAGTGACATGAAGGTAAAGGGTGGATCGCCCAATAGGCCTATCTATACCATGTTGATAACATGGTGCGGTCGTGGAGGTAGATTTATAGAGGCAGCAAATTATCTGATGGAGATGACGGAGTTGAATTTGTCGCCCATGTCGCGAACATTTGATATGGTTACTGATGGGTTGAAGAATTGTGGGAAACATGACCTAGCTAAGAAGATTGAGCAACTGGAAATCTCTCTTCGGGGTGTTTGAAGCCTTCAAACTGTCTGCTGGAACAACCGAACATACATTGTGAGACTTGAGGTTGAGATGAATACGAGCCTTTTTTTAGTTGGGGCAAAAACGAAGAAATATCTTTGGTTGTAATTTCTTTATGGTTCTGTTTTGGTATAGTATATTTCCAACCTTCAGTGGAATCATTTTTCCCGTGTTTCAAGTAGCAGAAACTTCATTTGTGTGGCTCTTCGCTTAGATTCCTTTCCAGGTTGAAGAAATGGCTCATGCATTTTGTCATAAGAAACTGTTAATGCAGTGTTAAATGAGACTTTTGTTGCACTCTAGAAGCTCCATGATGCTTTGTACAAATATGGTCCGATTGTTGGGTTTTGTGGAACTTAGAAATTTTGAGTCAATCAGGTTTATGATAAACTACTGTGTGGACAAAAATTGTTAAGTAGAACAAACTTTGGATCTGTTGATTAAATTTTTTGTTTAGCATTTTAGTGTTTGTTTGGCTATGATTATCAAGGACGAATAACAAACTATATGCTCTAGGTATACCTTGACCCCACTGCCACTAAATCGTTGTTGTTTCATTTTTAACTCCTTTTTCTAGCTTTCTAATGCATGTAAGTGCGAAAATACAATCTTAAAAAGCATTTTCATATCTTGGTTTATATGTGATTATTCCGAAAATTGGGTGGTTCATTGTGGTTTGAGGATATACTAGTATATAATTGACAGGTGAAAGTTGAAGAGATATGCTTTCATTTTTGTTGGTTTTTCATGAATTGGTTTTTTGGTTTGTAGAGTTATGGATGTAGGAGATGAAGTGCAGAAGGTTTTTTGCTGGACTGGTCAAGTGAGTGTTTCATAACAATCATTTATTTACAATATTAACTTGGACTATGCATATATACATATACCTACATATTGATTAACCAAAATAGTTGACACATTCAGAATCCTTTTTAGAGGAGGTCTGGTCAGTTAACTGTGAGATGACTCAGAGTAGTAAGCGTTTTAGCTCATTGCAAGGTTACAGATATTGGATGTCCAGAATGCTCTTGTCATTTGAGACTCCTTTCTTTTTGGTTGTGGAAAATAAGTTAAGAAGCATAGATCGTTTCTTTGTCGGATCCCAGATTTCTTAACTCCTATTTGTGTTAGTACTTGGTTCATCTTATCAATATTTTTCAATTTTTGTATTTTAGTCTTTGGGTCATTTTTGGCTTTGGTGGGACAATTAAGGTCATTGGCGCAATATAAACCATGCCAAACTAAGCCTTGTGTCTCAATCAATTGTGGTTGGTTATATGCATCCTTTTTCACCGTTCTGCTCTGTCAAGGGCTGTATTTTTTGCTCAATTTAATAATCCCAAGGTGGGGGAGATTGTCTTTCTTCCCCATAGAGGAAATTGGACAATTCGTTGGTGTACTTATCTACATGTATACTAGAATTCCTTCTAACGATCTATGTATTCTGTTATCATTTCAATCAGACGATCCATTAATCCAAGATTCCAACTAGGCAACTAGTAGTCACTTGGCAACGAGGAAGGGGCCTTGGGGAACCCTGTGTTAGGGGTTCGACTCCCACCCGTGTGCTATCAATTCCTATGTTGGGCCGCTTCATACTGTGCTTTGCCACCGACTCTAATTAGGCCCCCCGCTTGTGGATATTAGACCCTAAAGATACGGAGCAATCCGAAATTTGACTAATTCATATACATGTCAATGTTGGTCTTTCCCTCCTCCAAGCATTTCCATAACCAACAGCTATTGCATTTTTATTAACTGTTGCATCTACTGATCTTCCTTGTATATCATTCACACAACACGTTAGAAGCTGATTTTGTCTTTGAATTTTTCTGCAGATTGGCAATCTTGTGCTTCCAATACTCTGGCACATCCTACATTTTGTCATCAGCACATGGTACTGTGCACAGTATATAGCTCATGTGATCGAAAGCTATTTCATTTCTAGTGGTTTAATGAAGAGGTACAAATCCCTTAATTTGGATAGACTACAGTACCTGGCGGTGGTTGTTGACAGTGAAGAAGTTCACCAGACTTCAAAAGTTATTGAACTTCTACATTGGCTCTCCGCTATTGGTGTGAAGAATGTCTGCCTATATGATGCTGAAGGTAAGGGTGCTTTGGTGAAACTGAGTAACGTTGGTTCTTTGTTTTTTCATGTACCTAGTTACAGCCAAAATTCCTGCAACTTTTTATCCATGTCCTTGGATTTTATTTTATTTTTTGTCTTTTTAGGAGTGCTGAAGAAATCCAAGGAAGCCATACTGGAGAGATTAGATGTTGCAAAATTGTCCAAGGTATAGTCTTTCAGCTGTGCTGTCGTAGTTCCTCTTTCACTGGTCACTTCTATCTAATTAAACTTTTTTTTTTGGGGTCAAATTTAAGGAGGTTGGTTAGTGTGATGAGAACTCGTATTAATCTGGTTATTAAGCTTCAGATGTGGCCAATTTTTTGTTAGATTATCTAGTCCATCAGTTTATGTTGGTTCAGATTGGTTATGCTTTTATCAAATATCAGGTTTATGCAACAGCCACTTCCTTTCTTTAAACGGATTTGAGTAGGTTAGACTTCTTACAAATTGTATTTCTTGTTTCCTGTTTTTGTTCCCACACGAAGAGGCTAGATTATTTTGTTATGTAAGACCCTTCACTGTGTTTTATTCAGTGTATATAAGCTAATGATCGGGATCCACTTGTAAGCCAATGGAGCATCACCAATTAGGCTGTTCTTGTCTCTCATCCGCTATTCCATTTTATCCAGGGAACCATAAAAAATGATCCACTACTTGACCAGAAGCATATAAATTTGGAATTTGCTTCCTACTCTGATGGGAAGGAAGCAGTAGCCAAATCGGCTAATTTACTGTTTGTGAAGTACTACTTGGGCAGAGATCAGAAGGTGCCAATCTTCATAGAATCCCACATCACTGAGGCACTAAAAACAGTTGGTTGGTTCATTTCCATTTGCTCCTTCCACATTGACTTTTTGTCTTTCACTAACTTTTGGGTATTAACATCTACAGAAAATACAAAATGTTTTCCTTTTTCAGGTTCTGGAGGACCGGACCCTGATCTTCTTTTAGTTTACGGGCCTGCAAGATGCCACCTGGGCTTCCCCGCATGGCGAATCCGGTACACTGAGATTGTGTGAGTCTTTTGCCTTCGTAGAATCCCAGAATTAGTTTTTTCCTGGTTACATTGAAATATAAGGGATGTTAGGAACCTTTTGAAGAAAAGGTTTCTTTAAGCACTATTTTGTTTCAGTCAACTGCCTCATAGGAGATGGTGAATAGAGGCCAGGTGGCTAGGAGATTGAACTTACCATATAGTTGGGATTACCAAGATACAAATAATAGAACATCTACTCATCTAGTGAGCTGGTTTCTATAATTGGGAATTTGAAGGTGTCATAACTTAAGCGAGTCCATGAGTTTGCTGTTACAGGCTCTGAGTTCAAGTCCCTGCTTGCCGTTTTGATTTTCCTTTATGTTGGAAGTCAAGTTTTGCCTTTTAACAGGAAACAAGGAGCTTAGTTATTTCTGTGAATCTACTCCTAGACTTCATTCTTGAACTCTGGGCTGGAAAGACCATTACAACTTGCCTTTTGTTAGAGCTCAATATACATTGTTGGGGCCATTCCCTTACAACTTTAGCTTTTGGGACAATTAATTAATTAACATGGTATCACAGCTTAGGTTGGGAAAGGTCTTGGGTTCAAATCTCTCTACTTGCATTGTTTCCCATTTGCAATCTTTCGCAACATGTATGGATATTTATATCTCCCCGTGCAAGACGGGGTTGCTCATGAGGGAGGGTGTTAAATAGTTTGAAATAAATTGTTGACAACATTTCCTAACAGCTTAAGCTTGTGGGACAATTGGTAACTTAATAGGATAAAGCGTAACACTCAAGTGGTGGTTTGATTGTTTAAGACTTTCAACCTCCCTCTCTCTCTCTCTCTCTCTCACACACACACACACACACAAACACACACACGCGTGCACGCGGCGCTCACACACACACACACACAGTCTCCTGTGTGCTCTTTAAGGCTCAATAGCCCGCAGGATTAAAGAGCCTTGAAAGAAGTATGAATGTAGTAAGTGCCCTTTAAGACATGTTTTAGTGCTTTGTCAACCTTTCCTATTCTACAGTGTCACCACTCTAGCTCTAGAAGGCTACATAGGCTTACTGATTCGTAAACCTTGATCTAAAGCTTCTTGCTTTGTATGTCTTTTCGAAGAAGAGACAGCAAGATACTGAGAAGGTAAATCTTGTAGCTTTGCATCTTTGAGGAGTGGTCTAGTTTGTATAATTTAGACGAAATAATGCATATTTGCATGTTTACATACATAAAATCATTAAAATGAGTTTACAGATATTGTGTGCTTTCGTTGATTAAATATGTGGTTTAATCAAGAGCATATTTGGCGAATGCACAAAAACATACAGCAGCAGATCTCTTTCTTTAACCTAGCATTTAATTTTTGGTTTTTCTTCATGAGATATACTTTCTTCCTTTTGTATTGCACTAAATTTGGAAGTGATTTTATTTTATCTATTTGTCTATTCCAGACACATGGGACCATTGAAGTCCATGAAATACGGTTCCCTGGTTAAAGCCATGCAGAAATTCACAATTGTGCGCCAAAATTACGGTAAGCGTTATCTTAAGATGTGCAATTGCTACTTTCTTAAACCTATGTATCATTTAATTACTACCTCACGGAAAGCCAATTGGGGGAAGGTAGTGAAAAACAAATGATTGTCGGTAGAGATCCGCTATATGATATATGGCACTGAATGTCGGAGGATTAAGGAATAACGTGTTCACAGAATGAGTGTTGCTCGAACGAGAAAATGAGCCTTGTTGAATGAGAATGGTAAAAAGATGGATCAACGGTGGTAAAGAAAAAATAAGAATAAAAAACATTGAGGAAGAATTAGAAGCGGCACCTATTGAAGATAGACAAGGGAAACAAAATTGATGTGGTAATGATTCTGTGCGCGCCCATAAGATTTTGTAAGGTGAAAGAAATGGGAAGACCGAAGACCATGGATAGCTTAACTGAGTGTACAATTGGGATACAGGACCGGCTTGAGTTCTATTCGGTAGGTGAGTTGAATCCGAGTTTAACTTTAAAGATGCCATGAAGTATGGCTTCTTTCGCAGAAATAAGGGAAGTGAGGTCTGGATTTGTGTTATTTGAAGTTCAAATTCCCTTATGAAAAACTTGCAACCTGGTCAAATTCCCTTACGGACGAACTTGCAAGCTGGGCCCGGTTAGTTAAGTGTTTGCCTAAGTTTATTTAGGTTAATGGTTCAACTCTTGATAACTGTTAATTGGCTCAACTCTTGATCACTTCTAATCCCCCTAATACTCTTAACTTTGATTCTACGAATTTCTTGCCCGCCCTTTAAGAAAAGTCACTCGTGAATTTCCTAGTTTACGTTGAGTTGTCGGTGCACATGTACTCGCGCGGATGAATTTAGAAAAACTTGGCTGATTTTTTCCATCTCTCTTGCCCTTCAGGTAAATGAGTAATCACATTTGGAGGAGTTATGACTTTGGTAGAATCCTTCGCAGATGCATAGATTCTGGGGAAATATTTTAACGCCAAACATTTACCATGTAAAAAGTTGTTTATTTCAGACTGTTTATGGTGAACAGGTTGTACTTTAGCCTAAAATGTTAGCTTAGAGATGCTCTCTCTCTCTCTCTCTCTCTCTCTCTCTCTCTCTCATTACGTGCAATGTTATTGTGGTAGAAATGTAAAGGTTTCAAAGGCAATGTTTGGATTTGAGTGGAAGAAAGATAAAGCAAGAGTGAAATGGAATTAAATTTGCTTAATTAGTTTTGGGTAAGCAAAACATAAATGGTTGGAGCAACATCAGCATAGGTAAAGAGGAGATTTTGGTAAAATAGCTATGCAAACCTTGAAAAACCATGCTACACCAGAGTAGCAAAATCCCAAGGTAAAATACATTTGGTGTTTTGGTTCGGCAAAGATACCGAAACACTGTAGTTATGTATAAATGAACAAATATTATTCTCTCTCTCCTCCCTATCACTCCTCCCTCATTCTCTCTCTGTCTCTCTTTTAATATATTTTATAAGGATAAATAGGTATAATAGAGATGATTGGTATGGAGTTGAGAGAGATTTGAGTAGATAAAATAAAAAAAGTGAATTATTGGATAGGTAAAATACATTTTACTGGTGTACATGCGACTGCCTATTCATTTGTCCAACCCAACAGAAGAAAGCCTACACAAACATACGATCGTCGAATTTTCATTTTCTTTATACTTGGAAGAAACCAAGTAGAGCGTTGAATCATTTCGTCTGCAAACTCCAAAAGAGGAAAACCAGGCCTGTTTGATCTTGGAAACTGCATGATTTTGAGAAATAAATAAAACTGCTGCAATCTAAGACAGGAATCGAGCCATCCTGCAATTGTAAATCGACCCCAAGACATCAATGTTCGTGCGATTAGGAATTTCAGAAAAAGAAAAAAAGGGCATTCTAACATTGTACAAGTAGAGTACCGGTCAGTTTTCCGTTGAACATTACAAATACATACTCCCTCCGTCCCACAATATTTGTCCGGTCCGCAAAACAAAGACGTAAAAATAATATGTTTTTTGCAAGAAAAATTCAAATTTTTTTCAACAATTCATTAGATATCGATGAGTTCTTGTAATTTATGAAAAAAGTTTGAATTTTTTATTGAAAGAAATGCATTATTTTTTAGTCCTCGTTTTGCGGACCGGACAAATATTATGGGACGGAGGGAGTATCATTGATCAACATTGTCCTAAACCAAAAAATTCTGTAATATTTTACGAACCCATAGGACGACTCTTAGCTTAACATGCTGTTTCCATGAGCCCGTCAATGAGACCGAAATCTGCAGCCTGCAAACAAAGGGCATTAGTAAATTAACTTAGGGGTTACACCTCCTAGCTACACAAGTTTGAATAGAGTGTAAATGCAAACTGAAGTATATGAATCCCATTTGCTACGCACTCACCAATATGCAGAATGGTTAGTTATATATGTATTCTCACTAGTAGTCGTGAATACAGGAACTTAACAGAGTGGGAACACCTATTAATCATGGTCGTCGAGGATCTAAAAACAAACTTGTTCTTAAGTGACTATTTGGCACGTGGTTAGCTTGCGTTCGTCTAGACTGGAGCACCTAAATATTTTGAAAAAAAAAAAAAAATTGAACCAAATTGAAAAAGTACCATGATGAAAAAGTGTGAAAACCAAAAACGATTATTCAGCTATCCAAACAGTGCCCAACATAAACAATTATTTCTAAGCACAAACATTTATCTCTGAGGTACATTGCAGTAAATGAGAATACATGGGATAGTACTGTAGTTTCCAAGAACTGCGTGGAGTAATGCATCTGTATACCGCATCCGTCCCTGCTAAATATTGTTCTTTCAAATGTTTATGCAACTCTTAAATTCTCATCAACCTGTTCGAATCATAGAACAAGACATATATCGCTCAAGGTTGCAAAATCCGTGTGAGCTTCTCATCAACCTGTTTGTATCATAGAATAAGATATATATCGCTCAAGGTTGCAAAATCCGTGTGAGCTTCTCATCAACCTGTTTGTATCATAGAATAAGATATGGAGTATATCGCTCAAGGTTGCAAAATCCGTGTGAGCAAGATCCAAATCTGCAGGGTTCCACAACGGTCATCTCTCTAGACATTATCAAATGTAAGTTATCGTGTTTCTTTACGACAGTCTTGTTCCCTAGTTCTTCCTGATAGACCACTTCCACAAAAAAGGAGGACGTGTGATGACTGATAAAGGCTGACAATCCAGATCAGTGACATGTAATTACATAGAGACATGATCCAATGAAGTTATTCATCCATTCATTTTTAAAATTAGTTTTGTCAAATGGAAAAAATTAACACCCTCTATTACAATAAGGTGAGTGGTGAGGACTAACAATGAAGGTCAGTAACATGAATTGCAAAACGAGGACTTTCCCTCAAAACTACAATAAGGATTAAAATCGAGTAATCTCACCTCTGCAGCAGAAAAGTATCGGTCCTTTTCTGTGTACGTTTGTATTAGGTCTAAAGGTTGGCCAGTAAAGGCAGCATACATTAGGTCGATTTTCTGCACCAAAAAAACAGAACAAAAGAGAAGCCTTTCAGTTTCATTGGTCAAGGGACACCCAAAAGAAAAGGAGCAAGATGCCTACATATGTTTGGTACCAACTTTGATTCACTAAATGAACATAATAAGATGGTACTATAATCACTCAGGGAGACCATGCAGAGCGCACAAAGGGAGTATGGAAGAGATACTGACATTTTTTGTGTAAACTGTTTCATTCACTTGTGTCTTCAATTCAAGAAAGTCCCCCTACAAGCAGCAAAAGCTCAATTGGTCCTGTACGCGCAATAAAACTACCCAAAATGTGTGTGTTGATACAGATTCAACAAATGAACATGCTTTGAAGGAGCTAGCAACGATTGACAATACATTTATAATTCCCATGCATGTAAAGAATGTTCAAAAGTGCACAGGAACATTGGCATACTGCATGTAAAGAATGTTCAAAAGTGCCAGGCACATGGGATCGTATGCCAAGTACAGGGAAGAAAGAGCAGTGGATGGCCAACTACCAAGAGACAAATTCTGTCGCTTAAAAGTAAATTACTTCAAAAATTTACATCCATGTATTATAAGGCCCTCCATGCGCATAATGCTTTTTGGGAAAATCATTACATTGTTTAACAATTGTAGATTAAATGTTGAAACCTAAATGGCATACGAAGGCAACTGACTTGATGGATGAATAGTAGACTACGTCTTCAAAATACACCTCATATTTTTGTTCCTTTATCCATTTTAAGTTCTCTAGTCTCGGTAGCATATAGGTCGTCAATGCTTATAAAGCATGCAATTTAACGGATGTAATTTCAATTGCAAATGCCAAATACTTCTCACTTCATTATGTAATTTAGTTAAAGATGTGAAATTTTATTCATAAAATTTCTTCTCTATTTATAGTTTCTGTATTTGACATTAGGTGTTTCTATTCTTCAACCTATATTCACTCCTGTTAACGTACAATTCCAACACAAATGGAAAATCACGTATCCAGTTTTGACAACCTTGATGAAGATAGCATATGAACATGGTTTTAGCAGGCCTAAGAATGGATGAGAAGAATAAGAAAAATGTTGTGGAAGTGAATGGAGCATATCTAGTCATTTTGGAATTGATCTGGTAATCCTGGATTTTCATTCATGATTTGCAAGATGTTGAAATGTAAAGTCAAAGAACAACGACATTAAATGTGGCACAATTGGGCTAATAAAATTTTACAGAAAACAAGGAGGGATTGAAAAATGAAATTTCAAAAATGAATAAGCGTCACATTTCACTTAACACAATTGATAAGCATTCAGGTAGAACCAAACGCAGTGTTCTAAAAAACAAGGAAGCCTATCCGATTAGGTCCGACTAACGATTAATTGCCAATTACAAATTAATATGCACCGATTAATTGCTGATTAATCACTCGAAGGTGGCCGACCGCCTGTCTAGCGCCCAACAACTTTTAGAACATTGACCAAAAATAGTCGTGCTTATAGAATTGACTAGTGGTCATTTTAGTAGTCAATTGCTAACACTTGAGAGAAACAGTTACCGCCAATAAACGAGGGGGTACAATGTATAGACTTTTGGAAACTTTATATCCAACTCAAAACCAATTGGCAATGAGTGGAGAGGTCCCAACATATATAAGTGATCACTCATTCCGCTCCCAAGCAATGTGGGACTATATTTCCTTCACATATTAAATTTTTAACCACCAACTCATCTAAAAGCTTAATGCTGTGTTTGGATTGGATTTTGAAAAATAGTAGGGGTAATAAGTGGAGAGAGATAGGGAGAGAAATGTTGGAAGTAGGGGGAATCTAAGGAGAATCTAGGAGGAATTTTTTGAAAAATTCTTTTTGAATTGCAAAAAGAACAAGGCATAAGCTGTTAGAGAGAGGGGCAACTCTATTATTTATACCTTCAACACGCCCCCTCACGTGTAGCTAGGCTGTCCTCCATAAGGGGGCTAAGCACGTGTGAATATTTTAACATAAGGTAGGTGGTGAGGTTTGAATACAAGATCTATTGCATGCTCTGATACCATATTAAATTGTTACCCACTAACTCATCTAAAAGCTTAAGCTGTTAGAGAGGGGCAACTTTATTATTTATAGCTTCAACAAGACTTCTACATATAAAATCTGTCTTGATAAATACCAAAAATCAAAAATCACACAAGCAATGCAAAGGGGATTACAGATGTTTCAAGATATTCTACTATTGCATAACAATTCTTGGTCCAGAAAATGCAGTAACTTAGCCCAAATTTCAGTTCATACCCCCATTGCACCCCGAGGTTGTTGAATCATAATACGTGCATTTGGCATTGAATAACGCATACCCTTTTCACCACCAGCAAGGACAAGTGTTGCATGGCTTGCAGCCATTCCAAAACATACTGTGCCAACCTTGGGTTTTACCTAAAATAGAATAATGAAAGTAAATTTTTGATGGAGGAATAAACTTACAAACAAAATAGAGATATCACAGAAGCATACATTCTTAGAACAAATAAATGTGTATCTTAATCTGCATTTGATGAAAGCAACAAAGATTCATCCTGAAGTTGCATGAAGCGGATCAAGTGAGTGTGCGGGCATACGCGGGAGCAAAAGCAGGGGAGCGAGGGCATATAGTAGAGTCTAAGATTAGGAGTGCTTGTGGGAGCATCCATATATTTTTAAGTCAAAAAAATATGTTATATGAAAAAATTACATGGTTGTAATACATATCTTATATCAAAATAATTCCTGAGTGTATCATTGAGTATGTGATTTTCTATTGGTAACTTTTCTTTTGTTTCTTTGAGATCGATCGAAATTGGGAGGAAGATTCTGTATTCATGGGAGCATTAGAGGGAGGAAGAATTGGGAGTGAGGAGCGATAACCCCATAGGAGGATCTTGCAACTAAGATTCATTCACAAAGTAGTACTAGGAGTCCACGCTTCTTAGGTACTCCCTTCCCTCCCAATTTGATGCCAATATGTAACTACTGTCTACTAACGACTATATCAGTGTTCAGGGTAAAACAAGAAGAGAGGGACACCTCACGAGCAAATTAGATTAGATCATCTCCACATTCTTACCCAAGACATGCAATCGTAGATTGCAAACACTGAGTAGGGGTCCCCACCAACGCTGTTCAGAAACACCTAACATGGTAAAAAAAAAAACCGCATCATGATTACGAAGAATGCGGAAAAGATACATCAAGCTCATGGCTTCATTATCTAAAATACAAAGAGTAAGAAACTGAGTGACAAATTAAAAAAGGTACATACCCAAATATCTGCATCATCTATAGCTGCCAGGGTCACAAGCTGGGATATAACTCCCTCAGCAAGCATTGCGTCTATATAATCCCCAATGAAGATCGTGCGATTCCTGAATAAAACTACTGAAAGATCCACTGGTCCAAGTGGAGTCATAACAGCTGGCATAAACGCCTTTATAGCGCCATAACTGTTATCGGATGTAATTCTACTTCAGAAAAATCTCAGAAAACATCACTTTATATGTTATAAATTATCCATCTGAAAACTGGCAGACCATCAAAAACTGATTTCAATGAAAGAATCAAGAACAGAAAGAGTAACCTGATTCCCGTTAGCTAGAACAACTATCCATTTTTCGAAGTTTGATGGAATTTTGTCTCAATGGAATGATTTCAATTGCAGCATATCATATCTTGCTAAAATAACCTAGTTCTGAAAGTTTTTTTCCAAAATTGGATATTCTTAGGATGTGAACACCAAACCGGGCATCTGCATAAGCGCTTGCATTACAAGAAACAAAAGAAGCACCCTTACTTCTTAGGGATTGTTAGAACCCAGAAAGGCGGGGGGAGGGGGGGGTGTTCAGCTGTAGAATCCTCATCTCCGCGCTTAAAACAGAGACGAAAAAATACCGAAACCAAAACAATATGTACACCCTCCCCAACAAACCGCAACATGGTATCAAGATGCCTCTCATGGAAAAATCTGTTAAACCTAGACATAAACGAAATTACCATAGTTGAAGCCCTATATTGGATTCAGCTTAACCAACATATTGGTTTTAAACCTGTGTCATAAACAATTATTAGCTGCACATATCTTTTACGTAGTAGAGCAAGTTTTTGAAGGCATTGCTAACTGCACCACCTAGTAGGATTTCTTTTCCTTTAAGTGAAGAAGAATTCAATGCAGAAAGCCCCAAAAAAATGGCTTTGAATGCGCCGTACAATTGTACTTCACTATTTAAGCCTCAGGATTTTAAACTAGACTATTGTTACTACCGAGCATGGAGTGATATAACTCCAATTTATCTACCCTTCAGTTTTATCAAGTTCATCCCACAACATCCAAATGGCTAAATTGCTAGTCACTAGTCAGTTTCAAATCCAAAGTGTTCCATTGTAGTCCCAATTCATCTATGAGTTTCTTGCCAAAGTCTACGATACTCAGAAAAGAAATACATATTTACCGCCAATGTCTGATATTCGTCTTACACAAAACGTCCTAACTGATCCATCTTTTTCTCATCAGGTTCAAGTGAAGAACAAGCTTAACCAATTTGGATGCCAATTAAGTCTGGAAAAAATCTGATATAACCAGCTCAAAAGCGACTATTAAAGTAAGTTCCATCGGGATATCTAGATGGAGATACACACCAAACACTACTGTTCTCATAATTAACTGTTGCATCTGGAATGATCCACACACACACACACGTGCTATACATATTCGCTCGCTTATCCACCTACGCATAGGGGTGCAAACGAACCGAACTGCTCGCGAACAGCTTGTGACTCGGCTCAACTCATTTAGTAATCGAGGTGAGCTCGAGCTCGAGTTTTAGGCTCATTTACCAAACGAGCCAAGCTCACACTCAAAAGCTCAGCTCAACTCGGGTCGCAAAAGCTCGCCTCGTTTTATAGGCTCGGCTCTTTTGAAGAGACTTGTTGAGGAAATTAGTCAGGCTCAGCTCGTCTACGTTTATAAATGAGCCGAGCTCTAGTTTTCGGCCGAGCCGAGCTCAAACACCATAAAGCTCGGCTCAGCTCGTTTGCAGCCCTACCTACACAGAACCTAAAGCAGTAAGATAAAAGAAGCAACTAACATTGCAGTAGTAGAGCCGTGAGAATCTCGCTCCCCGAGCGTTAGAGGAACTCCACGTTTTCCGTTAGATAATCCTGACAATGATACAAGATTTCGCTCAAACAAGTGACATTTTACATATGCACGCATCCACACAAAATCAATGCACCAATCAAAGCGCATTATCCAGAAGAAATTCAGAAAAATTAATCAAAGAACCAAGTTCCAGGAGTGAAAAAAAAAGAGTTGCGAAAACAATATACCAAATTTCGAGTAACCGTTAGGGAACGGAAAGGCACAGGCTGTAGACCTTGTTGAGTTTCTGCACCGGATAAATTTCATTCATTAAAAACAGGCATGGGGTTAAAAATCAGCGCCAATTGTTGAAAACGAGGGATACAAATTGCAGAGAGAGGAGAGAGAGTAAAATGCCTTTGTGGAACTGATGAGAGAGCCGACGCTCGGTAGCGAGTGGAGATTGAGAGACCAGGGGGCGGAGAGAGAGCTGATGCTGCCATTTCTGCAACTTGGAGAGAGAGAGAGAGAGAAAGGGGCCGTCTACGAAGGAACTGATACTGCCCAATGATGATTTGCTTGTAGCTATGGGTATGGGCTCAAATGAATGGGTTTTGATTTACTTGGGCTAACCCAATACGCGTATCCGGACCCGCGGCCTTTAATCGTTTTTTAGTGGGTTAAGTTTTAGAACTAGTCCATCTAATTTTTGCATTAAAAATCTCCATGGGAAAATGACGGCCAATGACGTGTTTTGATAATTAATACCCGCCAAAGACATACTGAGAACATTTGTTAATGCTGAAAATGTCATTGACGGGTATTAATTATCGAAACACGTCTTGGGCCGTCATTTTCCCTCATAGGATCCCTTTCCGCTTAACTTTTAGCATTTTTATTTTGGAGATTTTGTCCTTATTCAAAAAAAATTCGCATTCGTTAGTATTGTGCCAAACTTTTGTGAATTATTGATTTGTCTCGACGAGAGGTATCGGAAAAGTAAAAAATAAAAATTACTTTTACCCAAATATTTTTGGAAATATCCAATCTGAAGCCAAGAAAGCCAATTTTTATTTTTATTTTCCTGAACATTTTTTAAATTATTTGGGTAAAAGTCATAATTTTTTATTTTTCCGAACAAAAAAAGTGAGGCACAAAACTAGCAAATACGGAAAAAAATTAAATAAAGACAAAACCAAAAAAAAAGTCCTAAAAGTTCTTACTGGAACAATACCTTATACTCTTAGGCCCCGTTTGATAACCCTCCAAGGGGTTGGGATTGGATTGGTAGAGTGTTGGTATTATTAATACCTTGTTTGGTAACCAAAAATGGTTCGGACTAGTAGTCCGATGGGATTAATAATCCGGGTAATAGGGGGTATTGCTAATACCCCGTGGGACTTGGTATTGAGGGGTATTAATAGTCCAATCCCAACTTCTTCACATTACCAATCCCTTCTCATTACCAATTTCTTCTATCAATCCAATCCCATCATCTAATCCCATCTCAAACGAACATGATATTAATAATCCCATCATCTAATCCCATCCCAAACAAACGTACTCATTATCAATCCCTTCTCATTACCAATCCCATCTCCTTACGAATCCCAATCCTAATCCCATCTCCTTACGAATCCCATCCATCTATCACTGTTATCAAACGAGGCCTTATAGTGTTAATTTCAACATAACAGTTTATGTTCTGTCCCAAATTTACCCTTTTTACGTAGAATAGAAGGACTACTTTTTGACTATTTTTGAAATCTACCCATTGTTTTCACTTACCGTGCCCTAGTGAGTTAATGCGTTAGACAACTACACGATCGTCAATGTTGTTCCATCAGCTCGAACTCAGAATCTCTTAGCGTCAATGTTGCTCCATCAGCTCGAATTCAGAATCTCTTAGCTTTATAGTTTCTGTGATGCATCAATTTGTAGTCCTCTGCGCACACGTGGTTTTTTTTTTTTTTTTTTTTTGTTACCAATTTTTGTTGCTGCAAATTTGCTACCGTGTGACCACAAGAATTTCAAATCTGTCGCGGGTCCTGCGAGGGACAAAATCACCCGTATGTTTCTACCAACCCCCGACGGCCAGTGATCATCACAGACGTGCTTTGCAGAATTTTTACAATTCGGTTCAAGTCCACACCCCTTTCTGTCCGCACCTCCTCTTTTCCGATCGAATTTCGACGATCCGAGCCGCTCAATGTGATCAGAACGTGATTTTAAGGATACTCGCAAGAAATTGGCAAAAAAAATGATCGGGAAGGGCTTCATCCGAACAGTTTTTGTTTGTATTTTATTGAACGGTTCAATAAAAAAAAATTGCTCAAATCAACCCCTTCCCGGTGTTTTTTTTTTGCCGATTTCTCACGGGTACTCCTAAAATCACGTTCTGAACACATTGAGTGGCTCGGATCATCGAAATTTGATCAGGAAAGGGGAGGTGCGGACGGGAAGGGGTGTGGACTTGAACCGGACTGTGTATGTAACGCCCCCAAATTTCGGGTACGTTAAATAAAGACTTTATTGACAAAACCAAATGGAGTCTGGCTCGTTATTACATCATAATTCCCATCAGAGTGCTTTCATTACATAAGGGAAGGAAAATCTAGGGTTCTTATCTACGGCTCCGCTTGTTCCTCCATCCTAGCCAGCTTCTCGGTTCCAAAAGCCTCCAAAGCATACAGCTATCCCTGTTCATCTATCAGGTCTGACACATTATACCAGCGTCGCCACCGATATAATATGTCAGGGTCACCAAAGGTAACACCGTGAGCTACAAAAGCTCAGCAGGATAATCCCATACCCGCTAACCCATAACTTACAACAATAGATCATATAGGTAACGATTCTCAATTTGAACATGTCCCCTACTTGTTAACCCATAATTTAAAGCAACAGGACATAGAAGTAGCATGCTATCTCATGTAAAACAACACATGCATAAACAATAAGAAATTTGTAATTTCACATTCACTATTCATCTATCGTTGGTGTCCGTGACTTTTCTGAGTTTCTCCTACGCGACTCGTCGTAGACCGTGTCACCTTTTCACTTTTTCATTTCCAAATCAACATTTCGAAATCGTTTTCTCTTTCACACACACACCACACAATGGGCAAGTCCAGCCACATTGTGGTTTTCAAATATCACACACGATGGGCTACCACGTCCGGTCACATCGCGGTTTTCAAAATCCATTCACTCAATGAGCTGCCACGTTTGGCCACATGAGGGTTTAAAACACACCCAACCTCGGTTCCGCCGTTCCGGGTTCCCGAGTATCCTCACAATGGTTCCGCCGCACCGGGTTCCCATTGGCACACATTTGCATTGGCTCCTTTCCACGGATAACCAAGCCACACACCCAACCTCGGTTCCGCCGTTCCGGGTTCCCGAGTATCCTCACAATGGTTCCGCCGCACCGGGTTCCCATTGGCACACATTAGCATTGGCTCCTTTCCACGGATAACCAAGCCACACACCCAACCTCGGTTCCGCCGTTCCGGGTTCCCGAGTATCCTCACAATGGTTCCGCCGCACCGGGTTCCCATTGGCACACATTTGCATTGGCTCCTCTCCACGGATAACCAAGCCACACACCCAACCTCGGTTCCGCCGTTCCGGGTTCCCGAGTATCCTCACAATGGTTCCGCCGCACCGGGTTCCCATTGGCACACATTAGCATTGGCTCCTTTCCACGGATAACCACGCCACACACCCAACCTCGGTTCCGCTGTTCCGGCTTCCCGAGTATCCTCACAATGGTTCCGCCGCACCGGGTTCCCATTGGCACACAATCACATTTCAAAGCTTTTTCTCCTTTTCAAAACACACACACGACTCACATAATGACTCCCACATTGGTCATTATGTAGTTTCAAAAATATTTTACCAAGTCATTGCCTTTTAAATCACCCTAGGTGTCATGTTCCTATTGTCCTTGATTCACAAAACTCGTATAATGATTTCCACAACTGGTCATTATGTAATTTCAAAAATATTTTACCAAGTCATGCTTCTAATCACCCTAGGTGTCATGTTTCCAATTTTCTCGATCTTCGTGTCTCGTATTCATGCTTCGACTCCGCGGTGGGACTTTTTCACATAAATCATTTAATCTTGAAGCAAGATCATCCAACTCTATTTTATTTAGCATGCTCAATTTAATCCTACTCGAACATTTAACACACAAACTAAAGCATAGTGCCACATGGACGGACACCTTTGGAGTGGTAAACCACTTATGCTTTGTCAACAACAAGTAGTCAAGCAATCATACAACAAGCTCATCACCATCCTTATGATTGAACTAAACGATAAATTCTTACTTAAGGTCGTTCTTTCTTTCTTCGAAGGAAGTTCAAAAGAGCATATGTTTATTGAGGGTAAGGTTCATTAATCAACATGCATTTGGAAAATAAGTAAAGTATCATCAAGCGGATAAGGGTAATTCTACGTTTCAAAAGTATATACATTTATATTTAAGGAAAGTAGATATACCATTATCTATGCTTAATCAATTCAAGTTTCTACACTTAGAGTTTAGAAGGTAAGATCTATCCAATAATTTCTTAGGAATAGTAAACATAAAAAAAAGAATCTATGTATACTTAGGAATAACGGGGACGAAGAATCCTACCTTGATCCGAAACTAGTCGGGGCCGAATAAGCTAGTTGGAAAATCCCACGGGTGGTGAAACTCGCAATTCTGGACCGAACTTTGGATGGCAATAACTCGGTCAATACTTGGCCAAATAAGGTCGTTCTTGAGTCGAAATCGAAGCTCTAGAAGTGCTCTACAATTTTTGTGAAGGAAGTTGATCCTAGAAACTACTTTAGGTAGGAAAAATATGGTGATAAAGGGAGGGACAGTTTGCTGTCCAGAATCTGGAATCCGAATTTTGATTGAACTTTGGATGTCGATATCTTTGTCGTTTCTTGACGGATTAGGGTGGTTCTTGGGTCTAATTTGAAGAGCTCGAAGTGCTCTACAACTTTCCCGAAGGAAGTTGGTCCTAAGGGCTACTCTAAGCAGGAGAAAAATGAGGATTTGTGAAGGGCAGTAAGCTGCCTGGAAAAACAGAAATGGTTTCTAGAGAGAAGTGAGAGCAAAGGAGTGAGGTGTGAGTTAAATGGCAAGTGAATGGTGCTATTTATAGCAAAACTTGACTTATTATCCAAGGGATAAATTTTTCCCTAACAATTATTGTCCAAGGGACAATCTTTGAAAGGCATGGCTTTGAAAGCATGCCATGGCTTTGTCATGACTAACCTCCTAGGCTTTAAGGCTAAAACCTAGGTTATTATGGAGGGGTTTTGGCCTTGTCTTTGTCTAGGAAAGTCTTCTTGCAAGAAAGAAGATCATAAGTGGCTAGGATCATGCTTAAAGTTAGCTAGGAAATGGGTTGGCAAGGGTAAATAGGCTTAAGGCTAAACATGTAGCTTGTTGGAGTGTTCAATACTCAAGCACACAAGCACACTCTCTCTCCCCTCTTATGGCCGGCTCCTTCCTTTCTCTTTTTCTCCCATTTTTTTGTTCCATTGTATAGTCACATCTTGTCTCCAAGTATGCCAAAGTCTACCCTAACTTGTCATTGCTATTTTTAGACTTAAGGCTATATATTTATGAAGGTTTAGGTCTAGTCTTGTCCATAAGTGTGCCTAATAATTATTACCCAAGGGATAATATTTTTCCTAGCAATTAATGACCAAAGGATAAGAAAAATAAAGAAGGGCTTTCAAGTGTGAACTTATTGACCAAAGGTTAAGAATTTCCTAGGAAATCTTTATCCAAGTATATAGGTATATTTACTTATAAATAAGCTTAAAGAAAATCTAGGAAAGTAACTCTAAAATAATTAGGCTTAAGGCTAACTCTAGGTTTGCATGCATGGCATGACAAATGTTGCTTCTTTTGGAAGCAAGGCAATGACTTGGCTTGACTAGTTTCTTTTGACCAAGGGATAAAAATTCCCCTAACATATATTATCCAATGGGTAAGATTTTTCCTAGAAGGTAAACCTAGATTTATTTAGGCATGCTTAAGTACTAACTAGTCTTATTAGGCCTAAAAAAAATAATGACATGGCTTAGTTAAACATTGACCAAAGGTTAAACTTTTCCTAGGAAATTTTTATCCAAGGGGCATACTAAATAAGCTTTAAGAAAAAATTAGAAATGTAATTAGGTTGGCCAATTTAGGGTTAAGGCTATTGTTCTTAGACTTGCATGTGGCAAGACTAGTTTTTATTAACCAAAGGGTAACTTTTTCCCTAGCAATTATTATCCAAAGGTTAAGGAAGAAAATGCCACATAAGGCTATAAACTAACTATGATCTTATGCTTTCTAGGATAAGTCTAGGTGATTATAACCTAGGTTTGTAACAAAATAAAAGGCTAGGACCATACTAGAGTTGGTTACTCTTTGGATTATGGCAAGACTAACTTCTACTACCCAAAGGGTAAAAATTACCCTAACAACTATTGTTCAATGGGCAATATTATTCCTAAAAAGTGCATGCATGACAAGGCTAGGTTTTCTATTACTCAAGGGATAAAAATTACCCTAACAACTATTGCCCAATGGGTAATGAATTTCCTAGAAAGTGCATATATGCACATGGTTATTATATTTAGACTTGCATGCATGGAAGGCTAAGTCTTACCTCTTTTTGGAGCAACATAATGGCCTCCTATTGTTCAAGTACCTAAATGGCTAGTCTTACCAAGTCTAAGCCCTTATTAGCAAGACTAAATTCTATTGTTCAAAGGGTAAAATTTTCCCTAGCAATTATTAACCAAGGGTTAAGGAGAAAATGCCACATAAGGCTTTGAATTGACATAACATAAGGTCAAATGATTACTTCTATTGGTCTATTGGTTTAATTAGGCTTAGGAGGGTTCACAAGGTTCAAAGGTGGTCCAAAAGGTCCACTTAAGGTTAGGGAAATGTAACTAGGTGAATCGGTAGTTTGGTTTGCTAACTAATCGGTTGAAAACTAATTCTATACTTGCCATGTAGGATTTCTAGCCAAGAAATAAAATTTTAAAACCTTATTTCAAATGCTAGGAAAATATACAAGTGCTTTTATAAGCATACTTGTCTTTAGAAAATGACTATGTTGACCGGTGCGAAAAGGTAAAATTTTATAAGCCTCAAATCGGATTATTAGGAATTAAAAGGAATTTTAAAGGCAAATCCAAGTAATAAAAATAAAAATAAAAATATTTAACGAAATTTTTATTTACCAAAAATCAGGGTCGTTACAGTGTATATATACACCATACGTCTTATATTCTTTTTGAAAATCCAACATACTAGTATTCATTAGCGCGGGAAGTTTGTACAAAATTTTCATAAAGTGAAGTTTTGTTATAATTAATGCGAAGAATACTGAATTACCATTTGAGATACTCTAATTATTTGGTAAAAAAGTGATTTGTAATTAATTTGGAGTTAAATTATTGAATAGGAGGAGATAGATAATTTTATCTGTTTGCAAACTGAAACCTTGATAAATAAAATGGACCTTGGGGCACAAGGGGTTGCTTCTTATGCCAACGCTTAATTTGTCATTCGAAAATTTGAAACAATTTCAAATTTTCATTGGCCAATTGCTCGTCGAACGGTTACATTTTTTTTAGGCTCACTTTTTTTTTTTTTTTAAACCAAAATAGACGCATAAAATGCTAAAATTGATCTTGCAGCTGAATTGCAACGGATCAAACCGGAGTCAAAATGTAACCAAAGTGAGAGATAACACCTAGTAGATTACAGCGCTGCATTACATTAGTGGGATTTTTGCATCAAGTTTTTAGATTGAGGTTGCATTCTTGAGAACTTTTTTGTCTAGAATTTTTTTCGGTATTATTTATTTTTCCTAACTTTTTGCTTAGCTTTTCGTTATAAATTTTAGGATTAATCATTTATCCCGACGAAAGAAATCGGTAAAATATAAAAATATGGACCAATGTTGAAAAAAATTTCATATACAACGACACTTTAGACAAAAAAAAAAAAAAAAAAGTTTGATACTTTTTTTGTCTTTAATGTTTTTATTTTTTTGCTTTTGGTCGTAATTTTTTATACTTTTTAGACTCCTCGTATCGTGACGGATGTTAATACAAAAAATATCAGTCAAATCTAACAAAAATTTAAAAAAGACAAACAAAACACACAAAACGAAAAAGAAAAAAAAGTTAAGAAGAATGAGCCCTGAACAACCAATTAATTTTTTTCTCGGCGAAAGAAATTTATTAATCTTTGAAAATAAAATACAAAAATTAAACGGACTAAGGGAGCCCCAACGCAAGCTCCACCCAAGACACAAGAAGCCAGAAAGGCAAGACGCCAATCAAACAACAACAAAAAAACACCCTCTAGAGAAAACCTAACCAAAACGAAGCTTGGCAGCAGAAAACTATATATATGAAACCAGAAAGCCCCAAACCTGAAACACCAAACGCTCCTAAAAACATCCAAGAACCAAGCATCCAGAAGACCAAAAGAGACCAAGAAAAATGAGAAACTTTTTGTTGCAAATCGGGTACCACGTGCTACCCGACGCGCACATCCGAGCCGTCCAAAAATGCAACCGACGGTCCAGATTAAAAGGTACCGAACGGATAATTTTTTCTTCCTAATCTTTCTTCTTCATCCATGATATACATGAACAACCAATAATTTGTAAATAAAAAATAAAAATATATCCTTTAGCTCAATCTTTCAATATTGTTCTACTCTTCCTATGTGGCCACCCAGCTTGTTTCCAAATGACGGCGACGTGATAATACAGAAACAGTGGGGAAAATATTGGACTAAATTGTTAGGATACATGAAAACAAAACAACAAAGTGTACATAAAAGAAAAAACGAAGGGCTCAAATTTACAGTGCGTTGAATCTGAGTTCTTCATTTATCTTTCATGTACACTTTCATTTGTTGTCTTCATGGACCGTTTCAAGCCTCGACATTGGACGACTTACAACAAATTAAAACAAGTAGAGTATTGAAATGAGACAAACATATCACAATGCCCATTTTCCATACATTAGATTAGCACTTCACTTCATACGCAAGCGCACCTAGATTACTAGACTGTAGGCAGGGGGGAATCGACCTCAGGCACAGGAGGGCCACGTGACCCTTCTGCAATTTTCGATTTTTTTTTTTTGGGACCCTCCTGCACTTCAATACAGACTGTAGAACTAGGGTTTTGAGTTTTGACATGAGCATGAAATCAATACTCAGATAACCAACTTGATAACGGTAGGAGATGCAACCCAAACGACATTATCAGCAGGGAAGAAATGGCACACCGGAGACTCTCCCGGCCGCGTCCTGAGCACGCGAAACGCCGCGTGGTCCGGGTCCCATCGAGACGTGTCCGCGTGGCAAACGCCCACAGCTTCCACCCTCTCTCCGTTGTCGCCCCCCAGCGACAGCTCGAACAGCTCGCGGCCGCCCTCCTGGCCGTGGCAGTAGAACACCGCGTAAGGGTAAGGCATGGAGTGGCACGCCACCATTTTCGGGGTTTCCACCGCCCTCGGGACCTCCAAAACGGTGTAGTTTTGCAGGAGGGCGGTGTGCTTGGACAGGTACTTGGTGGTCAGCACACGGAATTCGGTTTCCGCTCCGAAGAAGCCCCGGGCGGAATCGAGCATGGATTCGAGGGAATCGGCGCAGAACTTGGTTTCCCCCGGGAGGGGATCCGACTCGCACTGGGAGAGTGTGTACTCCATGGCCTTGGCTTGCGGGGACTGTCTGGGGAAGGAGAAGAAATCCAGGAGCTCCGGGAGTTGGGAGAGTGAGAAAGGGATGGAATTGGATTCCTCTCTGGGAAGCAGGCGAGGGGAGGTGGAAAGGTCTTTTGATGAGAAATAGATGGGAATCCTTTTTCCTAGTTTTAGGTCTTTCATTGTGAAGAAAACATTGAGGGAAGAAGGGTCCATGGGGGATGATGGACGTTCACCATGCACCTGTGCTTGCTTAGGCATGCTTTGGAGATTCCAGCTGTGGGTGGGGGAGTACTGTAATGAAATCAAAAGAGTGTTAGATTCGGGAAACCCTAACTCAGATCCAGGAAATACAATGTGTGTGTGTGAGAGAGAGAGAGAGAGAGAGAGAGAGAGAGAGAGAGAGAGAGAGAGAGAGAGAGATCATCAAACAACACAATGGCCCAAAAAAAACGTCGATTTATGCTATTTATCGAACATGTAAGTTTTATGATCATCGTTGCATGCATGCAATTAGTGACAAACGGAGAATTTGTGATTAACGAGGCCCAAAGGGAATGTATTTTTGTATGCGCTTGGGTGCAATCATTTTTACTATGATAGCTAGAGAGAAACAAAGTTATGTCGGGGATGCGCTATGCATAAGTACTTATCCGAAAAATACTAAAATTTGAATTCAGGACAACAATCAGCGTACAATACTATCAAACTCTCTACTCTCGCAATATACCTATTTGTTTCCGATAAACACAATTTGTAAAAAGCTCAATAAAGTTTTTGCTAAACATGTATGGTTCATAATTCCGCGAGGACAAATTAAAGTTGTTGATAAAATTTCTAATTCCTGCAGATATTGGTTCCAATTTTCCACTTTTATCTTCATTATTTTCTTGAAACTCCTAAAACAAATAAATTAGCAAGTTTTAATAATGTTTATACTTTGGGTCAAGCTACAAAAACACCTCTTTTGTGTAACATTAATTTCATCATAAAGAGTCGTAACTTTTCACCACAATAGGCAAAACACCTATAAAGTTGCATAACATTCACCAAAATAAGCTGTAACAAATATAGGCCTAATATTTCTAAAAAATAGGGGTGTATATTGAAGCTTTTTCCATGTTTATATGATGTGTTTGTGACAATATATATTAGTACTGATATACAAGTTGGACTGAATTCAGCTTTGTTTGGTTCTGAGGAAAAAAAAAATTTGATGTAATAAGTGGAGAGAGATAGATAGAGAAACTTATTGAGAATTGTGCAGAGTAAAAAAAAATTCAAAACTTGTAAAAGAACGAAGTGACGGTGGGGAAATCGATACCGGCCCTTTATGGGATCTGATTATTTCGGGGGGAAAAAATGAGCTCTAAATAAAACTCTTCTACCCAAAAACATATAAAAAGTAGAGCACTAAATTAAAATCCAAGCAATTTTGGAAAAAACTGTTTAGTTGTTAATTAGTGAATTAAAACCAAGTATAAGCGCAAAAAAATCATTAAACTACCACATAGATCTATTTGGGGGCTAGGCTGGAATTGTGATTTACAACAAGTAAATCAAACAAAAACTTAAAAGATCAAAAAAAAAGTTAAATCAACAAAGTAAATCTTCTTTTGCCGGGAAAAGAAAAGAAAAGAGATCAAGGTTTTAAAAAACAGTCGCTATCTAGATAGCTTACGGCTGCTACGAACCCGATTTTTTACACTCTTCTACTACTGTTACATCTCGATTTACTGGCGAGACCGAATCGCTCATGATCTGTTGTAGTTGATCTAGGTGCTCAACAGGTTTCTCTCATCAAAAATTCATTTTCGATAAATCACTACCGCGTCCTTTGGGTTGGTTCTCAGATGGCGTTCTGCCTGTGTGCCCGAGACCTGATTAATCTTTGTAATCATTTTCAAAAATTAATGAAATTTTTTTTCTGAGGGAAGAAAAGAACAGCCTATTTCAACTATATAAAAGTGTCATCCCTACCCGATCACACCATGACCGATAGCACTCTTTGAAACCATTCTATAGTCGTAGCGTTGCCTTCGTCGAAAACGGTCATGTGTGTGTGTATATATATATATATATATATAGATAGAGAGAGAGAGAGAGAGAGAGAGAGAGAGAGAGAGAGAGAGAGAGAGAGAGAGAGCGCAGTTGATTACCTGGGAAACCAGCAAAACGTAGACGAGGAAACAGCTCCAAGAAGCAAACAAAGAACCCATGTTTCTTTCTCTTCTCCAGACAAACCCTTCTACTAATTGGGTTTTTGTCTCTGCTGTCTACGCAATAAAGGGATAGGGCAAAGCAATAATCTCAACAGTCCGACTATTAGTACATCAGGAAACCTATCAAAAATTAGCTCGGTCAAATACAGGTTAGGGCTTGATCAGGAAATTGAACAAAAAATTGATTAAGGCTTTAACGATACCTGAATGAGCTGATTTTTTTACGGATTTTTACAAAATCATTTTAAACAAATTGAGCGGCTCCCAATCATTTGTGCGAGACCCCAAAGTGGGCCCGACACAACCCGGTGTACATTTGGTTTACAACAAATATTGTAGCTGCAGTAACAATCCTATCAACTACTTCCCAACCCAGTAATTCTACACACCCCACAAAAGTGCACAGATTTGTTGTGGGGCCCACTACGGATTCCACACAAATAATCCGAGCCATTCATTAAATTTAAATTTTTTTTTCAAGGACCGCCGCAAAAAATTGGCTCAATCCGATACTTATAAATGCTCGATTTAATCATTTAATTTTTCATTCGGATTTCTCAATAATGAAAAGTTAGATGATTAATCGAGTACCTATAAGTATCGAATTAAGCTGATTTTTCGCAGAGGCTCTTGAAAAAATATTTTACATCTAATGAACGGCTCAAATTATTTGTGTGGGACCCGAAGTGAGCCCCACATGCAAATATGTGCTCAATCTGTGCCGGGGTTGTCTGTGTGAACAGACTTACTGTTCCCAACCACACGTCTCTCATACATGTGAGGGGCCATTTTTTTGGTAATCACTGACTTTTGGTACTGGGGTAATTAATTAACGGTGAGCACAAGGCAGTTTTCCTAAAATGCATCAATAATATATATTTAATTCACTTCACATGTTGACAATGCATTGCTGACTTTTGCCTTACCATCATGTAGGAGTACTTTATTCTCTTGTGTAATTAAATAATATTGTCAAACAATAAAGAATAATGATATTGTACAACTTCATCACCCGTGAAGATTATAAACATATTTGGACTTATTCGTTTGGGGTACTCAAAATTTATGTGCACGATTTTCAATAAATTTTCTCTATTTATCTCTCTCCACTCATTACACTTTAAAACTTTCCTCAAAATCCAAACTGAATAGGGTCAAAAAAAAATACCATACATATCTAATATTTGATGCGACACATTTTGTGTTAGAGTTTTTTTTATCAGCAAAAAGAAATATATTAATAACTTGATAAGAAAGGAAAGGAAAAACAAAAAAAAAAAAATAGAAAGGAAAGGAAAGGAAAGGAAAGGAAAGACACATGCTCCATTTTTTTTCTCGACAAAAGAAAGATTTTTATTAATCATTGAAAAGATACAACAATTAAAAAAAAATCAGAAATGGGAGAGGAGAAACCAACCAAATGTTAGATACATCAAATGGGCCAAAAGCCCAAAATTGCTCCATTTTGTGTTAAGAGTTCATGTGGAGTCTACTGTGTTATCAACTTTTTTAGAGCCAAACCAAACATGGTTTTGCTTCGACTTTAAATGACTCTTACCCATCGGAAGTAAAATTGTTAATCACAATCATTTCATACTCTAATTACGATGTTCACTCGAAAAAGACACAAATCTTCATTTCTTTTTGGTACATTAATTTTTGCACGTTTTATTATTACTCTCACCCTCCCTTTTTAAATGTCCATTTCGTAAATCTAACTATTTATGAAAATATCATCATTACATTTCAAACATTACTACTTTTCACAATTACCATTTATGGAGATATCATCATTACATGCACTTTCTCTCACCATGCAACTTTTCAAAAAGGATTTTACTCAAAAAGGCAAAATGAAAGATTTATCACGTTTTACGCACTAACTTTTTCAATTGGACATTTATTAAAAGACAATCCCAAATGAAATAGTGGATCATAAAAAATGGGCAGAGGGAGTACATTAATTTGTTTTCCGGGGGGGAAAAAAAAAAACAAGGCTATCGTATACAGATAAATTGAATCAAAATCCTAAAATGTTTTGAACGAATCGGCGTTCTTTATTGAAGCCTTAAATTATAATCAATTTTATGTGCATCGATCGCGCAATACGTGAGGATTGTAGATTACCCAAGGCTGACAGCATTCGTCGATCTTTGATATGCCTATATATATAATTTTTGTTAAAACTAGCAATGTCATCACTGAATAGATAATATAGATGGAGGTAGATATTTATTTTCGTTTTTTTTGGCGTCAATCCAAAATAGATGAATCACTGAAGTGGAAATTCGCTAATGACTTATCATATCAAATCCCAGTAAATCTGCGGTGTGTGCCATGGTGGCAACTTCATCCTGAAGGATTTTTTATTTTTTTTATCGACAACAAAATTTTATTAAAACTCGACAAAGAATAGTATCCTAAAGTTGTAACTACTGAAAGTCTGAAACAGAATCTTGCTCTTGTAACTAGACAAAGAGATAACCCCAAGGATTAGTCCGGTTGGTTGGTGAGTTTATTTCCCTCACAATTGTCTCGGGTTCGTTTCTTGAGGTTAGGCCGCAAGAAATTCATTTTTTTGTGAATTCCCTAGTCCCAGCGTGGATGACCTGTCTTTGACCGGACCGGAGAGAGGATTAGTTAAAGTGTCCATAAACTGGCTCAGACACCTGGTGTAGCTAGAAACTTTATATCCATCTCAAAATCAATTGGCAATGAGTGAAGAGGTCCCAAATATTATTAAGTGATAACTCATTCCACTCACAAGCAATGTGATACTCTATTTCCTTAACATCCCCCTCACGTGCAGCCGCGTTTGATGTCTGTCATGTGTGGCCACTTTTGGGTCCTATCATCGCGCAATCTTTTTGTTGGTCTGTCATCGTAGGGTGTGGATTGTAATTTTTTTTTTTTTAAGAATGTGGGGTGGAACGGGCTCCACTCTGATACCATGTAGAAACTTTATATCCAACTCAAAACCAATTGGCAATGAGTGGAGAGCTCCCAAATGTTATTAAGTGATCGCCTATTTCACTCACAAGCAATTTCGGACTCTATTTCCTTAACATCCCCCCACGTGCAGCCAAGTTTTAAAATTGGGCCCCCGAGTTTTAAAATTTTTATTTTGTATATACCTGATTTTAAATATTATTAATAATTATTCATGTATAACTACTTATAATCTTAATAATTTTAGTTTGATTTGATAAAAAAACCCGGTTATTTAACATTCTCATTTCTCAATTTTTTCATAAATAAAAAAATAAACACGTGACTGTTGAAGTAGCATAAAGAAAAAAATAAAATAATTGGTATACTTTAACTGCATTAGTCTACAATCATTTCAATGTACTGCAAATGTAATGTATCGGAAAACAAAAATTTTATGATATAATACGTACATGTTTCGATAAAAAAATACATATCTATTAAGCCGGGTCTCTCCGGTCAAAATCATGACTCCGCCACTATTAAACACCCCTGACCGTCTTAAAAAAGAGAGAGAAAGAAAAAGGACAGAGATAATTAAGGACATCTACTACCTGCTTCGATAGATCATTCGCCAGTTGAGCTGCTTCACGATGAACCTTTTGAGATTCCAAAATGTCAGATTAGCCATCTATTTCTTTCAATTCTCTTTACAAGTCCCTCTCATGCATGTACGTTCGTATATATTGAGACAAATCTTCATTTTATTGCAAATTTTTTTCCTTAACGGAGGAACGTAGTCCTACAGCCAAACTACTAAATGGACCCAACTGCGCAATCCAAATCTCCAGGGGAGCTAGCGCGGTCACATCAATCCCGGCCCTCCACTTACTGGCAAGGTAATTGAATCCCAGACCTTGAAGAGTACTCTCAAAGCCGAGCATCCGTCCAAAGCACTTAGGCAACTCCTGGGTGTGTATTTTTGCAACTTGTCACAAAAATCCTAGCTAGTATTATATATAGAAGTCATAGCCCAAAAGCAATTTATTAAGTTATTAGTTTCCTTATTTTTGCAACTTGTCACAAAAATCCTACTAGTATTATATATAGAAGTCATAGCCCAACAGCAATTTATTAAGTTATTGGTTTCCTGATTTTGATAAATGACAAATAAGAATGTTATGTCAACCAAGCATCTTGTCAAATTAGCACAACATGACATAGTACTGGGAAGATAACTGATCTAGAAAAACAATTCATTCATGACAAATAACACTAACGTAGTTGTGTGCTCGACCACGGAAGTTTTGAGAATACTAATATAAATCTAGGAAAAACCCGCGACACAATTAATAACTTATATGCAAAGTCTCTCTCCCCCATGATAGTTACTACAAACATGGAGTACGAAAGAAAGATCAATCCTACCTCCCGGTGGCGGAACTAGAATTTTCAAATGGAAGGTGACGGAAATTAAAAGTTCAACTTGGAATCTTGCTGCGCTAGTGCATATATGGGGTTGTGGGGTTTGGGCGGGCAGGCGAGGGCAATTTATTAAAATCTTTCTAAATTTTTGCACTATAAATACGTGTATGTAAGCGTAATAGCCAAAGCGGGGGTTCCCGTGCACCCACCCTTACATGTAGTTCCGCCCTGCTACGACGTCCCTCTATAGTCTAAGACAGTAGAGCTACTTCGGGCTTCTACTTTCACTGGGAATATTATTTTCCGCAGTTCAAATTCATGCATTGAGTCTAAAATAAAAAATGATGGGGAAAGTAAAATAAAAAATAAACTCTACTAACTGCCATTCTTTATTCTTTCTGTGAAAATGAATTAAAAAAAATTTCTTTTACTAGCTACGGTGTCTAGATCTCTCGCCCTAACTAATCTTTCAAATATATAAAATCCATCCTCCCATATATATACTTGATTTGTTTTTTTCAACGGCAAACAAAATCTTATTAGAATAAACTCGATATGGGGAACATCGAGATGGATAGAAAACCAAGCATCAAGGTTTTAAAACAAGGATATTGATTTCCAGAGCTAAGCACTTAGGTAGCTCTTACAGATAGTGCATGGAGAAATACTTAACCATTAATCTGACATCTAGTGGTAGATCTAGAATTTTACTCAGGAGGGGCACCTACTCATCATGATTTTGACTGTATTTTTCTCTCCTAAAGCACAAAGATGCGAATTAAATATCCGTCACTAAGTACAAAAGTGTAACGAAAGAACTCGGGGTGGGTGCTGCGCAGTTCCATGCTGCGCGGCCTTGCTGGCATCGGTTTGACGATCGGAGATGTCCACTGCGTAGAAATCGTCGAATACTACAAGTGTACCAAAAATCAACTCGATCAAATATCGTTAAGTGCCTCATTGGAATACATATAACTTGAAAAAAAATGAATCCTGATGGATACAAAACACTGGATCAAAACCACTGAATCCATTCTTTTCAAGTTATATGTGTTCTGATGAGGCACTTAACGATATTTGATCGAGTTGATTTTTGGTACAATTGTAATACTTGACGAGCTCTACACAGTGGACGTCTCCGATCGTCGGACCGATGCCGACAAGGCTGCGCCGATGGCAGCGCAGCACCCACCCGAGTTCATAATGAAAGGATATATATATTCATTAGTAGAATAGGAAATACATATCCTTCCAATGGGTTTCATTAATTGTATATTTTGCAATTTACCTCTATGGCCATGGGTTGTCATAATTTAGGAGACTAGGAAGTCTAAAACAATTTAAGATTTTTGTGGTTAAATGGGAGATACTATTAGCATTGGAGTTAAAGAACTATAAGTGTCAGAAATTCTAGGGGTTCACGTGCCCCCTCTGGTCCTTAGGTGGATCTACCCGTGCTGATATCGATCCCTTGATGTTTAAAATCATGACTTGCTGTATATGTAAGAGTCGTAAGCCCTGATCAAAGCTCACAATAATTAAATTAGTTTGAGCTAGCTAGGCAACTTAATTTCACAATCTGAAGACATTAGAAGTTACTAGTAAATCAATCCATTGAGGTTATTATCATGACTTGTCATATATATATATATATGAGGGTCCTAACACCTGATCAAAGCTCACAATAATTAAATTAGTTCAAGCTAGGCAACTTAATATATATCACAATCTGGAGACGTCAGAAGTTACTAGTAGTTATAGACCGGGACAGAACACTTAGATACAAATGGGGTCATGATTTAGATGTATATTACCATTTTATCACTTGGTCCTTAGGTAGATCCACCTCTACTGATATCAATCCCTTGGGGTTTAAAATTGTTAATCCACCTGTGCTGGTATCGATCCCTTGTGATTTAAAATCATTATCACTTGTCATATATAAGATGGTCGTAAGCCCTGATGAAAGCTCACAATAAATAAAGTAGTTGGAGCTAGGTAGCTTAACATTATCATCAGGAGACGTCAAAAGTTACTAATACAGATTGGTACGAAACCACTTAGATATCGATCCTTTGAGGTTTAAAATCATGACTTGTCATGTATATGATAGTCGTAAGCCCTGATGAAAGCTCACAATAATTAAAGTAGTTGGAGCTAAGTAGTTTAACATCACCGTCTGGAGACATCAGAAGTTACTAGTACAAATTGATACGGAACCACTTGGATACAAATTGGGTCACGTTAGCCCACTTATTTAGATGCATATTTATTACCATTTTAACCCCACAAAAATACCTGAAATGCTCAAATACCAGGATTTTGACCCCACTAAAACACCAACATTTTATAATTTTGTCTTTCTTACACGTAATGTAAATTTTGGGTCACCCTACTATCTGAAAATGCTGGCTCCGCCCTTTTCTTCATTTTGCTCAGCAAAGCTAACATTATTAGTGAGGAATTTGAACTCCCGTCAAACACGTGAAATTAATTACATGGTACCTACCACTTGGTTACCACTCCACTCATAATCTCATTTGACAGAACTTCGTTCCAACCATATATAAAGATACCGTGCTTGCATGCATGAAGGAAAAATTAAGGGCCAAAACTAAAAATTTATAAAAAAAAAAAACAGCAACTAAACATTACCCTATATTAGGATCATGTAGTCTGTCCCACCAATAAATTAAAAGATACTGCTTCTGCTTGTCCATATTCTGTCCCCTCACAGTGCCTCACATTTCTATGTCTGCGTATAATACAGATATATATATATATATATATATATATATATATATATATTTTATATATATATATATATATTTATTTATTTATTGCAATTGGTTTTAGTCAACTGGTTTTGATTCTTGAACGTACTAGGAGTATATAGATTGGTCCCTACCCTGCATGCAGTCCAGGCTGATAATCAACACTACTACTGGATTTATTTTGACTTTGCATTTTAGTTCATATTTTTATCATTTTGACTTTTGCATTTAAGTTCATATTTTTATCATTTTGACTTTTGCATTTTAGTTCATATTTTTGTCATTTTGACTTTAGAAAACTAGGGATATGGATATGAATAGTGTTACCTAGTACTTTTGGAGGCATCAATTGGTGTGCCGCATCTTTTTGTATTGGAAATGGACATAAGTAGAAAGTCCATGTTCAAAAAAGATGATAAACTCTTCTCACGTTAAGATGAGAAAGGAAGGTTTGACTTTTCATAAGGTAATTAAGTTAAAGCAAGAGCCATAAAGTGTTCCAAATTAATCCATTGGTGTCACATGGCACCACTTTGACTTCTTTCTTTCTTTTTTAGAATCACCAAAATCACATGTCTTGGTGAGAGTTCTCTCAAAATACGTGGGTGCGTGCAGCATATCTAGTGTGGAGATAGTTTAGCTCCTCTAGATTGATATGGTTTGACTTTTGGGTTCGGATCCAAGGTTTTCGGATGCATTACGCTACCGTAGTGCACAAGGGCGGAGGCACATGGGTACAAGGGAGGGCGGCCGATCCTACTGACTGCCAAATTTTTGTAGGAATAGGCATAATTTTTACTAATTTGATCCCAAATTTTCAGAGGAATAGGTATAATTTAGCTATTTTTTAACCCCACAAAAAATCTCTAAATTGCCCCAACTTATTTTAAGTGTATAGAAATTCCAAACGTTCTCTTCTTTTCGAGAGTTGATAGTGCTAGAAATGAGACTATCATGTATTATTTTTCAAATTTAACAAGTCTTTTGGGGCCAATTATGAGGCAAAAATGAATTATTAGTGCATATTGATCTTATAATTAACCTTTTAATTTAGTTATTTTTCGGACTTGTGCATAGAAAAAATATATTACATATGAATCTAATTTTTGACTCCACTAACCAAAATTTCTGGCTCCTCCCCGGGTAGTGCATCTCGTTGAGGCCATTCGAGATATCATCATCCATCTTGGTGAGGCCCTTCGAGATATCATCATCCCTATCTGAACTGATCAAATTAAAGAGATTATAGCACTTCGTTTATTCAAAGAAACAAGTTTAATCGGGCAATTTGAACATAACAGATTTGTCTTGCATTTCATTTTTTTGAATCATAATACTATATGACACCCATTTTCAAGCACAGATGTTGTTTGACTATGTGGCTAGTGATACCCTATCAACTTGATTTTTAAACGATGAAGTGGTCGGCAAACTTTGTAAGATGAATGATTTAGATCATGATAGTGAGATCTCAAGGGAGCCTCACCATGGTGCACCCCATTGTGCATTAGTGCAACCCCCCAACTCTGGTGGTCGCGTGCATCCTCGATCTAGTCCTTAAAGTGGATCCGTTCGTGCTGATATAGATTCCTTGACGTTTAAAATCATGACTGGTCATATATATATACTAATGCTTACCCGTGCCTACGGCACTACGCACCCCGGTAGTGCCGTAGGCATGGACATTTTTGTAATATATTTTTGTTTTTTTATGCCAACGTCAAAAGCCGAGCAGTGGGTAAAAAGATTTGATGGCATTTTTGTAATATATTTGTGAGAGTGTGGGTGTTTTCTTAAGAGAGTTGAAGAGCACACATCAGCCCTTGGATTAAATGAATCTCAATCCTTCTTTTAACTTGTGTTTGTGTGGTCCCCACACCCTTGTGTTTTATTAGGTAGATATATGAAAGTCGTAAGCCATGATCAAAGCCCACAATAATTAAATTAGTTCGAGCTGCGCTTATGGAGACGTTAGAAATTACTAGTAGTTACAGACAGGGACACAACTACTTAGATACAAATTGGGTCACTTTAGCCCACTGATTTAGATGTATATTACCATTTTAACCCCACTATAATACTTGAAATGTCTAAAATACCAGGATTTTGACCCCTACATATGCATGTTATGATTTTACAGTTCTTAGATATAATTAATGTAAATATTGGGTCTGAAAATTCTGGCTCCGCCCTTACTTCCAAAACTTTGTTGTCATTATTTTTTCGGAACTTAATTCATTTGAGGCATAAAGATACCGTGCATGCATGAAGGAAAAAGGGCCAAAACTAAAAAATGAACAACATCTACACATTATATCGATCAGGATCTTGCCCGACCATGCATGTGGCTAGTGATATATCAACTTGATTTTTTTTTGGACCGACTACTCTGGTCGGCAAACTCTACAAGATAAACGGTTTCGATCATGATATCTTGAAGGGCCTCAACCCCATTGTGCAATATTAGTGCACTACAGAGACCCCAACTCCTGTGGCTTTGGCATATTTGATGTTCTCAACTGTTATACTAATTATTTTTTCCCCTAAATTCAAAATTGTAATTTATTTTAATATTTTTTGAATAAAAGGGAAGATTAAATGAAAATGGAATGATATATAGGCATCAGTTAGGGCTGTAAATGAACTGAGCCGTTCGTGAACTGTTCGAGGCTCGACTCGGTAAAAGCTCGTTCGAATTCGATTCGTCTACTTAACGAACCAAACCTGAACCTCAATTTTAGGCTCGTTTCATAAATGAACCGAACATGAACATAGTAGTATTCGGCTCGATTAGGCTCGCGAACCTGGAGTATATGCATATCATGGGGATTTTATATAGTTATATAGTGAAAATTTTAAAACTTGTACAAGTCTAAATGTTTACAATTACTAAAAACTTACTTATGTATACGTTTTTATCAGTTTATATGTATATAAACGTATTTATGTACATACTAAAATTTTTACTTACAGCTTTAGACCTATATAAGAGCATAAATATATGATATTATTGGGTCGTTAAGGCTCGTGAACAAGCTCGAGTTCGACCCAAACCTAGACAAGCTCGGTTCGAGTTCAGCTCGTCGTACTTTTCATTGAGTTCGGCTCGAGTTCGAGTTCGCTAAAAAACTTAATGAACGAATCTGAACATTCTAATATTCGGCTCAATTCGGCTCATTTACAGCCCTAGGCATCACAACAAAGAGCAGGCATCATAACTAGGTTGACAGCGTATAATTTATTTTCAATGCAACAGTTATTTGTAATGCACGCCCTCTCACATGATGTAGGATTCATGTACGTGTGAGTCCCACCTTATGTGAAAGAGGCGTTACAAAATAAACCGTTGCATTGCAATTTTTTCCACGCGGCCTAGGTTGCAGTTGGTAGGATATATAGCTATTGAATTACAAAAGAAAATTTTGGAAAATACGACAAATAATCACTAGTGGGACAAAAACAAATACCACATTTAATAGCATTAATACTACGTACGTATAAGTGACACAGAAATTAATACTCCTAACAACGAGCGTCATACATTAAATTCTATTATTTCAATTAAGTACTCATTAGTGATGGAATCAATACGGTGTTATATATACAGTAAATAGCATCATTAAAAAACTATAATGACAAATCACTGACAATTATCCAATAAATCGATATCTATGTGACTATCTTTTTGGTCATTTTACTTCTCTGAATTTTTGTCAGATTTACGTCAATTTTCTAAAATTAACTATTGGTCTTGACGAATAGAATCTTATGAGGATTTTGACCAAAAGCCTCGAAAAAATTCACTAATGACAAAACAAATTAAAAATCAGTTTTCCGTTTCTTCATTGTCTTTTTGGTCATTTTGTCCAAACTATTTTCAACTTGTATTTTTTACTTTTTCTATTCTTTTCATCGAGACGAATTAAAAAAAAATTACGAGAAAGAAAACAAAAAAACCATTGAACATAAATAATCACGAATAATATTGCGGTGATCAGATCAATTGATAATTTGATGACCAAGCTTTAGATATATATTGCATGAGTTGTTATAGCGCATTGGTAAATTAAAGAGATGATAGGCAGGTCCACTCCGCTAATGCAATTGGTAATAGAAATGACGCCTCCACAAGTGCCGATATCTCTTATGGGCAGGAACGGTGCTACTGGTACAGATATAAAATATGTATCAGTGTGTACAAATCTCTTTTTTGTCCCTTTGAGTCTTAAAAAAATGATCGGAACCGCTCATTTTGTTTAAAAGACTTTGTTTATGGCTCCTATGAAAAATAAGCTCAATCCGATATCGTTTAAGGCACCTACAAAACGCTCAACTTTGTCCCAGAATTCAAGCCTGAATTCTAGAGCAAAGTTTGGATGTTTCGTAAACGCTTTTACCGATACCGGATTGAGCTTATTTTTTACAAGGACCATAAGCAAAATATTTTAAACAAAATGAGCGGCTCAGATCATTTTTTTTCGACCCAAATGGGGCCCAAAAATGGATTTGTACCCACTGGTACAGATTTTAAATCTGTACCATTAGACTTTTTGTATGGGCAGTGATAAGCCCGTGATAATGTAAATAACCGGGCTTATCTCGCTCATTTTTGCCACGCTCACGCGCATAACTCCTTGTTTTTTATTGATATTGCGCGAAAGGTGCGTTTTTGGTGATTACAGGTTTTTCTCGTGAATAAGGCTTGATTAAAGCCAAGTTTCGCTCCAACAACGTCCGGTGATCCGAGGGCTCCAATCGGAGCGATTCCGGAGCTAAGGGATGGTCGTGGAAGCCCCGGGACCAAGTCTGCATTGAACTGCTGGTGGAAGGCTGACAGACCCAATGTCTATCGGGGTAGACATTCAATGTCTACCGGTTCAATCCCAGATCAGTGAAGCCATCATTCTGCACCATTTTGGATCGACCAATGTCTACCGGTAGAGATCAATGTCTACCGGTAGAAATCCAGTCAAAGCTGCCTCAACCTTTTGCTCCGAAGTCGTTCTACCGGTAGAGATCAATGTCTACCGGTAGACATTCCCCAGTTTCTGCAGATTTCTATTTTCTTTTTCTTTTTCTTTTGTAACTAAAAAGGGGTACTATATAAACCCCCCTTGCACGTTTTTTAGGTCATCTTGGATCATTTTAAGCTAGCTCTTTCTCTCTCTACCTCCCTCTCTTCTCCAACTCTCAATTTCTCATTAATGGAGCATTGATTGGTGGGTTTAGGGGTGGTTGATCTTCATTAAAGTTGTAAGTAACCTTGAGTTCTTCATTAATCAAGTGTTTGTTTCTAATTTGAGCATGATTTCATTTTCCCCCTCTCTTACCCTTGTTTACCTCACTTTCCCTTTGATTATGGTTGAGTAGTGTAGCAAGATTAGGTTATGGGATGATTAACATCCCGTAACCAAGAGTATTCCTTGTTCTTCTCTCTCTAAAATCAATTTTCAAAGAGTAAACATTATTTAGGGTATTTTTACGTAGCAAAGCTTGGAGATGTTAACCCCTTTGATCATTTGTAGGCAAGGGTTTCGATTCCTTGCCACACGTGATGCTTAGGGCTATGTCTTTCCGAGCGTTTGTCAAAATGTTCCCGAAACCCTAATCTGTTTACCAGTCATTTCGCAAGAGAGGAACAAGGGTGCTCTTGAGTTATGGGTGTTAGTTATCCTTTAACCTAATCTTTAGTTAATCTCCATTTAAAAAGCCGTAGTTAGGTTAAGTAGCCTTTTTCCCAAAATCAGTCAGTTGGCCGTCTCAACGCCGAATCTGGTTGGCGGCCCTAACGCTTAAACTTTCGACATTCGCCAATCTCCGAAGTTAACTATATGGACGCGCTCCCTGTGGAATCGATCCCGGACTTCCGGGTTTTATTATGCTTTCAACCGACCTAACCCTACGCTTGGGGTTTTCTTATTGCAACACACATTAAGGTCGCAAGCATTTTTGGCGCCGTTGCCGGGGAGCGCTTTCTATTATTATAGCTTATTGGAGGTTCGCCAAACCACTGTAAGTATCTCGTTTAACTTTTGCTTTGTGTAGTTTATGCTTAAACTGGTGGATACCTCTAACCTGAGCGTGTCTCTAACCTGAGGTTTAACGAAGCTAGTGTAAGTATAAACTGCCTTTTTACTTTCTGCACATACTTTTTGAGGCGGCGGCATAGCCCCTCATTGATTGTTGTTGTTAGGAGGCGGCGGCATAGCCCCTCTTGTCTGCTTATTTTCGCTTTGTCAACCGTTGTTTCTCTGGGAAGGATTCTAAGTGTATGCGTGGTGGTCACCGGGGAGCCTTTCGGAGTCCTATTTCTAAAAGGCTTCACCGGTCCTTTTCTCCTCCTCGTCCCAAAACCCCTCGTCGGGTTAGGGCAAGGACACCACCACCCATAAGAACTCCTTTTGTAATAAGATCCCCTCCGAGAGAAACAATGGCAGGCAATGGTGCTGGAGGCAACCCGGGCGCAGCCGAAAGAACTATGAGTGATTATCTGAATCCGGCACGTACTACGCCGGCCCCTACCATAGTTCTTCCGGCCGCGACTGAGGCGAATAATTTTACGGTGAAAATGCATTACCTAAACTCAATGCCTTCATTCTACGGAAAAGATAAGGAATGCCCGTACACGCATATGCGGGCATTCGAGGAAATGGTGACAACAATAGTTTCTACGCCTGCCCAGTTAGAGTCGGCCAAACTTAAACTTTTCCCGTTTTCTGTCAAGGACAAAGCCAAACTCTGGTTGAACAATATGAGGCCCCAATCTTTGGCGAATTGGGCAGATTTATCAAAGGCTTTCTACAAAAAATTCTTTCCCCCTCATCTCACGAAAGAGCTTATAAATCAAATCCAAACTTTTAAGCAGAAGGAGGGGGAATCGTTTTACCAGTATTGGGAAAGGTTTAAGGACTTGCTTAACTCCATCCCCCACCATGGCTTCGAACCCTTTCAAAAAGTGGAAATTTTGTTAAAGGGATGCTTTCCGAGTACTAGACTCCTTATGGATAGCATGGTTGAGGGTGGAGTTATGGCCAAAACTCCTAGTGCAGCGTGGGACTATTTCGAAGAGTTGGCGGAGAAAACGCAATCCTGGGATTGCTCGGAACCCTCCGAGAGAAACATGCTTAATTCGGGATCGAGCAATCCCGGAAAATTCCAACTCAATGAACAACATGACCTTGCCCATAAAGTCGCCCAGCTCTCCCGCCAAATCGAAAATTTACAACTTAATAAAGTGGCGGGGGTGGCTTCGGTGGGCAAGGTAGAAGAATTTTGTTTTATCTGTGATGTTTCAGGGCACGCCACGGGGGATTGCCAAATGCTCCCCGCCGTCAAAGATATTCTCCAAGGAGCGGGTCTGGTGGAGGTCAATGCCGTTAATCAACGGCTTGACCCTTATTCTTCAACATATAATGCGGCATGGAAGCTCCATCCAAATTTCCGGTGGACTGACCCGCAACCTCCCGGGCATCAACAAGTCCCCCAAGTCCCACAACATCAACAACCACAACAACAAGCATTCCGGCCTCCCCAATCTCAGGGAGCGCCGAGGTTTCCCCATAATCAACAACCACCGGGGTTTGCACCACCGGGACATCCTCAAGGGCCAATCCCAAATCAATTCCAACCCCCCAAGCGGTCATGGGAGGATATCATGTCTTCTTTTGTTCAAAGTCAAACAACCATCAATGACCAAACCACTCAAGCATTGGGGGAAATAAACAAACAAATGGTCAAGTTGAATAACACGGTGGGGTTGCTTCAACAAGAGAGGGGGAAACTTCCAACTCAAACCCAAGCAAATCCGCAAGGACAACATTTCGTGGGAAGCTCTTCGGCGCCTAGCCCCGAGCAAGCCAAGTCCATTACAACATTGCGGAGTGGCAAGGAAGTTGACAAGACCATTCCGCCCAAGCCTGTCAAGCCGCGGGTTACGCCCCTTATAGTGCAACCTTCGGATGCTTCTATTGCCTCACCAACCTCGGAGCCTTCTCCCGTTGGTGAGCAACCGGAAAAATCTCAAGAAAAAGAACCAACGGCCCCCGTTTCTCAAATACCGGCCCCGTTTCCCCAAAGGTTGAAGGCGCCGGCCCATGCCAACACCAATGCCGAGATTTATGAGTTGTTCAAGCAAGTGAGAATCAATATACCGTTGGTGGATGCGGTCAAGCAAATTCCTACATATGCCAAATTTCTCAAAGACTTATGCACTCAAAAGCGTAAGTTGAATGTTCAAAAGAGGGTTTTCTTGACGGAGCAAGTGAGCTCTATTATCCAAACCAATGCGGTTCCGAAGTATAAGGACCCGGGTTGTCCAACCATCTCACTCACCATTGGCGACAAGAAGATTGAGAAAGCTCTCCTAGATTTGGGGGCTAGTGTGAACTTGCTTCCATATTCGGTTTATGAACAACTTGGCTTGGGAGAGATGCGGCCAACACCGGTGACGTTGCAATTGGCCAATAGGAGCATTAGAGTTCCTCGTGGAGTGGTGGAGGATGTGCTTGTTCAAGTTGATAATTTTATCTATCCCGTGGACTTCGTCGTGTTGGATGTTTGCCCGGTTCCCTCCTCTCAAGCGGCAACATCAACTCCGGTCATTCTTGGTCGCCCATTCCTAGCTACGGCCGATGCCGTTATCCATTGTCGGAGTGGTTTGCTCAACCTTACCTTTGGCAATATGAAAATGGAGGTGAACGTATTCAATATTGGAAGTCAAATGGGGGACGATGAGTGCATTCATGAAGTCAATCTTATCGATTCATTGGTCCAAGAACATGTGGACAATGTGTTATGCAAGGACCCGTTGGAGGTGTGTCTTACCACCGAAGAAGCAACATTTCTAGACTCACCGGAGGTGGAGTATTTATGCTCTTTGCTTGATATGGCCGATGTGTGCGGGACGGACTTATGGTCTCCTAAATTTGAAGAGTTGCCTCCTCTTGAGCGCAAGACCCTTCCATCGAGTATCCAACCACCAAAACTCGAGTTGAAGGTCCTCCCGGACACATTGAAGTATGCTTTCTTGGGTGAAAATGATACCTACCCAGTGGTGATCTCTTCTTCTCTTGGCGGTTTGCAAGAATCTCAACTCCTTGAACTTTTGAAGCGGCATACTAAAGCTATTGGTTGGACTATCGCGGATATCAAAGGGATCGATGCTACAATTTGTTCCCACCACATTGCCCTCGAAGATGACGTCAAACCTTCTCGTCAACCACAACGCCGGTTGAATCCCATAATGAAAGACGTGGTGAAAGCGGAGGTTTTGAAACTCTTAGATGTGGGAATTATCTATCCGATCGCCGATAGTAAGTGGGTTAGTCCTATCCAAGTGGTCCCCAAGAAATCCGGCATCACCGTGGTGGCCAACGCCAACAACGAGTTAGTTCCTACCCGAGTCACAACCGGTTGGCGTGTATGTATCGATTACAGGAAGCTTAATGCTAGCACTCGGAAGGATCATTTTCCTCTGCCTTTCATCGACCAAATATTGGAACGAGTTGCGGGCCACGCTTATTATTGCTTCTTGGATGGATATTCGGGGTATAACCAGATTGAGGTCGCCTTAGCCGATCAGGAGAAAACGACGTTCACTTGCCCGTTTGGAACGTTCGCTTATCGTCGCATGCCGTTCGGCTTATGCAATGCGCCCGGAACCTTCTCGCGGTGTATGATGGGCATTTTCAGTGATATGATCGAGAAGATCGTCGAGGTTTTTATGGATGACTTCTCAGTGTTCGGCGACTCATTCGAAGCTTGTTTGGAAAATTTGGAAAGGGTATTGGCGAGGTGTGAGGAGAAAAACCTGGTGCTCAATTGGGAGAAATGTCACTTCATGGTGACTAACGGTATCGTTTTGGGCCACATTGTATCGGAAAAGGGGATTGAAGTTGACAAGGCCAAGATTGATCTTATCGCCACCCTCCCAACCCCTAAATGTGTTAAGGATATCCGCTCCTTCCTCGGGCATGCCGGTTTTTATCGACGTTTCATCAAAGATTTCAGTGCAATATCCAGGCCGTTGTGCCACCTTCTCTCTAAGGATGCCCCGTTTGAGTGGACCCCGGCTTGTGAGGAAGCGTTTAACAAGTTGAAGTCCAGCCTCATCTCTCCTCCCATTGTGCAAACACCGGATTGGAGTTTACCATTTGAGCTCATGTGTGATGCAAGTGACTACGCGGTCGGGGCGGTTCTCGGGCAAAGGAAAGACAAAAACCCATACGTCATCTACTATGCGAGCAAAACCCTGAATGAGGCTCAAATGAACTATTCCACCACGGAAAAAGAGTTGCTTGCCGTCGTTTTTGCCTTAGACAAATTCCGATCATACTTGGTGGGTTCCCCCATTGTTGTCTACACTGACCATGCTGCTTTGAAATACCTCTTCACGAAGCAAGATGCGAAAGCACGGTTAATCCGGTGGATTTTGTTGCTCCAAGAGTTCAATATTACAATCAAGGATAAGAAGGGGGTGGAGAACGTCGTGGCGGATCACTTGTCCCGTCTTGAGTTCGGGAATTCTTCTTCGAAGCTTCCAATTGTTGATACATTCCCGGATGAGCAACTTTTCGCCGTGTCTAGTTGCCCATGGTATGCCGACATCGTAAATTATCTTGTCACCGGGCGAATTCCGAACCATTGGACCCCACAAGACCGACGGCTCTTTCTTAGTGAGGTGAAAAGATTTTTCTTTGATGATCCTTATCTATTCAAATATTGCTCGGACCAACTCATTCGGCGATGCGTGCCCGACGAAGATCACCAAGGGATTCTCTCATTTTGCCATACCGAAGCGTGTGGCGGTCATTTCTCCCATAAAAAGACCACTGCCAAAATTCTTCAATGCGGATTCTATTGGCCGAACCTTCACAAGGATGCTTATGCATTTTGCCGCGCATGTGAGCAATGCCAAAAACTAGGTGCGGTGACTCGGAGGAATATGATGCCCCTCACCAATATCCTAGTTGTGGAAGTGTTCGATTGTTGGGGAATTGACTTCATGGGCCCATTTCCAAATTCTGGCGGGTTCCTCTATATTCTCTTGGCGGTGGACTATGTGTCCAAGTGGGTCGAAGCCATTGCCACTCGCACCAATGATTCCAAAGTGGTGGTCGACTTTCTCAAGGAGCATATCTTGTCGCGGTTTGGGATGCCCCGAGCCATCATAAGCGACCAAGGCACCCACTTTTGCAACCGCTCTTTTGAAGCCCTCATGAGGAAGTATGGCATTACTCACAAGGTCTCCACCGCCTATCACCCGCAGACCAACGGCCAAGCCGAGCTCGCAAACCGTGAGGTAAAACATATCTTAGAAAAAACCGTTAATCCAAACCGGAAAGATTGGTCACAACGTTTGACCGATGCTTTGTGGGCATACCGGACCGCGTATAAGACCGTGTTGGGCGCTTCGCCCTATCGGCTTGTCTACGGTAAGGCGTGTCATCTCCCGGTTGAGTTGGAACACAAGGCATACTGGGCTATTAAATCTTTGAACTACCGTTTGCCCGATGCCGGTACTCACCGTAAACTCCAACTCAGTGAGCTTGAGGAAATCAGGAGGGATGCGTATGATAACACTGACATTTATAAATCCAAAGTCAAAGCTTTTCATGATAAGACCATCCAAAGGAAAAATTTTGAGGAAGGTCAAAAGGTGTTGTTGTATAACTCTAGACTCCATGTTTTTCCGGGAAAATTAAGGTCGCGTTGGGAGGGCCCCCATGTTGTGCATAAAGTTTTTCCACACGGGGCGGTTGAAATTTTGGACCCCGCAAGTGGTTTTATTTCCAAGGTCAATGGTCAACGTCTAAAACCATTTCTAGAAAACTTTGCGGTGGAGGATACGGTTGAAAAATTAGAGGAACCGGTCTATGTTGATAATCTGTTGGTTTGAATTGTTCTAAAAATGTTTTCACGGGGAGCTTTTGCGTACTTCTGAACTTAATTGTTTGGAAGGCCCGGCCTCTTCGGGGGTACCCATCATTGACTTGGGTTTATAGCTTCGCACGCCGCTATTCAAATAAGTCGTGTACCCAGCTCCGGTTCGTAAGGGCAAATCTTTTGTGGTCCGGTATAGCCACCTGTGTTTCGCCTAGGGTGTTGTTTCTTTTGCTTTGCGACACCGTAAGCGAACCATGGGGAGAAAAGTAGTACCCGTTTAATCACGTGACGATTCGGTGGTTTCTTAACTTGTACAGAATGATTTTTGTGCCGGGCTATCGCGAGCCGGCGGTACTAATGTCTTTTGTCTCCCGATTTGTTGGTTCTTAAGCCTAATTGCAGGAACGAGCTTTGGAAGCTTTGCTACGGACGAACGGTGACAATGGCGCAAAATCCTCCAACTTGGTCGAGGTATCGGGTGGTTGACATTCCACCCCGTCGGTACATTCTTTTGCCCCTCTCCCTTTTTTACGTCTTTATGCATCGAGGGCGTTGCTCATTTCAAGTTGGGGGGGGAGTTTACATTTATGCTTTATGTTTTCGTTTTTGCGTAGAATTTTAAAATTTTTGCGATATCTTCCCTTGTATGGAGTTACTTAGCATATGCTCATTCTGTGTTCGTAAGTAGCAAGGGTTCGGTGTGTGTACACCATCGAAAATTTGTGCAACTCATCCCGAACGCATATACATGAACCGTGTGTATCATATTTTCAAAGTGCATTTGAGTCAGTTGAGCATACAGAGTGGAGTTTCATTTTGTTGTATCCCATGTGTCCTTGTTTATCGTACCTGTAGTTTAGGCCTTTTTCTTCTCTTGTACATACTTAGGTAATTTTTGATTCCGGGCATGCATTGCAAACGAGGCTAAGGTTTGTTTGAAAAAATGATACAAGGCATTGCTTTTTGTGATTAAACCACATATTATCACCCTCGATCCTTGGTTGAGCTGTGTCCAAACCCAATTCCTTGTTAAACTTAGGATACCGGTGGGTTGGAGGATGGTCGGGGCTGTGTTGTTAGGTTGGAAGCTTATCTGGTGTGAGTTTTGGAAGTTGGGAAGTGTTCTGAGCAAATCTGCAGATTTCAGTTTTTTTGGAATGTCTACCGGTAGACATTCAATGTCTACCGGTTCAATTTAAGATCAGAGGAGCCATCAGTTGGAAAAAATTCAATGTCTACCGGTAGACATTGAATACCTACCGGTAGATCGCACCAGTCCGAGAACAGTATAAAGGGCCCCGTCGGTTCATTTTTGTTTCCCCATCCTCATAAAATCATTTCTCTCTCTCTCTTCCCACAAAACCCACGATCCCCATTCTCTCATCTCTTCCTCTTCTCAACCAAAATCATCCAACCCCCCATCAAAACCCTCGAATCCTTCAAGTTCTAACCCTCATTTGCAAGGAACAAGCCGTAATCCCCAAACCCCAGGTAACTCTTGTCTCTCTCTGTCTACTCCTTTATTCGAAACCCTACCCCTGATTCTGAACTATCCCCAAAACCCAAATCACCCCCAAACTCAAATTCCCAAACCCTAGGTCCGAAATTCTCTGCACCATGTCAACCGCAATGCGTACTTATGATCGTTCAACGGCTGAGGGGGGGAGGAAAGTGATTAACATGTCTACAAGGAAAAGGGGCGAGGGCTCCTCCAGTGACCAAAATGAGGAACGGAGGAAGAAGAGAAAGGAGGAGGGTGAGAGGAAGAAGCACATGGATTGGGTGAACACACTCAAGGGGCGAAAGGTAACGTGCGAGCGACAAGTTTGCGAGCACAGCTTGGCCGAGAATGCCTACATCCAAATCATCCGGGACAAAGGTATGCAGCACTTTTTCAAGAAAGTAGAGGGGTATGTTAAAAACTGGGTCGTTGACTTCTTTTCTCGTATGAAGTACGATATTGCCAATGCTAGTATTGAGACCACTGTGGGTGGGATTGACATAGTAGTGACCCCCGTTGTTATTGCTGAATACCTGGGCTATACTAGGCCAGAGGAGGAAACCATCACCTTTCCTCGGCCTGGTGGGGAGTTGATGGATATGAGCGAGATTTACCCTGTGGTTTTTGAGGATGGGATGCGTTCCGAGATAGGGGGTGATTTAAAGGACGAATACAGGACCATGAATAAGGTCCTGCACTACAACCTGTTCCCCCGCGGTATGGAGAAGACCCCGTATGAGCATGAATTGGAATTGCTCTACGTGTTCATGAATCCAAATGAGACCATGGACTTTGCCCAATGGATTTTCGACCAGCTCGTCCAATTCAAGCATGAATATAGAAAAGGTCTGAACTTCCCCTTTCCCGCCATGATCACCCAGCTGTGCTTAGCCAATGGCCTCTCCCTGGACAACCAAAGGCTTGACCCTGGCTCTCCGGGCATCATCAATGCCACTTCGGAGAATAAGAGCCGGACGAACGTAACTAAAATGAGGGAAGCCCGTGCCCAAGCTCAAGCCCAAGAGGACCCTCAGGCTGGCCCGTCCAATGTGCCTTCTAGCTCTGCCCCGAAAAAGAAAGGGTCAACGCTGAAAAGGCTTTTGTGTCAGCTTTTGTGCCGAACAGCGGAGGTTCAGGAGGACCAGAGGAGGGCGGATCACAAGGCAAGCTTCTATTATGAGCAGATGGCTGAGCAGTCGGGGAGGAGGTATGAGCCCCCTGCGGAGTTCGCAACGGACAGGGCTATTGGTGAGCACCGTAGCCCTGAATACTCAGAGGATGAGCTCAATGAGGATGAAATTCGGGAGGTGGAGCAGCAGTATGATCCGGGCATGTTTGAGCGTGCTTTTGGCCCGGGAGCTCAGTGACAGTGATGGTGGTAGTATGTGGTAGCGGTGGTTTTTGAAGTATCTTTTAGTTTGCTTATCGAGTCGGTGGTTGAGTCTTGCATTCTGTTTATCGAGTCTGTTTTTATTTTCTGTCGTTAGTCTTGTTGTGTCGAACTGAAGGTTTTAATTGGGGGCATTTGTGTTTTTGTGGTTCCGGTCGTGGGGTAGTACACCGAACTCGCATAGACCGGCAACCATTTTGCTTTTCCTGCTTTCTTTTATTAACCGAACTCATTATAAGCTCCAGAAGTCCTTAGTTGATGTCAAGTACACTGGTGCCTCTTTGCAATGCTTTTCGGAATCTTTTTATTACTGTTAGTTATGTCTATTCTGCATTTCGTTGCTTATTTCTTCTTGAACCTTCCTTTGACTGCTAGCGTAACTGTTTGGGCCCTGTTTCGCTTTAGCCTTTTGTATCTAAGCATGGGATATGTGTTGTTTTGTTGAGAGTTGTTGTTGGTTTTGGAGTGTTAACCTCGAGAGGACTGGAATCGAAGCTCGCTTTGCTCAGCTTACTCACGTGTTTCACTTGCATAAGTTCTGATAGATTTAGTTCATGGCATGTTGATTGGGATAAGTTGTTGCACTGTCTGATGAAGTTTATTGTAACCCTTACTCTTTTGAAACTTCGAGCATATGTTTCGTACCTTTTGTTTTAAGGAAGATTCGGTGGCTTGTCCTTCTGTGCATCGTTTGCTAGGGACTAGCAAAGTTTAAGTAGGGGGGTGTGATAAGCCCGTGATAATGTAAATAACCGGGCTTATCTCGCTCATTTTTGCCACGCTCACGCGCATAACTCCTTGTTTTTGATTGATATTGCGCGAAAGGTGCGTTTTTGGTGATTACAGGTTTTTCTCGTGAATAAGGCTTGATTAAAGCCAAGTTTCGCTCCAACAACGTCCGGTGATCCGAGGGCTCCAATCGGAGCGATTCCGGAGCTAAGGGATGGTCGTGGAAGCCCCGGGACCAAGTCTGCATTGAACTGCTGGTGGAAGGCTGACAGACCCAATGTCTACCGGTAGACATTCAATGTCTACCGGTAGACATTCAATGTCTACCGGTTCAATCCCAGATCAGTGAAGCCATCATTCTGCACCATTTTGGATCGACCAATGTCTACCGGTAGAGATCAATGTCTACCGGTAGAAATCCAGTCAAAGCTGCCTCAACCTTTTGCTCCGAAGTCGTTCTACCGGTAGAGATCAATGTCTACCGGTAGACATTCCCCAGTTTCTGCAGATTTCTATTTTCTTTTTCTTTTTCTTTTGTAACTAAAAAGGGGTACTATATAAACCCCCCTTGCACGTTTTTTAGGTCATCTTGGATCATTTTAAGCTAGCTCTTTCTCTCTCTACCTCCCTCTCTTCTCCAACTCTCAATTTCTCATTAATGGAGCATTGATTGGTGGGTTTAGGGGTGGTTGATCTTCATTAAAGTTGTAAGTAACCTTGAGTTCTTCATTAATCAAGTGTTTGTTTCTAATTTGAGCATGATTTCATTTTCCCCCTCTCTTACCCTTGTTTACCTCACTTTCCCTTTGATTATGGTTGAGTAGTGTAGCAAGATTAGGTTATGGGATGATTAACATCCCGTAACCAAGAGTATTCCTTGTTCTTCTCTCTCTAAAATCAATTTTCAAAGAGTAAACATTATTTAGGGTATTTTTACGTAGCAAAGCTTGGAGATGTTAACCCCTTTGATCATTTGTAGGCAAGGGTTTCGATTCCTTGCCACACGTGATGCTTAGGGCTATGTCTTTCCGAGCGTTTGTCAAAATGTTCCCGAAACCCTAATCTGTTTACCAGTCATTTCGCAAGAGAGGAACAAGGGTGCTCTTGAGTTATGGGTGTTAGTTATCCTTTAACCTAATCTTTAGTTAATCTCCATTTAAAAAGCCGTAGTTAGGTTAAGTAGCCTTTTTCCCAAAATCAGTCAGTTGGCCGTCTCAACGCCGAATCTGGTTGGCGGCCCTAACGCTTAAACTTTCGACATTCGCCAATCTCCGAAGTTAACTATATGGACGCGCTCCCTGTGGAATCGATCCCGGACTTCCGGGTTTTATTATGCTTTCAACCGACCTAACCCTACGCTTGGGGTTTTCTTATTGCAACACACATTAAGGTCGCAAGCAGGCAGCGAGAGGGGGGCACAATCTCCCCTATGGAGTTTTTCTCTCCGTAGGCTTCCGATCGGAATCTTTTTTCCCCTCCTTTCATCACTCTCCACTCTCATCCTCCCCTCACGGCTCCCGACACCTTGGCCTTCTCGGTTCCTCTACCGTCAGACCTCCTATATATTCACCGTTAGCCGGTGACTTGTCTGGTCTTATGTCAGATGTACTCATTATCAAGTTTTATCCATAAATTTCTCTTCGCCGATAATAGAAAAAACTACACACAATTTCAACAAGACTGATAATGCCTCCGAAATCTCTTCCAACATAAATGAGAAAGTAGATTTAATGGATGGTCTATTGGTACTCATTATCAGCTGATCCTACCAGAAATTGCCTCCTAGCTTAATTGGCAGAGTACGTAGTGAACACTGGCCATGTTCGGTTCCAAACCTTCTCTCTGTGCACGGTTCCTAAAAACTTTTCTCTCTAATTATTACTCTTATTTCTCTTTTCTATCTCTCTCCTCTCAAATCCAAAATCCAAAATCCCAAACCAAACAAAGTCAATACGAGGGTTCTAACCCCACCCACCACTCCCCCTACCGGTAGGATAGTGTATATAGAATAGGATTTCCTACAAGGGTCTGGTGCGACATATTGTTGCATAAATGCATAGCCTTCCACTTGAAAGCTGAAACTTTGAGCGGAATTGGGTTATGATCAATTGTTCTATAGGAATGGGGCTTTTACAATCGCGGAGCTATGTTGGGGCCTGGGTTGGCCCCGGATCCCCTCCCAGCCTTCGAGTTTTAAATTTTTTATTTTGTATATACTTTGTTTTAAATATTATTGATAATTATTCGTGTATTTTGAGTTGATAAAAAATCAGTTATTTTATATTCTCATCTCAATTTTTTTCATAAATAAAAAATAATTACATGACTATTGAAGGTAAAACAATTCATATATTTTAACTGTATTAGGCTAGAATCATTTTAATGTACATATGAAATGTATTGAAAAACAAAAACTTTATGATATAATAAATATAAGTTTCGATTAAAATATATATGCCTATAATTCGGCCCCTCCCGGGTCAAAATCTTGGCTCTGCCACTAGGCTTTTAAATAATCTCATCTGTTGAAAAACTTTTGTTGCTGATTATTTGGCTGGAACAATATTATATATCTAATGTTAGGGCTAGAGCTCCTGGAAATCTAAGCCTAAACTCTGATGGAGAATACAAGTTTGTATGGGGCCCGTGGGCTGTGGAATATATTCCCCTGGCTCTCTGGAGAGGACTAGGATGACGTGACTTAAAAAGTGTAGCGTCAAAATTAATTTCATTTGTCCACTCTCAACCATTTACTAAGCCCATGATAGTCTGATTTTGTTATGCGTCATCTTATATATCTACGACTTTTCTACATCTTACCGCATGAATGGCAAGATATCTACTTCGATTTAATTTATTTTTTCCAAAAAAATTTCTACCAAAAGGGCAGCAACAAATAAAAAACATCTCTAGACACACCAAGGTGTGATCTCTATTTTCTAGCATATATCTAACGAAAATGCTTGAATCTTCACATCTATTTAGCGTATGATACATTGATACCTCATGTCTGACATAGTGTGTGTATATCTATATAATATGACAGGGTGGTTTTTGAATCCCTTATTTTTTCTCCTATATTTTGGACCCTAGAATTGGTACACATTTTTCCGACGGCTGAGATTACACCTTATCGAGATTGATTATACCTTATATTTAGCTAGCGATATATGGAAAGGATAGTACAATTATTTATCATACTTCTATTCCTGACCGAGATTGATTATACCTTATAGTTATCTAGCGATATATATGGACAGAATGAATATTTGGAAGAAGAATTAAGGAAACCTAAAATTGTGATTCAACATATTTCAAATCTCCAAACGTCCAAACACTATAGGGAATTACTGATATGGAAACAATCAATTGGACAGTAGTAAACTACTAAACTTTACGTTCCAAGCACTTTCAGAAATTTTGGGAAATAAGGCTCCTACTAAAATCTTTTGATATATAATTATTACTATATCTTTCCATGCCATTTTCTAAAGGAAAGAGATTGCACCATTTTGCTTCATAGCAATTAGCCATTTAGAAGTTCAAAACATTTGCTGAACATTTTTGGATTTTTATTTTTATACTATTAATTTGATTTTCGAATTTGGTGTCATGATCGTAAGAGTTCTCAAGTAGCATAGAAGTAATGGATCCATTATTTTATTTTTATCCTGTTAATTTGATTTTCGAATTTGATACATAACTTTTACAAAAGCAAAGGTGGGGATGTTGACAAAAAATCAATAGTTGGAATGGTGAAGACAGAGAGTACAACAAAGGGTTGCAGCAACATTCGCAATATACAAGGTAAGTGCCAAGTTCATGAGAAATAATTTTTCGGTCGTTCAAAAAAACAATCTTGAGAAATTTATGTTGTATTGTTAAGGTTGATTTGTTTGAATGCGGATAATCGCATCATCGTGGCTGACTTTACTGTAATTCGTCTCACTTTGAAGGTAAACCTTCCTCTAAGCATTTTATTTTTTTAGTTTCTTCCAAGTTTCTGGAGGTAAATTATATGAATAATTACATTAGAATGGCCGTTGATTTTTGTAATTATTTTCAAATTTTGGTTTTGCTTCCCAATTGTTGGAGATCTTTGTTGCTTAATTAGAGTTGGTTCTATGAATTCATCATATATATGCGTCGGTTTTAATAGAGACAAACATCACACAATTAAGTATTGAGTAGAAGTTATAGTGTTCTTATAATGTGATATATATATCTGTGGGTAGCACAATGTTTCGTGAGAAGTGTCCTGCGATCGACACACGCCATTTACAGTTTTGTTTCGAATTTTAGACGAAAATGTAGTATTTTTAAGGGAACCCTCAAGATATGCACTGCAAATTATCAATTAGTTTAAACCTGTACATACACAACTCCTCTCTCTCTCGAACCTGTACATACTTAATAAATTTGCTTTGGTTTCGTATGCTTTGCTTCGTCTATGCTACAATGAAACCAATCAACTCGCTTACGTCTTTCCTAAGTCTTTCACTTCAGTTCTCTCTTTCTATTCTGTCCAAGTCGGCTTAGAACATTGAAATCAACTTTCCCTGAACTTTGCCTCATTTACATGGTAAGCTACATAAGGTTTCAATTCAACATTATAAGAAAGGTGCAAAAAGTTTGTACCCTATCAGTTCGTTGGTGATTCTTGGTGATTATGATTTTCTGATTCGAGTATAATTATTGGAAAATTTATAGAAATGGTCCTCCTGGTTTTATCCGAGTCTCATTTTCGTCCTCCAAGTATCAATTACAACTCTTTGTTTGTAGACGCATGCCAAGTCCTTAATTTCTCTTTGTTGCTAGATGCATGCCAAGGACATAGAGGCTCAACTAAAAAACTGACTTTACCAAATAATTAAAAAATCTAGCAGTTAAATTTTCTGCAGATTTGTGTAACCTAGAAAGACTCATACTTAATCTCTTACCATTAGGTGGAATGATAATCAGATTTGATGATGCTGTTACTGGTTGAGCTAACGTAAAAATATTTAATCTAGCAAAGGGTTGAATTATTTTTAGAACGTAGTAAACTCATATTGAAATGTTTGTGAATAGGTGGGATGATATTTGGGTTTGTCACTTCAGTTACTATTACATTACATTTGGAATTTAAACTCATTGCATTGTCATTCAATTGAAATTAATATTAAAATGTTGGAATGAGATTTTTGGGTATCATTTTTCATTATCCGTAACCCTTTTACTGCTTATATCAAATTAGCTTATCCCAATCTTTTGGGTTCTTAACTAATCCCAATCTTTTGGGTTCGTTCCCTCGCGTTAGGCATCTTTCAATCTTGGGATTAGAGGAACTTAAAGGCAATGACTAGGAAAGGGAAGACAACACATGTGGGCAATGGAGAGGAAGATTCACAGGTATCACCTTTAGATATATCTTCTATATTTCTTTTGAAAAAAACAACTAACTAAACTACAGTTTGATAGTGTTTTAACAAATCACAAGGACAATCTGACAAATTTGTTGGAGTTGATTTGCGCACACCTGTATTCAGTCATGGGCAACTATATGTGGCATTATCAAGGTGCACGTCTTTTGACCGTATAACTGTCCTTCTCCCCGAAGAAGAAACAGATTCCACTACCAATATTGTTTACCCTGAAGTTCTGCTGTAATTTGCTTTATCATACCAGGTACAACGAGTTGTAGAGTATTATAATTTAATTTTCCTCTGTTATCATATATCATCCCTTAAACAAATGACTTGGCGTACTAATTGGCTTCTGTTGACATATCATTCTTTTTTAGGATTGTGATCGAGAAGCCTCGAAGCTCAAAAGGATCAATATGCTTGAAGATTTTTAGTCTTGACATGTTTCATGTTCTCTTTTTAGATGTCTCCTCGAGGCACCCATTTTCAATAATGTATACTCCCTCCGTTCCAAAATGAGAGTCCCTTATTCCATTTTGAGATGTTCCAAAATGATTGTCCCATTCCAAAAATAGAAGTGGAAATTTGATAAAATTCCAAAAGTGTCCCTCTTATTTGAATACAAATGGTGCAAAATAGGTAGAATATATGGATAATGGTGGAAAATAGGTATAATGATTACATGTCCCCTAAAAAAGTTGGAATTCCAAAGAGGGACTCTCATTTAGGAATGAATGGAGTATCATTTTTTATTTTCATTGGTGTTTTGGATGGTGTTTTTTTATTTGATCAAGATTTATGCGTTTGAGTTTGTTCTATGCTTTTTAGTTGGTTAAACGTGTGCTGAATGTTCGAGCCGTGCCTTCAGGCACGGGCATTCGCTAGTCTATATAATATGACAGGGAAGTTTTCAAATCCCCTAAATTTTCTCTTATATTTTGGACCCTAAGATCGGTACACATTTTTTCTATGGTTGAGATTAACGGGTAGTAGGGCTAAAATTATATTTGGTAACCTACTATTAATTTCTTATTGCATTTTTACGGCTGATTGTATTTTAATTCCCACATTCTATTCATTCCTTTAATTATAGGCTCTAAAGGTAATATTTCCAAATTCCTTTCAATCACCGAAATCTTTTCCACCTTCTATTCATTCGACAACAAAGTTATACCAACTCTTTCCTTTTATTATTGGCCAAGATTGAATTAAAGGAATAGAAGGTGGAAAAGATTTCGGTGATTGAAAGGAATTTGAAAATATTACCTTCGGTGATTGAAAGGAATTTGAAAATATTACCATTAGAGCCTATAATTAAAGGAATGAATAGAATGTGGGAATTAAAATACAATCAGCCGTAAAAATGCAATAAGAAATTAATAGTAGGTTACCAAATATAATGGAATTAATAGTAGGTTACCAAATATAATTTTAGCCCTACTACCCGTTAATCTCAACCATAGAAAAAATGTGTACCGATCTTAGGGTCCAAAATATAAGAGAAAATTTAGGGGATTTGAAAAATTCCCTGTCATATTATATAGAATATAGATGTGTAGAGTCGTGTCTTTAGGCACGAGCAATGATTTTGATGATGAGCTAAAAGAACGACGCTACATGGAGCTAAAGGCAAGGCACTACCATGTGATTCTTATTTTATTTTTTTTCAAGTGTCAATGATTTTAGAGATGGAGCTATTGGGTCCTTTGTTAGACAGCTAAGGTCAATAGTAAAAGTAGTTGGTTTAGATTCATTGATATGAGAGCCTTAGCACCTGCAATTGTACTGCAGTCAGTTTCTTTGATTTGTACTCCTTACTAACTTTAAAAAATTGCTTGATTGTTTTGGAATTCAATGCACTAAATTTTGATAATCCTACGTTGACTGGGTGTGTGTGAGTGTTTGTGTGGTGCTAGAATTTTTAAAAATTGAATGAGCTAGGGTCGTTAGTTAATACTTTTAAATAAGTGCCTTAAGGCACGGGCTCATTTGCTATTAGAATTCATTATTAGTTGGCATTCTCTGAATGGGTGTGAGGAAATGTACAAGTTTTTTTTTTATCCAGCTTAATTGATGAATTGTTAAAACTGCTCTATGCATATTTTGTGGAGATTAGGGAGGTTGAAAGAGTGGATCATTATGCAATGGTTTAATTCTCTTAGGTTGTGATCATTTTTTTTTTTTTTTTTGGGCGAAACTTAGACATCTTTATTTTTATTTTATTTTTTTTGAAATTTACTTGCATGAAATTGATTAGATATACCCTGTTTGCAGCTTATTTAAAAAATCTTTTCCTGAAAAAGTCGGGTTTGTTACCGGGTTGATTAGAAACAGAGAAAGGTAATGATGTAGTTTGCTTTATCATACAATAGGTTGCGGATTATTACAATTTAGTCTAGCTGCTGATTTTGCCACTCCCTTTTTTGTTAACACCACTCCCCTGCAAGTGTATTTTTGCACCAAACATACACTTGCAGGGGAATGACGTTAACAAAAAAGGGAGTGGCAAAATCATTTCCCTTTAGTTTTCCTCAGTTACCATATATAATCCTTTAAACAAATAACTTGGCATACTAACTGGGCTTCTGTTGACATATCATTCTTTTTTTAGGATCGGAATCGAGAAGCCTTGAAGCTTATAACGATCAATACAACTAGATTAAGACAGTGGCGGACTAATAAGCTAGCTATGGTCTTGAACATTCTTAGTGTTCTCAAAGGTAACCAGATTGTTGTGCATGTTGAGAATTGGTATGTAGAAGTGTGTTTGTGGACAGACTTTTCTATGGATATGTTTTGCGCCCTCTTTTTATCATTTGACTCTTTTTTTGTGAATATGACATGTTTTCATGTTTGAATATAACATGTTCAACGTTAGTTGTGTATTGCCTTTAATTTTTATTGCTGTTTTGGATGGTACTTTTTGATTGGATCAAGGATTGAAAATTTGTTTGTTCTTTATTGTTTTCCCCATGATTGAATTTGTTGGACAGGGATTGATATATTGCACGTAATTTTAGTATTTGCGTGTCTTGATTGTTCGAGCTGTATATAGCACGCGAGTTCAGCATTTAATTATTCGAACCGTGCCTTCAGGCACGGGCATGCGCTAGTATATATATATTAAGCAACTATCGCCAAAGCAGTGCCGATAACGATCAACAATGAATGAGTACTGATAATAAACTATTTGTCTACCTTGATTATTTTTATTAGCCTACGGAGTCTAATGTTGTTTTTATGTCACCATTATTTGATTTTTCTATATTTTACTGCTTGAATGGTGAGATATCTCTTTGATTTTCTTTCCCTTACAAAAATTTCTACTACCAAATTAGGCCGCAATCACAAAGAGTCTGATTTTGCTCACACACATTATTCACCTCTTTATTGGTTGCCTGTAACGTCGGTACGGAACTTTATTTATTTTAATGTTTTCAAAATAGCTTACTTTTGGAATTGTTATAATTCACTTAAACCATGAGATTCTTTATACTATCATGCATCAAGAGTGTTTTCCCGCGAATTCTTCCACAAATCTATGTATACGATCTGCACATCAAATATGTCAGCGTTCAGATATATTATTCCTAATTTCTCTATAGGAATAATATATAACACAACAATTTATTGAAAAATTTCCCTTTTGGATTAATAAGTTCTTGATATCATTATTTTATGGTAGAAATAATTTTACTGTTAAAATGAACACACCAAATTCAAAACATAGAACCCCTGGGCCTGGGGCATCCCCTGGTCTGGTTTACAACCAACAAAATTCAGGAAACAGAAGTATATACACTACCATTCCTAAATTAACCAACAGAATAACAATAGAAGCGATATAACTCCTACTTTTAGTCTATATAAGATAGATGGAAATTGATTTTGGCACTCCACTTTTTATCTTTTTCTATTTAAAATTACAACAATACTCTTCTATGTGTGAGAAAGTGGATGAACACTGACAAAATAAAGGGTAATTTGGTGTTTTCACATAGGATAAAGTTAAAATGTGGAGTGCCAATGAAATGAAATGTGTAATGCCAAATTCACTTTCCGTGGACAAATAGTTAATTTTCACTACTCACTCCCTCTTTCATCATTGTTCAATATTACTTCATCCGTCCCAAAAAGTTGATTCCTTTTAGGAATTCAAATTTTTAAGGAAACATAATTATTACCCCTCCAAATAGAGAAACACTACAGCCACCGAACCCAAAAGCAGTGACCGGCCACCGCACGCGTGTGAGGCCTACTCCGAGCCCCGCACGGATAATCCAAGCCGTTAATATTTTTTTTTTTTAAAAACCAAGTGGGACTCGTGAGAAATCACCCCGTCTGATAAGTGTAGGTGCTCGATTCAATCTTTCACTTTTGAACGGCTCGAATCATCTAATTTTTAAAAATTTGGATCGAACACTTACACATATCGGACTGGGGTGATTTCTCACGGGTCCCACTCGTTTTTTTTAAAAAAAATTATTGAACGGCTTGGATTATCCGTGCGGGGCCCGGAGTGGGCCCCACACGCGTGCAGTGGCCGGTCACCGCTTTTGGGTTCGGTGGCTGTAGTGTTTTTGCTCCAAATAAATGGATTTCCAAAAAGTGCACTCCTTTTAAAAATGTAACGATTACTTTTTATGAACTAATTCATTTTCTATCCATTTTTGTACTTATTTGAATATAAATATGGGAATGAAAAATAAAAAAGAAATATTAATGACTCAATTTTTTGTCATTGACTAGTCGAAATTGACAAGAATTTTAGGACATCAAAAAAAGAAAAGATGGACCTACTTTCTGGGACGATGAAAGCCTCCGCAAAACAAAATATCATACGCTCAATAGATAAAGAAGCTTCTAGCGTCCCCGTAACGTATACATATACATACATACATACATAATAAAAAAAAGGACATTCAATCACTCGTTAATTACTACGTAGATACCCACATGACATAATCAAATGTTTGAAGTATAAAACCAAAAGTCAAGAGAGGTTGAGAGGAGCCAACGAAGTTGAAACTCACGAAGTGCAGACATGAGATCTCTATCATCAGCTGTCTCCTTCCTCCTCCTCTCCTTGCTTCTCTTGGTAAGCTTTCCTAATACAGGCCACACTAAGCATATATTTTTTTCGCTCGTTTTTTTTAAAATTATTGAACGGCTCGAATCATCTGTGTGGGGCCCAGGGCCTTGGCCGTCCACCGCATTTTGGTGCAGTGACTCTAGACTTTTTGTTGATCAAACACCTTATGTTAGATCCTCTCCAATTCTGTTGCTTTTTCCGAAATGATTTTTGGTGGAAAAATAGTTAGAAACTTGATCCGATATCGATAGATCGCAAATTCCATTAACCCATATCACTTTTTTTTCTTTCTTTCCTAAATCTTTTTAGAATTCGTACTTATCCCAAAAACCTCATTTCAATCCTTTTGTATGAAAAAGATGTTATCCTAGCTGTTATTCAAACTTTAGAAGATTTGAGGAAAAATTCGACTGGGGGGATTTAATTTGGTGAAGGACTTGGTGCATCATTCTTGTTCTAGTTTGTAGCTAGCTCTTTTTTAGCCCGTTGGAAATTTCGGTATTTTGGTGAATGAAGTCGGGTCAGTCAGAGGGTCTCCCAAAGCAACCGAACAGAAGCCCTCGTTGGTTCATCATATCCCAACATAGCCTTTTGTCATCAAGCAGAAGAAAACGATCACTAACTTGCACTAGTCTAGTTGAAAATATATAGATAAATTGTCTTTTCTGCATACTTTTTTCCGGATCTGAATTCGATGAAGAATTCGAGAAACTACGCTTACGTTGACGAGTTAATTAATTTTTGTTCCTAGTGGAAAATCAGGTTGCGAAATCCAGCGATGCGAGAAAAGATCCAGCAGCAGCACCAGCAGACTACTTGAAGAATCCAGCAGCAGAAGCAGCAGCAGACTACTGGGAGAGCATGATGAAAGGGGAGCCAATGCCTAGAGCAATTGAAGAAATACTTGTCCATGATCATGGTGCAGAAATCTCTGTATCCAAACAGAAGGATGAGAAGAAGGAGAAGAAGAGGTGGGACCCATCTAAAATAAGCATGGCCCACTTCAAAAGGGATTTCGATACTGCCCCTAATATGATAATTTACCACAGCCACAGCCATATGGGACATGATGATCAAACTCATGAGAAATCACTTGTTAAAGGCAGAGCTGGGGTAATAGAGGTTTCTGAATAGTTTCTTTTAGATGAAAGTGTTAATTTGATCAGATAACCTTGTGGTTTCTGGACTTGTTGGTATAATACAAGAAGTTGTTTAGTGGTCGATCTGGTTGAATCTGTGTATGTGTAGTATCCTAGCTATATTTTAAAAATAATGAATGGTTCGAATCATTTTTGTGGGACCCGAGATGAACCCCATAAAATCCATATGTATATGGCATGTACATTTCAATATGTACCCATAGCTTTGCCCATGTGGGAAAAATTTTGTTCGTTCATAGTAGGTGCATAAGTATTCTTTCTCTTCTTTTTTTTTCCAATATTTTATAAATCAGCGGATTAGCGAGGGAGTTAGTGAGTTAGTCCACAGAGATCCATAAATTGTCCATAGCCCTGAACTCCAAACGCTTCTGCCGAGGCTCAAATTCCGGTCTCCCTTTTGTGGGAGGACTAGGAAATAAACCCCGGGCTACAAGCCCTTTGGTTGGCCGGACATAAGCATTCGCTAATATCCGGAACTTTGGAGAATTAAAATAAGGGTAATTTGCACTTACACCTCATGTACTATTACTAATTTGAAGATACACCCCTTGTACTTTAAATTTAAGCACTTACACCCCTATACTTTGAAGTGAAAAAAAAAGGAGAATTTGCACTCACACCAGGTGTGTAAATGCTTAAATTTGAAGTACAATGAGTGTATCTTCAAATCGGTGATAGTACGGAAGGGTGTAAGTGCAAATTTCCCTTAAAATAAATACAAAGAAAATGACGTAAAATGAACTACGTCCTTGGGTTGTGAAAATGATAGAGGGGCGACTATTCGCAACCCCGTATTTTCTCTCATAGCCCGTTAAAAAATTTCGAAGATTATATTTCGGTAACTACATGTCGAAAATATGTTCAACCTTCGGTAAATAGCTGTTGAAAACAAAATTATATTTCGGTAACTACATGTCGGAAATGCACAAGAAACATATATTTCGGTAATTGGATGCTGAAAATGTATCTCAATTTCAGTAACTAACTGTCGAAACATATTTCGGTAGTTGGAAATTTTTAATGGGCTAAGGGATAAAATACGGGACTGCGAATAGTCGCACCCAATGATAGTCATACGTACCTTTAGATGCATTATCCTTCAAATCTTTGGATTTCTTAACCAAGAAAATATCTTCAAACCAGCTATCAAGATCGGCTTGCAGTATGGCTTCTTGAATGAATTTCTGATTTGTTATAAATAAATAATACTATCAAGCCCGGCTCGATTATGAAGCCCTAGGTTCGCGAGTTGAGTTTTGTTCATCCTCGTTAAAAGAGGGTGAACATTACCCTCCTTACTATTGGTTGAAATGGTGTGGATCCCACTATCAAGCCCGGCTCGATTATGAAGCCCAAGGTTCACGAGTTGAGTTTTGTTCACCCTTCTTAAAATAGGGTGAACATTAGCCTCCTTCCTATTGGTTGAAATGGTGTGGATCCCACCATAAAATGATGTCATGCTTACCAAAAAAATGTATTGCAGGGATAAGCATGACATCATTTGTGATGGAATCCACACCATTTTCAACTAATAAAATTGTGGGTAATTTTCACCCCCTTTCAAGGAGGGTTCTTTTCTTTGGCCCAAGTGTATTGAAAAGGCCTTTGCAATGCAGAAGGAAAGCCTAGAATAGGAAAGAAAAATCAAATCGACCAAGAATTAGACATAATTTGCAAATGGTCAGCTCTAGGGACAAAGAGAATTTACTCTAAAAGTGCTCCGAAAAGAGCAACTAGTTGTTAAGATTCACTTTGATGTTTGGGACCCAATCATCAAAGTGAATCTCAACCCCCGTATTGATTGTTTTTTTCAGAGCACTTTCTGAATACGTTTTCTTTGTACCTAGCATTATTTTTAGATTGCCGATTTAGGCCTCAGAGAATCTAGAGCCGGCCATGTATAAATTGCCTTGTGGGAGTAACGGGACGGGTAGAGCAATTTAAAAACCTCATATATATCAGTTTTGACGAGCAGAGATATAAACAGCAAAATTAAGTATAACCCCAATTTATGAGCTTTAATTGGCTTCTGTTGAAATGGTTATGTTTTTTTTTTCCCCTTTAATGCCAAGCTACAGTTTCACAAATGTGCTAAGAGTACTAAAAGTGCTAAAAAATTTAAAAAATTTGTTAGTAGATGAAAAAAGCACTTTTAGTACTTTTAGCCAATTTGAAAAATTACGTTTGCTGAGAGAAAAATATAGGTCTATGTGACCTACGGCACCTGCCAACAGCTAATTCACCCATGGGTTCAGGGCCTTCAGGCTTTGACCATATGTGGGTACAGACCTAAGTCATGTACAGTGCGGGTGCGGGAGCGCGAACGTAAAAGCTCTCTTAAAAATCTCCAAAACAACTAAAATCGTGAGTGCGAGGATTGAAAACGCGAGCGTAGGCCATTTTAAAAGATTATGTGACTAAGGTACAGACATGTTAAACAAAATTAAGGAAACAACTAAAATCGTGAGTGCAAGGATTGAAAACACGAGCGTAGGCCATTTTAAAAGATTATGTGACTAAGGTACAGACATGTTAAACAAAATTAAGGGTTGGTTTGGTCCACTTGTTTATTTGCTTATTGATGATAACAAAAAACAAAGAGAGGAGTGAGAGTTAAGAGCTTCTATCTCTAGAAACTCTAGAGAGAGAGCCCCTTCTTCCCCAAACTGCCGGCCCCCCCTCCTTCATATCTTCATGGCTGTGAGGTGCTTGAAAAAAATGTCCGAAGAGTAGATCTCCCACTCTTTCCGTCTATCTTTAAACTATGGTGACCTTAAATATGAGTTTTGGCACTTGGATCATTTCAACTTTGGCGACGAATTATCCGTCATCTTTGAACTATGGTGACCTCAAATATGAGTTTGGGCACTTGGATCATTTCAACGTTGGCGACGAATTTTTGGACTACCCAACAGCATCGGTGGAGGCACTTTGCAGCAACGACTACGAGAACAAGCAACAACTGAATGCAGATCATGTCTGCATCCACACTCCACACTGGAGTTGTTTTTTCTTGCAGCTTTTCTTCATATTTTGTCTTTGTTTCTTGTATTTCCGGGACCAACGAGTCCCATGTACTAGTTGGTTTATGTTTGTGAATATATGTTTCTGCTTCCTCAAAAACAAAAAAATAAATAAGCAATGATTGGCGAGATGGATTGCATATTCACTTATATTTAAAGAATTCTCAACGTTTTTTCCCTACAAATAAATAATAAGGCAGAGCTCACAGAAGTTCAACCAGCACACAAAAAACAACTTGGTCCCCAGGCAAAGATTAATATACACTGTAGCACCATATAAAAGAAAGAAATGTAGCGACGTCGTTTATACAGTTTTCCAAAGGGTTTTTTATTCTTGTCAGGAAACAAAAACAAAAAATAGAATGGTGAAACAAAATATAATCAGAGTAGATTTTAGCACTCGCATCCAGTTGACCTCTGCTGACTGCTGCTTGCAACATCAATGGTGTCTGGCAGGTATCTTTGCACCGAAAAAATCCAGTTGATGGAACACGGGAGGGCATAAAAGAAGAAGCACAGTTAGTACCATTCGCAATGCATTTGCGTAGAAAGCAGAAAGGTTAACTAAACTTGTACGTATGAAAATACCATCTAAAAATTAGCGGCAAGCAGAAAATGAGGTTTTGTACATACTCAAGAGATAATCATATAAAAAATGTACAATAACCACAAAACCTCAAACGCTACAGTCAATGAATTGTCCAGAGAAGATGAAGATTCTAACCATTACAAAAAGTTCATTTTGTCATTTACGGAGAAGGATTCACAATTTCACCGACGTGCATTATTCAATCCAGGTGCCTTTTACAATTGTGATTACCAAGAAAAACAACTCAGCAAATGCAGAAATTAATAAACATGCTTATCAATAATATTATGCAATAGAGATGTTAATTGAAGAGATCACCGTGGGGTTTACTAGAAGTAATAGTCTCAAGACTCTCAATATTTGGTGGACATTTTACTTTGTTTCTTCTTCTCTGGATTTCTATGGAAATCCAGAAATTTATAATGCATCTCAATATCTCATAAATGTTAAAACTTAAAACCATAGAGTCAGACACATCAAAAAGCTTTTCAAGCTGACCAGAGACAGTGAAGAGTCCTAATCATTGTATGGCCCATCAGCACAACAGAATACGAAGAATTTGAGGCATGGGTGTGTGTGCTTGTTGATATGCATTTTTGAAAGAAGAAAAAAAAATCACTCACATTTCTTCCTCCTCCCCACTCTTCAGAGCATTCTTTGCTATGCACTGGAAAGCTTCCTCAACATTGATGCCGTCCTTGGCTGAGGTTTCAAAGTATGGAATATTCCCCTTTGATGCACACCATGCCCGAGCCTTCTTCTCAGAAACCTGAAGATATTCACAAAAACCTTAAGCCGCTATAAACATTAATAGAATATCAAAACTTTTTGGAAACCTTAAATGATATATTGCAGCTGGAACAAATTAACAAATACCAACCACTCTACTATTTCCACCATCTACGTCAATCTTGTTTCCTATAACAACAAACGGGAAGTTTTCCGGATCTGAAGGGCTCGCCTGCATGGGAGTTAACAAACCATCAGCTTAAACCCAGGCTATGTAGCACGGACACGGACACGACACGACACCGACACCCCGACACGTAAATTTTCAGAAAATGGGGGACACGACACGTTTGGGGACACGTATATGTATATGTATATGTATATGTATATGTATATGTATATGTATATGTATATGTATATGTATATGTATATGTATATGTATATGTATATGTATATATATATCAAGAATAAAAAAATTCAAATAAGATAAAAGTTAATAATATTATATCTAGTTAGCCTTGTTTTCACCTTTGCAGTACATTGTTTTCCAAGTCATTACATCTATTATCTATATCTTGCAACAAAAAGTGTCCCAAAAGTATCTGTCAAAAGTGTCTGGAAAGTGTCCCCGAAGTGTCCCAAAGTGTCCGAAAGTGTCTGGAAGGTGTCGGATTCCAAATATTGCCCAAAAAAACAGGACACTTCTGGAGAAGTGTCCGACACGTGTCGGCCGAGTGTCCGGTGAGTGTCGGTGTCCGACACGTGTCCGACACTGGTACGTCACCCCTAATGGAGTGTCGGTGCTACATAGAACCCAGGTTTCACTTAATTCATAAAACTGCATTTTTACACAACCACAATGATCAAGCTCGAAATAAAAGCTAATTTGAGCTCCCTATAGCAAAGCTGCAACAACATTTAGTTTTTTTCTTAATTTAGGAATGTAAAGGAAAAAAGGAGATTCAAATGAACAAAAGCATAAAACCCAGCAACATGCAGTTGACCCATGAAAACATTCCTCTCTAATCAGCTCTGAACTGTGGAGAGAGAATGGAAAACAAGACACAAAAAGAGGGAGTAGAGTAAAAACAAATGAAAGAAAAACAAACCAAAAGCTAACAATTTGATTAACTCACTCATGCTATTTTAATATATCAAAACCTCCTAATAGAATTTGACAAACATCGTTACCTGAATAAGGAATTCTTCCCTCCAATTGTTTAGATTCTCAAATGATTTCATGACATTTACATCATATACAAGAACACAGCAATCAGCACCACGGTAGAAAGCGACACCGAGACTTTGAAATCTTTCTTGGCCAGCTGTATCCCAAATCTGCCAAAATAAAGGTGAAATCAAACTGGTCACGATTGGTTCAGTTAACCTGGAGTTCGAAGACCCACATATGTAAAATTGTTCACCAAAAATCCAATGACGTAAAATGATGAGCAGAAGACCTCAGCCTCAAATAAGAAAGCAGAATTATAATTTATGTTGAGACCTTAGAATAACTACAATGAATAACTTCATAAACGGAGAGACACTACTAAACTGTGCAACAACAAAGCATCCCAACAATAATGATATGATCCATAAACAATAATACTTATCGGTTATCGCCCTCAGTCATGTAGACCTATAAAGTATATGCCTAGCATAAGATGAATGGCAACCCAAACCCACCACCATACATATTCAATGAGTTTAAATCCGCCTCGAACCTCATCTTGACTTTTTGAAAGCAATGATGGAAATGAGATTCTTTCAAACACCACGAAATACATGAACAAGGTGATTGCAGCGAGAGGCTAGAGTTGAACTTGTCTACAATTAACTTGCACTCAGAATCATAGAAGGGATTGATAGAACATTCTCTGGCATTTAAATGTATCTTCTTTAAAGGAATCAAGTTGTGCCACATGTTATAACACCACTATACCTAGGGATTGGAATCTCATTCAAATGACATGCTGACTTGTCATCACTCATCGCATAAGATTTCCAGGAAGTGATATCTAACAAACTGTCTACTTTGAAATTTAACAGCAAGTCGTGGCAAGCAAAAGGTTCAAAACATTTTATCAAATAACATACACATCGGCATCATACTAAAGGTTGACCAGACACAACCGAATTTAACTTACTCTGGTCATGGAACTGCAGGAGTTAGGATAGAGTTGATCCTCTCAGTTGGCCTAATTTACTAATACTTCCATTGTCTTCTCATAAACCAATTAGTGCATAGTAACAAGCAAACATTGACTTCACATTTTTTTGGGGGTATGATCCAACATTGAATTACTTATTACTCAAAAACTGAAAAGTACCAAGCACGAATGCAAGCAAAAAAACCTTAAGTAGGGAAAGTTGGTAAACAAATTGAAGATCATCACTAACCTGTAAAGTGAACAGTCTATCTTCAAACTGCATTTCCTTTGTCAAGAAATCAGCTCCAATAGTTGCCTTGTATTGATTGCTAAACTTCTTGTTCACATATCTAAAAACAAACGTTCAAGGCAGCAACACCAAATCCAGGGTACCTTGTTCTCAACAATATAAGCATAATGCCATAATCATTTTTTTCCCTTGAGACCATGTTTGGTCAGCATAAAGCTAAGAACGGATTTCCCTTAAGCATCATCCCATGCAATAATGAATATATGGAGGATAATGAACTATCTCATCCGAAATATATCTACGACCGGATTTGCCTGTCATTGTTCTCTCTTCATTTTTTTTTCATCGAAGAGATCCTATTCTACTATATTCTTGGGGAAAGGGGAGTGGGGGGTGGGGTTTGAACCCTCACCAAATGAAGCGCCCATTACCTGCTCTACCAACTGAACTTAGGAGGCTACTTCGCCTGTCACTATTCCACGCTTGGCACTTTTGTCTGTAAGTTTTTATCCAATCCCACCTCCATGGGTTATCCGGCCAAACTATCCCATTGTTAAATTGTGCGACCAAAGGTGAGATAAAAGGGTCAAAGATATAACTAAGCCAATCCCATATATTTTGTCCTTTAAACAAACATGTGATCACTGATCAAGCAATAGGCACCACAAGATTTAGACGAAGAAGAAGAAGAAAACCTAACAAAATAAGCTAAGAAGGAAGGATACTGATTCATCAAAGAGGTCTTTCCCACCCTGCAATTCAGACAACCAATCGAACACTCACCCTAAATAAGCTGTAATTAAACAATTCGAAAACCTAATTAAAGTGTAGAGAGAGACGAGTCCGTCTTGCAATCAATCCTCTGTACCTAAATTCTCTGTGCCTCCGTACCGGTGCATTTTCAGCCATGGGATTGCATAAAAATTTTAAAACATTAAATAAAAAAAAAAAACCTCACAACCCAAAACATCTCGGTACAGGGTACACCAATTTCTCGGTACAGAGGATCTCGGGTGGCATCAAAATCGAATAGCGCAACCTCAATAGGCGAAAGAGCATCACGAGCTTCAATTCAATTCAATCCAATCAAAAAAACCCTAGAATTGGAGAATACATAAAGATATACGTATATCTATGTGTTCGTGCATAGCTCACCCGCTGTCGCCGAGGATTATGACCTTGAGGAGGGTTCTCCTTCGTGAAGGCATGGAGAGAACCAAAATCTAGAGAGAGAGAAAGAGAGAGAGAGATGTATCGAATTTCGTCTCAAGTCTCCTCTTTCTGGCGTTGGGAGGACACGTTTCTGGTAGGTTCAATTCGTGCTCGTACGAACGAAATGCGTTGGACCGAAGACAAGATTTTGTCGTGACTTTCTTGCAAAAGCCCCGTTTGGCAATCAAAAATAATAAGAGCAGGTACAATTTGCAGGGACCCGTGCAGAGATAATTGCGTTTGGCTCCATTTTGAGTTCGAAAAAAATCTAGAAAAATATTCATAAATTTTTGAATATTATTTTATAGGGCTTTGTAAAAAATCAGCTCCTGCGGATATCAGTAAGTATTACTTTTGGATTCATAGGGGCAAACTGAGCAGTCCGCCCCTACGAATCCAAAAGTAATATTTATCGATATCCGCAGGAGCTGATTTTTTACAGGGCCCTATAAATTAATATTCAAAAATTTATGGATATTTTTCTAGATTTTTTTCGGATCCAAAATGGGATCAAACGTGATTGTCTCTGCACGGGTCCCTGCAAATTGTCCTGCTGTTAGCAGGACTGTTTAGCAATTCTCTTCTCGCGCCCCCTGACAAATACCCCCGGCCCCACCATCCCTTTGACTGTTCTACCCCCGCCCCCCTTCCCTTTTTCAGTTTGTTTATTTATTTAACTTTTATTTATCTAACTATTTTTTTAAAAATTTCATAATTCTGTTATATTATTTAATTATTATATTTTTTCACTTTATTTATGTAATATTCATTTTTTTTGTCTTTTATTTATGTATATGTAATTAATTTTCTTTTTTATTTAATTTCTTAATCCATTTATGTTATTTAATTAATTACTCATTTATCTATTTATTCAGGTCTTTTTATTTATATATTTTACTCTTTATATGTTTTTAAAAATTATTTAATATTATATACGTGAGTAAATTTCTTTTTTTTTAATTTTATAATTCTTTTATGTTGTTGAATTTATTGATTTTGTATTTATTTATACCTTTTATCTATTTTATATCTAATCATTTATTCTGATTTCATTTTATCTTCTTATCTTCAGTTATAACCACTCATTTAGATTTTCTTTTTATCTTCAATAACAACCACACATCTAGATTTTTTTGTTATCTTCTTATCTTTAACTATAGTTATTCATCCATCACCCCTTATCCTTATATATCCAACATTATCCTTCCAAAATCACCATCTTCTTCCCATTGCTTTGAAGATTCGGCACCACCGGAGCATTAGATGGACGCTATGAGTTTGGAAGTTGTCATTGCTTCGGCATACAACCTTGTTCTGCATACATTTGATGGGCATGCTTCAGGTTGTTTTACTCACTTGCTATTGAGATCCCCTCCAGTTCCAGTCCAAGAGCGCACTGAAATAGCTATTGCCCGTATTGGGGGCAATCACTTTGTGCAACTTTTCTTGCAGCCTCATTACCGTGTACCACCCTTCCTAACATGGTGGAGGAACAATGCATCAAACCAAGCTAAAGGATGAGTTGTTCGTTATGCAACACGAATTAGTTTATAGAAAAAAATAATGGATACAAGACCAAGCGGGACAGGAGCAGAATTTGGTAGAAACATTGATTAGAAATTGGATTTTCATGTATTTTCACTCTTCGACGAAATTAGTACAAGTTATGTTTTAATTATGCATTTATTAATTAAAATTATAGTAAGAAGTTTTTTAAAAGTAAAAAAAAAACTAGCAAAAGTAAAACAAAAAAACTAGTAAAAGTTTTAAAAAAAAAAAAAAAAACTAAGACAGTAATTAAAGTCTTTTAAAAGTATAAAAAAAAAACTAGTAAAAGTTTTAAAAAAAGAAAAACTAAAACAGTAATTAAAGTCTTTTAAAAGTAAAACAAAAAAAAAACTAGTAAAAGTTTAAAAAAAAACAACTAAAACAGTAATTAAAGTCTTTTAAAAGTAAAACAAAAAAACTAGTAAAAATAAATAAATAAATAAATAAAACAGTAATTAAAGTCTTTTAAAAGTAAAACAAAAAAAAAACTAGTAAATGTAAATAAATAAATAAAAACCTAAAACGGGGGGGAGGGGGGGGTGGGTCCCGGGGGTGCGAAAAGAGGGTCTCCCCGTTTACCGCTTTTTTCAGTTTTTTTTTTAGGGATTGTGCACATATTTTTATACACATATCATGCACATACAATTTTTTGGGGTTCATATCGGGTCTCACAAAGATGATTCGAATCGCTTATTTTTTTAAAATGTTATTTTGAGAGTTCTTGTAAGAAAATCAGCTTGAACAGATATCGTTAAGGACTTTTTCAGAAATCATAGGGCAAAACAGAATGATTTGCCCTACGATTTCTGAGAAAGCCTTCACTAGTATCAGTCGGAGCTGATTTTTTAATTGAACCCTCAGAAAAATATTTTAACATATATGAGCGGTTCGGATCATTTTTGTGGGGCTTGAGATGGGCCCCAGACGCCCCACGAAAATGTATGTGCGTGATCTGTGTGAAATGATCGGTGTTCATATCATTATTGCTTTTTTTACTTTATTTATGGTAGAAAAAATTGAACAAAAATAATAAGGAAAAAAGGGGCATCAGTTAATCTTAGACTTTTTCCTGAATTTTTTTTTGTGCTTTTTAAGTTGATGAAAAATGAGTGAATGATTCTTAAAGTAAAGTTATGTCTCTAAGAAGGATGGATGAAAATAAATTTTATCAAAAAATTAAGTCAATCAATTTTGCACTGCAGGCCGTAGGGCGGCCGATCCGGCCGTCCATTTCGACGCTGGACAGCTCGGATTTTAATCTGAACATTGGATGGCTCAAATCAATAGGAGCTTGGATTAAATCCGAGTCGTCGGCGTTAAAATGGAGAGTCAGACCGACCGCCTTACAGACCCTGCAGGATTTCCCATTCCCAAACCTCCCTCCTATCGGAACAAATGCTTAAATCCAATTATTCAAAACTGATAAAATTTTAGAAATTTAGAAAATAGCACTCTTCAAGTCCCGTTCCGTTAAGGTTCTTATTTTTTAAGTACTTATTTTTTGTTTTACGAGACAGATCATTCTCTCATAATACATCATCTTTAATTCAAAAAATAGGCTATTCTTTTGTGCTTTAAACTTAACTTAAATTCCAATCTTCCCAAACAAGCCTTAAGGTATAGATGAAATGTCGAAAATACCCCCTTGTTAGAAACCCTAAAGACCCTTCAGCCTTTCCAAACCCGCTCCCTTAGGGCAATAATGTAACAAAAGTCTAGGTACTAGGAAACCCACCCTTGCCCCAACCCAGGATAGCTGACGTCAGCTCAAAGTTAAAAAAACAAAAAGTCTTGAAATTTTGAATCGGCCCTCCCAGGAAACCCACTCGCGCGAAAACAGAACGGAACAGAGAGATAGAAGAGGAGGAGGAGCCCGAGAACAAGATTTTGTCGTGACTTTCTTGCAAAAGCCTCGTTTAGCAATTCTCTTCTCGCGCCCCCCTGACAAATACTCCCGGCCCCACCATCTCTTTAACTGTTCTACCCTCGCCCTTTCCCCTTTTTCAGTTTGTTTTTTTTTTTTTAACTTTTTTTTATCTAACTTTTTTTTAAAATTTCATAATTCTGTCTTATTATTTAATTATTTTATTTATTATCTTTTTTCACTTTTATTTATGTAATATTCATTTTTTTGTCTTTTATTTATGTATATGTAATTAATTTTCTTTTTTATTTAATTTATTAATCCATTTACATTATTTAATTAATTACTCATTTATCTATTTATTTAGGTCTTTTTATTTATATATTTTACTCTTTATATGTTTTTCTTAATTACTTAATATTATATACATGAGTAAATTTCTTTTTTTTTAAATTTTATAATTCTTTTATGTTGTTGAATTTATTAATTTGTATTTATTTATATCTTTTATCTATTTTATATCTAACCATTTATTCAAATTTCATTTTATCTTCTTATCTTCAACTATAACCACTCATTTAGATTTCCTTTTTATCTTCAATTACAACCACACATCCAGATTTTGTTGTTATCTTCTTATCTTTAACTATAGCCATTCATCCATCACCCCAGTATCCTTATATATCCAGCATTATCTTTCCAAAATCACCATCTTCTTCCCATTGCTTTGAAGATTTGGCACCACCGGAGCATTAGATGGACGCTATGAGTTTGGGAGTTGTCATCGCTTCGGCATACAACCTTGTTCTGCATACATTTGATGGGCATACTTCAGGTTGTTTTATTCACTTGCCATTGAGATCCCCTCCAGTTCCAGTCCAAGAGCGCATTAAAATAGCTATTGCCCATATTGGGGGAAATCACTTTTGTACAACTTTTCTTGCAGCCCCATTATCCTGTACCACCCTTCCCAACATGGTGGAGGAACAATGCATCAAACCAAGCTAAAAGATGGGCTGCTTATGCAACACGAATTAGTTTGTGGAAGGAAATAATGGATACAAGACCAAGCGGGGCAAGAGCAGAATTTGGTAGAAACATTGATTAGAAATTGGATTTTCATGTATTTTCACTCTTCAACGAAATTAGTACAAGTTATGTTTTAATTATTCATTTATTAATTAAAATTATAGTAAGAAGTCTTTTAAAAGTAAAACAAAAAAAAACTAGTAAAAGTTTAAAAAAAAAACTAAAACAGTAATTAAAGTCTTTTAAAAGTAAAACAAAAAAACTAGTAAAAATAAAAAATAAGTAAAACAGTAATTAAAGTCTTTTAAAATTAACTTGTAAGAAAATCAGTTCGAACAGATATTGGTAAGGACCTTTTCGGAAATCATAGGGCAAAACAGAATGATTCGCCCTACGATTTCTGAGAAAGCCTTCACTAGTATCAGTCGGAGCTGATTTTTTAATTGAACCCTCAGAAAAATATTTTAACATATATGAGCGGTTCGGATCATTTTTGTGGGGCTTGAGATGGGCCCCACGAAAATGTATGTGCGTGATCTGTGTGAAATGATCGGTGTTTGGATCATTATTGCTTTTTTTACTTTATTTATGGTAAAAAAAATTGAACAAAAATAATAAGAAAAAAAGGGGCATCAGTTAATTTTAGACTTTTTCCTGAAATTTTTTTTGTGCTTTTTAAGTTGATGAAAGATGAGTGAATGATTCTTAAAGTAAAGTTATGTCTCTAAGAAGGATGGATGAAAATAAATTTTATCAAAAAATTAAGTCAATCAATTTTGCACTACAGGCTGTAGGGCGGCCGATCCGGCCGTCCATTTCGGCGCTGGACGGCTCGGATTTTAATCTAAACATTGGACGGCTCAAATCAATAGGAGCTTGGATTAAATCCGAGCCGTCGGCATTAAAATGGAGAGTCAGACCAGCCGTCTTACAGACCCTGCAGTGCGGCAGGATTTTCCATTCCCAAACCTCCCTCCTGTCGTAACAAATGCTTAAATCTAATGATTCAAAACTGATAAAATTTTAGAAATTTAGAAAATAGCACTCTTCAAGTCCCGTTCCGTTAAGATTATTATTTTTTAAGTACTTATTTTTTGTTTTACGAGACAGATCATTCTCTCATAATACATCATCTTTAATTCAAATAATAGGTTGTTCTTTTGTGCTTAAACTTAACTCAATTCCCAGTCTTCCCAAACAAGCCTCAAGGTATAGATGAAATGTCAAAAATACCCCCTTTTAGAAACCCTAAAGACCACTCAGCCTTTTCAAACCCGCTCCCTTAGGGCAATATTGTAATTGTATGTGTGTTAGAGAATTAAGTTTAAGTTTAGAAGAATGAATGAACTTAACTTATTTTCATTTAAGTTTCAAAAGGGTAAAAAAATTAAGTTAAGTTTAGGTAAATGATATTGGCACTCCAAAAATTGATGCAGACACTCCAAAATCAGTGTAATTTCAAAGCCACTTTCCTTTATTTTTTAAAGTGTTTCCATCAATTTTTAGAGTGCCAATATCATTTCCCGTAGTTTAAGCACAAAAGAATGCCAGGTCCTTATATTGGGTCAATGTTCAGAATTTTGAAATGCTGCCACTTATTTTGAGGTCTCAAGCTGTATGTGCAGTAAGTAGAATCTGTCAGAAATACTGAATTTAAGGGGGTCCGATTAAGACCGATCTCCTCTTTTCCAAAATTCTTAAGCCTATGTACCAAAAGATTTTTCGATTGTGTGATTTTTTTTTTATGTTTAAAATTTTACGGCCGAAAAACCTCTCGACACAAAAGCACAGGGGTTTCGGCATAGAAGATACATATGAAATGAATTTTGAAGCACCGTCAAAGAATTTATTCCAATTTTTGTAAGTACTACATTAACACGGACAATTTCCTTTCTGGATAGATGAGGTTTCTGGGCGTAAACGAAGGGGATGAGCTGAGCCAGCTGACCTTTCACACTTCACAAAGATTTCTCTCTTCAAATGCCTATCATGATTATCCTAACCGCTCTCGTATCTTAGATCCCGCAGAGAGGAATATTTTCATAAACGAAATCAATTGGCACATCTAGGGCTGTTATACGAGACCGGAAAATTGATCGAAACCGGAAATATCGGATCGGACCAAATTTTTCAAACCGGTCGAATAATTTTGATCCGGTTCCGGTTTATAAAATTTTATAAACCGGAAAAATAATTTCGATCCGGTTTATGTGTTTTAAAGACCGGTTGAAACCGGACCGATTATATATATATATATATATAACTGTTTTTATTATTTTTTTAATGTATTGGACTCAAAATTGATCCTTTTTTGTTAGACCCAAAAAAATGAATTGAATTATGAGATTTTGGTTGATATTTTATGAATTGAATTGTGGATTTTTTGATGTGTTGGGCCCAAAATATGGCCCATGAATGAAAACCGGATAAATCAGATAAACCGGACCGAAACCGATTGAACCGGTCAAAACCGAACCAGAATATCTCAACCGGTTCCGATTTCTAAAAATCTCAAACCGGATAACCGATTTTGACCGAAAAATATGCCAAAACCGATCGAAACCGGACCGGTAACACCCCTGCGCACATCAACGGATTGTTTCAAATAGAAGAAGCAGAAAAATTAAAGGAAATCCAAATACCAATCTCACTTCTTGTTTTTCTGAACTGATGATACCCCATCTCACTTCCACTTAGCATAAAACTTCTCATCACCCCACCACAACATTTTCTTCAATGGAACCACAACGTCCCTCCGTTTCAAATGCAAATGCCTAGGCACAATCCTCTTCTCCAAGCTATACCCAAAATACTGGGGAAGCCCCTTCACTTCTTCAACCCCATCCCTCTTCATCTCCCTCACCAAATACTCAAACTTGGGCCTCAAATTATTCTCCACGCTATACCCGAAAATCGCCGGGAATCGTGCGCAAACCGTAGCCGATTCGTCCCGCGTAAGCCCTACGCTCATCAGAAACCCAACCTTCTCTTCGAGCTTGTCGATGCGCGTGTTCAGCAGGTGCGCGTTCAGAGAACTCGGCGCATTCAGCTCCTTCAGGCCAAGTTCTCGGAGATACGAAACCGTCGGTCTCAAGCAGAATTCGACGTTGGAATTCAGGATCTGGGGACACTTGAGGATGATCCCGTGGGATTCTTCGATCGAGGCGGACAGATCGGCGGCCAGGAAAGCGAAGACGGATTCGATCTGGGAGTGGGGGAGCTGCGAGGGGGAGAAGAGGTCGGGGCAGAGGAAGGCGAGGCGGGGGAAGTCGGGGTCGGAGAAGCCCTTGGATTTGAGGAGATCTACGGTGGACAGGATTTGGGTTAGGGTTTCTGGGGGAGGGGAGATTAGGGACTTGGTTTCGGGGTTGAGTATTTTGAGGGTTTGGAGGTAGCGGAGGTTTTCGCGGTGGGAGATGCGGAACCTGAGGAGGTGCTGCGGAGGAGAGAGAGAGTGGTGGTGGTGGGACTGTGGGGTGTTGGTGGGAGGAGAGAGAGAGCAGATTGTCGTAGGGTTGGGGTGGTTGGGGAGGGAGCGGAGCATTTTGGTGTTTGCGGCGGGAAAGGTAACTAACTAGTACGGAGTAGATGAGTTGAAGGTATTTGTGGTCGTTACGAGGATGCGTGGTTGGTATCGATCGATCTATTTCCCCATCATCTATCTATCTATCTATGAGAAATTTTTTGGTGCGGGTGGGTACCACGTCATTTAGCTGATGTGGTGTCCGAGCGGACACATTCAAGCTGTTTAAAAGTGTATTGGATGATCCAAATTAAAACATTTTCTCTCTTCTCACTCCCACACTCTCTCTTCTCTTTCTCCCTCCAAATCCAAGCCGTCCAAAATCGAAATTGACGGTCTGGATGCACCGAGCGGACACCACATGGTACCCGTTCTACACTAAAAAATTTCTCATCTATTTATCTATCAATATACTATAGAAATATGTTTGAACCTTACAAGCCTTCGAAGTTCAAACCCTCATTTCTAATTTCTTGGATTTTTCATTTTTTTTTATAAAAAGAGAGAGGGGGGAGGGAGAGAGAGAAAATAATTATACGCTACTGGACACCGTCATGTGATACTTCAAATTTATTTTTTATTACATGTCTTTTAGTGTATAGAATGAGACCAATGCTAATGTGCATCAAACTCAAAACCGGATAAAATATTAAACTATCTTTTTTTATCAACTAGCATTTTTGCCCATTCGATACACGAGACTAAAAATAAACCAATGAAATATTTTTTATCTTGTGTATCGAACGGGCACAAACGCTAAAAAGAACAGGGTGAGACAAAAAAAACAAAAAAGTACTCCTACATTTTATATACTTGTATACAAGGACAATAGTACTATAATCATTTTCCTAATCTTTGTTTTTTTGACAAGAATGTTCGGAATTTTAAGATTAATTAACTTTGGTGTGGTGGTTTTGAATAGCTGAATCGATAGCTCCAACCGTCCCTCCTCTCCCTGAGCTCATCTACAAAAAGAACCGTTAGTGCCACCCAGAGGGCACTCTGATGCCTAGGTTAATTCTTGAAGAAGAGGAAGAAAGAGTACAGTAAGATTTGATATGTAAGAACGGATTCATCCCTGGGGCCACCTAGGGATTTAGGTATCTCTCCCTGGGCTTTATAGATGGTTGGTACTTGCTCCCCAAGTCTTCTATGGTAGGCACGAGTGCCTGACGTCAGGCATAACCGCTTTGGCTGGTGACATCATGGACGACAATCGGCGAACAGGCGGCCACACTGACACACACACGCTCAGAACATGCCCTCACAATGATCCTAGTATCAACCTGTTGAGTCACCTAATGAGGTGGGGTTTTCCTTCGACAAAAATGCTACAACCACACCCAAATACAAACTCATTTACACACCCATGCACACAACACATCTAGCATGTGTGGAGCCCACAAACTTGTGTGTGTGGATGCGTATTTGGGTGTGGTTGTAGACTTATTGCTTCCTTCGGTCCGCCTCCGACGCCATAGGCATCAGACCAAACTCAAGTACTTTCATTCCCATTTGAAGTCTTCGAGCAATCAAGAATTGGGCCCCAAGGAGTGGTGGGCCTTCAGCTCGGCCCAAACTTGCCTCTACTTGTTCTGGGCTCAGCCCCAGGTAAACTGGGTTCGACCCACTACGCTAATTGAAAGAGCCTAAAAGCAAACAAATGGCTTTCTTCGATTTACCGCCTCAAAGACTACACTCCTTTTTCCCTGTCCAAAATAGCATTTCAAGAATAAACGGTACAAGATTACGAATTCCCGAAACAGAGTACCTAAATAGATTCAAAGGCTTTTACAAGAGGGAAAAAAAAAAGAGGATTTTACAGGAGAAAGAAAACACTAAACAAGGTCAGACAACGGCCATACGCATTTAGATGCCAACTACTCAGATCACTCTTCTATGCCCACCAAAAGCCCAAATCTGCAGCCACACAAGAGGTGAAGGACATTAAGAGGGGTTAAAAGAAGAAACCAAAAAAAGGGACTAAATTTACCTTGTATGAAATGAACTAGGAGTACGGGAAATATAAACGAAGAATTACATACATCTTCTATTCTACCTCTGTAGATAGAGTGAGTCTACTAGCACAACAATTCGCACAAATTGATATATGTCACCGCACCATTGGCAACTGGGTGGATAACTATCTTGCAATCATGCAATGACACATCGACATGAAGTACAAAATATTGTACGTATTATTTTGTTAGTAGACTTACGCGTGTAGATAACTGCTGGATTTGCATGACTTTGTCATTATATAGGTATGGCAAAAATTTGTCAGAAATGCAGTATTAAAGCAACGACGGAAATGTAGTCTGAAAAGCAATTGTATTTGTAACTTGTATGAATTTAAATGCAGTATCATATAGGAATGCAACTTGTATGTAAATGTAGTCTGGAGATGCAGTATTAATCGTATTGGTGAATAGTTAACTTCCAATCCTATGCAACATAAGGCGAAACGATAATACCCACTGTTGGAATTGGACTCACCTTCAGGTTTGTATCCCAACTTCCTGTACATAAGGCACTCCCATCAGCTGACAAACCCAAACAACTGATCCGGCCCTCGTGTGAGTTTTGTAGAGATCCCAAGTTCAAAACCACCTAAAAAAACCAAGTTAAAAAACACCACATATGAACATGCACCATAAACGAGGGAAACGAAGGTGGGGCATGGGGGAAAATAAATTAGGAAATGTGAGGCGCGCAGTTGTTTCTGTTTATTTTTTGGATACGTAAAATACACAGATCTAGAAGGCCAAAAATAAAAACAAAGACAGACTTCTCTTCCACTCATTAGTAACTCTAATTTTACCATAACGACACCCCATACCAAGCACCTGTTCTCCAGACAAATATTTTTAACCTGGTGCTAAAGCAATAACAGGTCGGTCTTTCTTTCTTTCTTTCTTTTTTAAACAATATGGAGGTAGTATCTAGTAGCAAACTGTCTTATCTTCTGGAAGGAAAACCAGCATAAGTGGGACCTCGAAATAGCATTTATGCCACAAACCATAACTCACTTAAATCAACCGGAAAACCAATAACTAATAAATTTTGCTATAGCATTTATGCTACAAAGTTCAAACCATAACCCGCACACTGAAATCAACTGAAAACAAATAACTAGCATATTTCTCTAAGTACACTGATACACTGGTGACAAAAGTGAATGCACTAGGATTGTCCCTGAGACGAAGAAACTATGTACCTTTGCAAGTAACGTGTCCCATACATAGCAATCACCATTTGAGTACCCAGCAAAGAGAAGCCTTCCTGATATGGAGAAAGCAACGGAAGTCACAGGGGGGACATCATTGTCTCCATGCTGCTGATAGTATACTTGGAGCTGGTGCCCTGTCCTAATGTCAAATAACCTGCAAGTTCCATCCTCTGAACCAGTTCCAAATCTATTTCCATCAGGAAAGAACTTCACGGCATTAACATCTCCCTCATGACCATGAAATGTTCGGACTGCTCGACTGGCAACGCGAGTGTCCCACAATCGGGCAGTTGCATCACAAGAACCAGATACAAACAGTTTTGAGTTTGATCCATTGACTGAGACGCTGAAAGAATAGGACATGATTCATTATTATGAAACCCTTTTTTTCCGAAAGATGACACTTTATTCCTTCCAGGACAACACAATCCAAGATGGTACTTGAGAGTTATGATTGAGGAGTGAGCATAGAAATACCATTCGAATCATCAAAACCTAACAGAAACCTCTGCAGTTATAAGACGCTATTCTTTTTGTTTTTCGGTAATTCGAAATAGATAAGATGCTATTTGTTGCCAGAGCCCTGGCTCTACTCTCAGGCAAGATATGCACATGCAACCAAATATTATTATCTGCTTATGATCTCTGATAATTGATATATAACTCGACAAAGCTCATTAGCATAGTAGCGGCAGAGTATTTGTGGGCCACAAGCAGTGGAAATGTTATTAACATAGCCGTAGACTGTATGGTTAGGATACGTTTTATAAGCAACCAAGTTTTTGAGGATTTCATAATATCTAACTATGAGAATTTGATAGGCCAACAATGGAAGGCACGCAGACAATAGATTGCAATATATGCTGTCAATCTGCCTGATAGACGAGAAGAAAAATATATACATATCTGCCTCATAGACAATTGACTATTCACCCTTTTTTACAGGATTTTAGTAAGAACGTATTAGATTCTAAGAGCAACTTGACTATCTATGCAGGTCCTAAAACCATGAGCAAATACAAATAAAAGGTTTCAGAGAGTGTGTTTCTATCATGAAAAAGGAATAAAAATAAAACTAGGTCACCATGAATTTGGAATTCATTAAAGTACCTCAGTACATCAGCAGTGTGTCCAGATTGGAATTCACCTCCAAAAACTGAAGTTCGGAGGCCAGTAGTTATATCCCATAAAACACATGTCTGGTCACCAGAACTTGTTATGAGATGAGTATCTTCATCTGGAACATACTGACAACAGGAAACGTAACCCTTGTGCCCACTAAGCATTTTTGACACAGGTAGATTCCCATCCTTGTCAGTGGGCGAATTCAGGTTGAAGATGGAGCATACACTATCAAGGCCACCACAAGCAACAGTCTGCCCAGTAGGAGAGAAGGCACACGTCATGACCCATGCACAAGGTAGCTTTATGGCATGAGTTTTCTGGCTTGTGAGAGCATTCCATACAATTAGCCTCCCATCTTGAGATGCACTGACAATGCGATTCTTTTCAGGAGTCCAATCTAGTGAATAAACCTGCAAAATGTTAAATGTCTTGTGACATTAATATCCTCCAGCAATAAACGTACAAAACAGGGATAGGGACCCCATGTCTAATGACCTTAATATCTTTCAAATAAAACCTCAAGTAGCTAACCGACACGGTTGGCATTCATGCTAGGCTATCAGCCTCAAAGTACAAACCAAACGTCAAGTAGATAATAGAAACAGTCATTCAAACTAGTCTATCAGCCTTAAAGAAATGTCGTAAGACCTTCAACATGTTCCTAAATGGTCAGGTTTTCTCGACATGATATTATACCAGGGCTATCTTGCAAGCCGTAACGTATGAAGAAAGAGTAACTTTCAGATAAGCTTAATGTACGATTATCCTATTACACTCTTTGGAAACATCTAGTCCAATAATGGCTAATCTTAGCATTATAAAGGCCATAAAATTATGCCAGAGATAACATTGTCATGTTAGACAAGGATTCTTTCGAGGATAATAAGTTAACAAAACTAAAATTCTACGGGACACTTATAAAGCCAACATTCCCGTCCAGTTAAAAGACTTAAGGCTACTTGTAATGAGTGTTCTTGATATATATCTGGGTATCCAAATTCCAAACCAGTAAACCACATCAAGATTCAACTTATGTCCGCAATGCAATGTTTTAGGTCTACAAATTCTGACGCCGCTATCAGGGAATGTTCTAAACGTAGGAAAAGTTAGTTCCGATTTACCGAACTTGATTCCAAGCTCCACCAATGACTGAATCTGCAGTTGTGGCTCCTAAGACGGAATTGCAGACCAAGGAGATTGCTACGCCTTGGAGAATCCTATCTGGGTGTACATGGTTTGGGTGAGGCTGGGAAACCCTATCGCCTACAGTTAGGGCATCGGGTATACCATAAAACTGCTGGCATCTAAGGTGAAGTTGAAGAGGAAAAGATTCCCAATAGTCAGTCAGATTACATAGCCTCACTTCAGCACAAGCTGAAGTTAACACTTACAACCTTCCAAAGTTACTTTCTTCTGCTTACGATCAAGGCATTACCAACCATTTCAACAAATAAGGGCAAAAAAATGTTCAAAACACAAGTAAGAAAGGCCCAAATTATTCACTTTCCAAGTCACAATGCACGTGTGTGTGCGTGAGCAGGTGCGCGAGAGCGAAAGCGTCTTTCCAAAACTACCAAAACTTAGCAAGAGCGAGGATTCAGAGCGGATCAGCAAAGAAATAATTCAAAGCGGGAGCGAAGAGTCCTACTAAAGAATTATCCGAGTAAGTCCAAAGTTAACTTTCTTCTGGTTATGATCAAGGCATTGCCAACCATTTCCGCAAATAGGGGGCGAAAAAATGTTCAAAGCACAATTAAGAAAGACCCAAAATATTCACTTTCTAAGTCACACAGTGAAAGCTTCTTTCCAAAACTACCCAAAGTACCAAAACTTAGCAAGAGCAAGGATTGAGAGCGGAGCATAGAACGAGAAATGAGAGCGAGAGCATCGACAACAATTGAGAGCGAGAGCGAAAAGGCCTACACTCCTACTAAAGCCTAGTTTCCAAAAAATAAAAGCCTGGGGCTTTTTTTCGCATTTGTCCTTTTTCAAACTAACAAACTTTTGTGGATTATTGGTTCGTCTCGACGTGAGGAATCGGAAAAGGAAAAAATTATGACTTCTACCCAAATTTTTTTGGAAATATCCAAAATTTAGCTTCAGCCCAGCTAAAAGTGCTTGGGCAGAAAGTGCTAAATCTTGGATATTTCCAAAAAAAAAATAAACAGAGACAAACAATTCCTACACTATAATGTAGTCCACTACAACAAGTCCAGAAGATTACATGAACAAAACTTTTACTTGTACATTCTGAAAATGTCAAAACCCTAACCTTCCCAGTATGCCCCTGCAACGTCCTGCAACAAACTAGATCCGTCGGGCCGAACGTTATCGGAGACTTCCCTTGCGATCTTGCATATCCCGCCACTGCAAACACAAAACCTAACACATGAAATCAACATACAAAAGAAAAAACAGAAACACACCCAAAAAAAAACATATAGGAAAATGAAAAAAACCATATTAGAGAGAGAGAGAGAGAGAGGAGGAGAGAGATTGAACCATCGGTGTCGAGGAGAAGGAGGCGCTTGTGCTTCAAACGCTCCCGGAGAGAGTTCACGGTCTCTGTGGCGGCCACGTGGCGCTCTTTGAGTTCTGCAACGGACATATTTCGAGAATTCTAGTGAGTAAAGGCCATTAAAGGTTGGTCATGAGCTTGATTTGAGCCCTAGTCTCAATTCGGATAGGAAATCAGAAACTGCAGGGGAGTGGAATTTGGGTTATGTTAGGTTCAAGAGAGATTAGGGTTCCGAGGAGAGAGAGAGTGATGAGAGAGAGACGGCAGTGGTGGGGGGATGTTCCGAACAGTTTTAATCTCAGATTGGAAGTGGTGGCGTTTTGACTGGAGACGCCGCCGGGACCACGAGATCTGACGTGTAATGCATAGATTTTTTATTTTTTTATTTTGCAAACGTGAGAAGTTGTATTCAACTGTGACACGAAAACCTACACAACAGAGAAGAATCCCATGGAGGCAAATGGGCATACTAACGAGGGCAATCAAAGCACATGACCAATAAATTACCGGACTAAATTCGCAGAAAATAAATTCGCAGAAAATAAAACTAATATCAAGCACATGACCAATAAATTCGCAGAAAATAAAACTAATATCAAGCACATGACCAATAAATTACCGGACTAAATTCGGACAAAAACGAAAATAAAACTAATATCAAGCACATGACCAATAAATTACCGGACTAAATTCGCAGAAAATAAATTACCGGACATGACCAATAAATTCGCAGAAAATAAAACTAATATCAAGCACATGACCAATAAATTCGCAGAAAATAAAACTAATATCAAGCACATGACCAATAAATTCGCAGAAAATAAAACTAGGATTAAATTCGGACAAAAACGAAATAAAACAAAAAACTAATATCAAGCACATGACCAATAAATTCGCAGAAAATAAAACTAATATCAAGCACATGACCAATAAAATAAAACTAATATCAAGCACATGACCAATAAATTCGCAGAAAATAAAACTAATATCAAGCACATGACCAATAAATTCGCAGAAAATAAAACTAATATCAAGCACATGACCAATAAATTACCGGACTAAATTCGGACAAAAACGAAATAAAACAAAAAATACACTCCCCTCCATCATTGACTAGTCCTTCTCTTGTCTAGCCCCCTACCGATCAAGCTCCAAAGTCGGCGACCCAAAAAACCACCAGCAACCACGTAGCTGCAAACCCAGAAGCGGTGCGGCGGCGAACGGCTAGCGGTTTTGGAGCAGAAGCGGTGCAGCGGCGAACGGCTAGCGGTTTTGGAGGAGAAGGAGAAAGGGAAACCAGATTCTGAAGGTAAGTATTGGTCTCTCCCCTCCCAGTCTCCCACCACCCAAATTAAGGTATAAACCCAAGTAAGGATGGAACTAGGATTTTGTAAACACGGAGGCCGACCTATGAATAAGATTTTGAAATTTAAAGGTTCGGGAATCTAATAGTTTGTTTGGTTTAGATTTTGAGGGAGGTTTTTTTGGATAGTAAGTAGAGATAGAAAAAAAAAGAAATGAGATCAATAATTGAAGGAAAAACTTATGGGAGGCCGTGCACAGAGATGGAAATTGGATTTTGGGTCAAAAAACGAACACATTTTTATGTCTAAATAACATCCAATACAAAATACAATACCTAGAAATTCTCACCAAACAAAAAAACAAAAAACAAAAAATATTAATATTTATAAAAAAAAAGACCGAAACCGCACAGGCCCTAGCCCTCATATGCCCACACCTCTCTCCGTCTTTGAACCCAAGGGGAAATGAGGAGAATGGGAAGAGAAAGTGTGGCCGCTATTTTAATATTAGAAAGAGGTGGTCCTTTTATTAAAGAGAGACAAAGAAAACCTACCTTTTGTAATGGAATGCATAGTAGGTGGTGGTGTGACCTGTTGGTTTACGAAAGTTCTATGGCGGCTGACTGAGATTACCGATCTTCCACTGACGGCAACACGAGGTTCACTATGGGTCTCGCACGAAAAAATCGAACGGATAAAATCTAAATGAAAAAAATAAAAAATTGAATTGAGCACCTACTCATATTGTAGTGAGCCCTGTATTGTCGTCGGTGCAAGATCGGTAACCCCCAATCGGTGACTGTAGAAGGATTGGTTGTTTTTACGGGGCCAATGTAACATTTTCAATAACTCTACAACCACAAACACATACACACACAAAATACAAATAGCGTAGTGTGTGGGTGTGTCTCACACTTAATGTGAAATAGTTTTTGTTTTTGTGTATGCCTACCAAATGATTTCAAAAAAGGTCAATAACCATAAATTCTAAATGAAAATCTAGAAGATTGGATCAAGTACTTACACGCATTCAATTTAGCTCATTTTTTACAAGGTTACTTAAAAAAAGATTTTAAAATTTACCAACGGATCGATTTATTTGTATGAAATCCGTAATGTTGCTCCACATGACGATTTACACCGTTTGTACACCGTCCCATCGGTACCCTTAGCATAATGCTAGCTCATGGGATGCATTTTTTTCTCCTCCTTTGAAAAATGCCAGCCTACCAAATGATTGCAAAAAGGTCAATTACACCAGGAGCAAGAGAACTATTCTCCTAATTTCAACGGTTTAGAAATCATTGGTACTTTTTTAAGAGAGTCCCCAACGTTTCTTTGAATTTCACACAAAATTAGTGATAGCTTAATCACATTTATTCGGGTTATATTCACATTTAATAAGCTTTTATTCCTCATGAGTGGGTCCAGGATCGATCTTCACTCTTGATAAGTCCCTTAATAGTGTAAATAATATGGCTTATCTATCCAGTTCCACGGCACTTGCATGCGGTTTATACTTGTTTCTACTTGATTTGGCGCGCAAGTTGTGTTTTTGTTGGAAAGTAGGTAATCGGAACAAAAAGGGCGTTTCCAAGGCTCCCAAAGATCCCCGGAAGAGCTCGGAGGTGCTTTCATGTTGAGAGAAGTCCCGAGCGGTCATTCCTAACCTCGAGCGAAGTGCCCATGGCATCGGAGGAGGCCCCGGAGGCCCAAAGCAGCAGCAAGGCAAGCTGCCCAATCCAGTAGCACCAGGGATCGATCCCCCAATCCAGCATTGAAGTCCAGGGGCACCAGGGATCGATCCCCCATTTCCCAGGGATCGATCCCTCACTCCTGCGCGAGCATTTCGGTGGCATTTTTGTAATTATTTTGTTTTGGGGTATATATACCCACCTTTGTCCGAAAAGTAGATCACTTTTACTTTTGCACTTTCTCTCTCTACTTCCATTAAAGCTTAGCTCCCACCTCTCTCCTCATTCAAGTTTAAGGAGGGTTTTTAGGTACGATCCGTTAACGTTCGAAGCTTTTCACCTTCATTAATGTTGTAAGGAATTTCATTCTCTTCGAGAATCTTATATTTATTTCGTATTTAGTCAATGTTTGGTATTTTCTTCATGTTTACCCTTGCTCATTTCATTTCTCCTTTCAATATGAGTGAGTAGTGTAGTAAGGTTGAGTTGTGGGATGATTAACATCCCGTGACCAAGGGTGTGGCTCGCTCTTCTCTTGTAAATCCCGTTTTTCTAGCTTAAGCATGTGTCATGGGTGATTTTATGTATCAAAACTAAGAGTTGTTAACCTTTTTGATCCAATGTAGGCAAGGGTTAAGCTTCTTGCCACATTTGATGCTTGAAGCTATGTCCCTCTTTGTGTTTGTCCAAATGAACCAAAAAGGACCCGAGCCATGTTTAACACTTTTGTTGAAAGAGAAGAATCGAGCTTACCTTTGTGTTATGGGTGTTGATTATCCCTCGACTTAGCCTTTAGTTAATCTCCAGTAAAAAAGCCGTAGTTAGGTTAAGTAGCCATCTTTCCAAATCACTCAGTTGGCCGTCTCAACGCCGAATTTGGTTGGCGGCCCTAACGCTAAAACTCTCGACACTCGTTAATCTCCGAAGCAAAGTTATGGACGCGCTCCCTGTGGAATCGATCCCGGACTTTCGGGTTTTATTATGCTTTCAACCGACCTAGCCCTACGCTTGGGGTAATTTTATTCTGACGCACATTAAGGTCGCAAGCAACTCTTCAGAATCCATCTTTTTATAAGTACTCATAGTATTAATCTCAGCAATAAAATTACGGTCTTGCTATTGTCAGCCTAGTGGGCTGACGATAAACACACTAGAAGACAAGAAAAACACGTATTTTTGTGTACTTTATACACCATTTAATACATATTGACACACTTACTATTGTCAGCCTATTGAGCTAAGTTTAGAATTTTCCATAAAACTATATGAAAACCTCGAACATGAGCTTCTTACCGAGAGTAATCTGATATAAGTACATGGAAAAAATAAAGTTGTTTGGCCTAATAAGTCAAATGTTTTTTTTTTGTATTTATTCAAATTTTTTTACATTAGTTGGTTTTTCTTGAATTTTTGATGGATTATTACTTCATCATAACGAGAGAAATTTAAAAAGTAAAAAATTACGATCGAAACTCATTTTTTTGTAAATAAAGATGAAAAAATTGACTTATTGGCTTATTTTTGTCTTTATTAAAAAAAATTGAGTTTCGATCGAATTTTTTTGCTTTTTAGATTCCTCCCGTCATGAAGAAGCAATAATCCTTAAGAAATTGAAGAAAAACTAACAAATGCGGGAAAAAAAATTGAATAAAAAAAAATAAAGTCATTTGGTTTATTAGGCCAAACAACCCCAAATGTGGAGACCTTCCCTTTCATGAGCGGGTCCCTCCATACCCAACTTATACTCAACTATTTTGGCTCCATTTCAAGCCCATAAAAAAAGTTTCAAACCGTTCATCCCATAGCTCTTGCATTTTAGAAATGTGTGAGTAAAATCTTCTGAATTGAAAATCGTTAGCAATATGACCAATCGTTTAAAGTTTACGACTTAAACTCAAAACCATATTACTGTCCACTATAAACGATACATATTTTTCATATATCTACCCATTTCCAACCAAGTTGTTCTCTCATACACGGGTTCAAGAATACGAGAGCTATGAGATGAACGGTTTGAAGTTTTCTTGTGGGCCCAGGAGGGAGCCAAAATAATTGAGCTTGGTGGAGTACGGAGGATAAGGGTTTATATTTACTTGATATCCGTAGGTACCTAATCGTAGGGCTGGAAATGAACCAAGTCGTTCGTGAACTGTTCGGGACTCGACCAAGTAAAGGCTTGCTTGTTCGAATTCAATTCGGGTACTAAACGAACATGTAACGACCCAAATTATCGGTATTTGAAATCGCAAATAGAGACTGAAGACAGACAAAAAGCTGTTAACAATGGCTAAAAATAGAGTGGTTAATGAAGACATGCAAAAATTCCGTTGCCGGGAATCGAACCCGGGTCCCCTGGGTGAAAGCCAGATATCCTAACCGCTGGACGACAACGGATATTTTGTTTGTAATCCTAGACTTTAAATATAAGAACTAAGGAAAATTTCTCAGTGCCGAGCAGGGGTGCCCGAGCCCGCTCGGGCATCCGAGTCGTTCATTTCATTTTTGAACAGCTCAGATTTGGAGAGAGAAAGTGTTGGGGTGGGAGGAGAGAGAGTGTTTTAATCCGAGCCGTCCAAAAGTGTATCGGACGGCTCGGATGCGCCGAGCGGGTGCCACGTGGGCAATACCCGCTCGGCACTGAAAAATTCCTCAAGAACTAAGGCTTAAATCCCAGCAGTAGACCCCATTACTTGGATCAGAGCAGTAGAATCCAAATGAACAAAATTTATGTGGGACTGAGTTCCCGTTCAGTGTAGCCTCCTTCCAATCCCATCCAGTTTCGGCCTTCTATGGGGCTCGAGAATAATCGAAACCGTTCACTTTTTAGAGATTAATGAAAACATCGACAACATCAACAATCACGTTAATCGGATACCGTATGATGTAATTTCAAAGTGCATTAATCTTGTACTCCCTCCGTCCCTTTTTAAATGTCCTACTTCGTAACTCCAACTTATTAAAAAGACATCATCATTATACCTTTCACATCAACTTTTTCCTCCACTTTCCCTACTTACCCATCATCATTACACTTTTACTCACTAACTTTTCAAAATGAAATCTACTTTTAGGGACAAAATAGACAATTCACCAATTTTTACTCACTAACTTTACAAAATGGACACTTATTAAGGGACAACCCAAAATGGAATACTGGACTGTAATAAAGAGACGGAGGGAGTATAAAAAAAAGGTATGCAACACAAGATTGCAACTCCTTCAACACACTTATCTGAAACTTAATGCATTTAAAAATCCTATCAAACGATATTCGATCAACGTGGTTTTCGACGTGGTCGATGTTTCTCGACGAGCTCTAAAAAGTGAACGGTTTCAACTATTGTTTTGGGCTCGGTATGGACTCACAAAAAAGCTAAAACTGAATGGGACTAGAGAGAAGCTACACTGGATATAGGACCTTAGTTCATGGACGTGGGTCGTCACAAAATTACGTGATTTTCGAGATAATTCAAATAAATTTACCAGATTTGTTAGTGTACCACAAGCTTTTTCTTCACTCTTGCTAAATTTTTTCACGCGAAAAAAAAGCGCAAATAATGAGACATTCGGGGTCGTTCGGTTGAATAAGCCAAATGGCTTCTTTTTTTTTTGGTCTTTATTCAAATTTTTTCTGCATTTATTAGTTTTTTGTCAACTTTTTGTTGATTATTGATTCTTTTTGACAAGAGGAATCTAAAAAGTAAAAAATTACGATCGAAACCTAAATTTTTTGAATAAAGAAAAAAATAAATCAATAAACCAATTTTTCCGTCTTTATTCAAAATAATTTGGATTTCGATCATAATTTTATGCTTTTTAGATTCCTATCATGACAAGCAATAATCTACGAAAAATTGACGAAAAACTAACAAATGCAAAAAAAAAAAAAAATTGAATAAGGGCAAAAAAATAAGTCATTTGGCTTATTTAGCCGAACAACCCCGAGCCTTGATGACGCTAGAAATGTTTGCCACTAGTTACATTGTGGGTGTTTGGTAAATATTATTTCGGTGGATTATAAAGACCGAATTGTAGATTGTAGAGTCTGGATTACGAAAAGCCCATAATCAGAATCTTTGAAAGCGTTTGGTAGATTGTGAAAGATTTTTAAATATAGTTTAAAAAAAGGTTGAAGATAGAATAGTCGTACAATTTTCATAATCTATAATCAGGTTGTACCTCCATATGCTTATTTTGAGAATCCATTTTCATAATCTATATAATCAGGTTGTACCTGCGGATCAAAAAAAAAAAAAAAATCAGGTTGTACCTTTTTTTTTTTTTTTTTGATCAGAAGCCCAATTCATTAACAGCCAATATAGGCTAAAAACAGCGAATCCATCCTAGAACAGAGAAAGGGAACCTATAGCAAACCATCACCGAAGGAAAAACAACAAAAACAGGTGACCCAGGAGCCGCGATAAAATCGCAAAGCTAGTAACTAGACCTGTGCACGACTCACCGCCACAAAGGGTCGGGACACGAGGGGCCAGCCATCTAATCACGAGCTGCCCCGGCTAGATAAAGGAACCCTATCAAAGATTAAAAATACAAGCCGATGGAAACAGGAGTAATAAACAAACAAGGAAAACAAAACACAACCACCATGGATGGAATCCACAAAGCACGTCGGCCACCTCCAGCCGAGAGGAACCACCCGATACCGGCGATGGAGGCATCGACTGATCTCAAACCGAAGGAATGGAGAGAACATCTCCGGCAAGCCTACGCTGGCACGACAGGCTCCGGGCACGGAGATCGAAGTAGGAATCCAGGGCTGGATCTCCGATCACCGGCCGCACGACGCTGATGACCGTGAAAGCTCCCTTGCCAATCACCCCCTCTGCTGACGACGAATCATGGCCTAGGGCCACGCCCCGGAGCCTTATTCTGTCACCACCAACATCCGCTAACCTGCTGCCGCCCCACCTCATAGCCGGACCAAGCACAGCCACCACGCAGCGCTGCTTCAGATAGACGAAAACCAGTAGCAAACAGCACAAAAAGCCTTATTAGCCCACCACCACACCCACCGGATCTGGGGGAAGCCCAGACCGGAAACAGATCCGGACGGGGGAGACCCGCCGGAGAACCACCAGACAAAGCCGGAGAGCAGAAAAAGAAAAAATAGACAAAAACCAAACCCCAGCCGCTCCAAACTCATTATTCAAACCCAACACCTCCGGCCAACACCATCACCAACCACCTAACGCCGAAGCAGCCTCGCCGAAACAGAGCCCGAGGACAAACGAGGGAGGGCAGCCCCACACCCCGCCATCCCGCCTGAGAGCGAGAGGCAGCCAAAACGACACAGATGGAGAGAGGGTAAAGAGACGAGAGAGAGGGAAAAGAGAGGGGAGACGGAGGGGGGAAGAGAGGGGGGAGAGGCGGCGGAGGCAGAGCCTCCCCCCCGAACCCTAGCCGCCTGCAAACTTCTTTCTCCTGGAAGCGAGTTTTAGAGAGAGAAGAAAAAAGAGACCCACCTAGAAAAAAGAGACCCGCTTTTGCTCCATATGCTTAAATTTGAGAATCCATTCTGTCAGAATCCACTCTTTGAATCCCTACCGAACACTTCTATACTCCATTTACCAAAAAAGAACACTTCTATTCTCTGACCCAATCCAGAATCGGGGCGTAAAATCTGTGCCAAACACCCTCAATTTTCCGTGCTTATCCTCGTGAAGGTCGCGGGTTTGAATCTCATGTAAGGAGATTAGGGGTGATCCCCATTTCCTTCTCCTTTCTTATAGGCTAGACTAGATTGTTCAGATACCCCAGGAAAAAAACCTGCAAAAAATGGGTTGGTTCAATTGCTACCTGGCTTTAGTGAAGTTCTTGATCCAGATTCTCTAAAAACAAGTTACCGAGAAAGGGCCATGCCAATTGGGAGCTCTGTTTTGGACTAAGCTATCCAGTATCCTTCTTTTTAATCAAAATCACATACCTGGAAAAGCGAAACTCAGGCAATGGTTGTGACCCATTGGCCATTTCAGCCACTATATATATATCCTCATATGACTACGGTTGTCCGAGAGAGAGGAGGAAACATGAACGTCTCCGAAGCCAGGCGAGGAGTTATTTCTCCAATGAACTACACATGACATGACTTATCTAATGGCTAGACATGATTATAGAAACAACACTATGTACAATAACGCATATACATGTGAGAACGTAATAGAGGCGCTTCGGAGGTGCTCCCGACGTCGAGCTATTTCCACTGCCCTGCGCCTCTAATCGGCCACTTAAGGTACCCCCACCTGGGTAATTGCAAGCATCATAACCTACAAAGCATGAAGGGATCCATTGAGATCAAAAAGAACAGCAAAATATACGAAATGGCTTCTTTTCTCCCCTTTTTCCCTGGGAGAAAGTGGAAGCAGTCAATAGGATAAGTTTTTTTTTTTTCTGATTGCCTACAAACTTCAAGAGGACGATTCGGTATCATCTTTAAGTGTAACGTTACGTGACCATAAAGTTTTGTGCAGAGTTCCTCAATACATAGATCTGGTTTTGGCGGAACAAAAAAATCCACAATTTGCAATCCTAATTCCAAAAGTGTCAATTCCATGTCTGAATGAGTTTTCTGTATTGAAGTTTTGTTTCTGAATCCCTAAATCTATCCCCACAAGAAACTTTCTGCGTTTGTTTGTTACAGCATAGACTGCGGGTAAAATATTAACTAAAACCTAGTTAAAGTATCAAATAGAGCTTCAGATTGCCATCTAATGTACGTTTGTTTTTGCCCCACAAGCGGAAGCAGAAGCTGGGGCAAAAAAGTCTACATCTGTTATGAAAAGACAGAAATGCCACTATAGTGTAGCCCTGATAAAACCACAACATATTCGTGTCTAAGAATCGCTAGGGTGTTTTAAAGTAGAACTTCAAGGTAATGAGCTACAAATGGTATCAGAAATACAGCTTTCCTGCTGAAATTGCACTCAAGTGAACTACCAAAAGATCTCTACATAAGAAAGCTCAGCACGTAGGAATGAAGTCCAGCCTCCTCCTTTTCTTGTTATCATCCCTTATATTTTCAAAGAATTCAAAAAGAAGCTAGGATTGTAGAAAGCTTACTAGGATTTGAGGAAGTGAGAGTTGCTGTTTCGGAGAAATTGCAGTTCCAGGGATTCCTGCCAGCAGTTTGATATAAGAGATTCATTGCAAAAGCTGCATGTGACGCCAGAGTGTTTGGTGCAAAACAGGCGCCACCAGGTTGAATAAAACTACAGTCGATGCCATGGCCACAGGCATAGTCTAGATTAGCCTGCAGTTGGGCATCGGAAACACCAGACTTTGGAACACACCAACCTCCTTGTTTTGGTGCTGGAGCCGCCGGAGTGGTTGGTGTGGTGGGAGTCACTGGAGTAGTTGGGGTTGTGGGAGTTGCTGTAGTTGGGGTTGTGGGAGTCGCTGGAGTTGGTGCTGGAGTAGCAGTTGTATTCTGATATAAATCGAAAACCAATGGAGTCAGTTGATTAGTGGCAGAAATGGGAGGCTTTCTAAAGACTAAACACAAATAGAGAAAGCAAATCAGTTGGGTGCAGCCAAGTGTGCATTCAAAGTAAGGGCCGTTTTCTTTATGGTATGTAGACTGGTGTATGTAGTAAACGGGTTGACCCATCAATAAATTCACTACCCGATTCCAAAATGCGAAACGTGTCATTCCTTGTATGACATTAATTCATACACATTAGTTTCTGCTACCCTGAAAAGAATTACTTGGTAGCAAGAACTAATACATAGAGACTGCCACAATTCTAGTGATAATCTTTATATGTAGAGGGGTGGAATGAATTAACTGGGTTGATCCGTTTATACATGCAACTCTCATCCGACAATGTTAAACATGTCCACCTTTTAGTTACATGGATCCAAATAAGGCCAACCCAATTGTATGCCTTTTTCTGCTACTTCCTATCAAACAACTTGGGAGGCTTAGAATTTTTGTCATTAGTCTCTAATCTTCGATGTTAAACTTTATACATCCCAAGATCATTATTAAACTTGCTCCATCAAATTATTAGAATCAAAACTAAATTCCTAGTATTCACACGCATCATTTCAATTCAACCATTTTTAATTATGCCCAACAACTGAAATTAGCAAAAGACAACTTTGAACTCTAGTAATGGAAAAACTAGGAATCTTCTCACCTGGCTACTTTTGGAAAGACCAACATCATAAGTCATGGAGAGATCAGGGTTAAAAAGTCCAAATGCCCGTTCTGAGGCGGGTCCAGGCTTCAAATCCTCATCATAGAGAGCAAAGATATATGTATCCACGGATTTTCCAGGCATCAATGGGGTGCCAACCATTGATCTGAGGTGGTTTATCAAGTTCCCGTTGTAGGCTCTTGCATTGTCGATGTTGGTTCCCACTTCGTTGGGATCACCCTTGTATGGCCACCCCGTTTCTGCAACCACTATCTCTATGTCCTTGAATCCCATCGCGTTTAAGGCAGCTCGTATGGCATCAACCTTCACAACGAAATTCCAATACCAATGAAATTGTAGCAATGGGACTCAGGTAAGAAAAGTTTCAAGTATCAACCACGTAATTGTACAAGCATAAGGTTCACTATTTGACAAAGCTTACCGTAACGGTTAACCAATACAGCTTGACAATGAAAATTGAACGCATTTGATCTTCAGTAAAAACAAAAAAGAATTTAAGAAATGTTCAATGTGTCTAAGGAATCAAAGGGTCAAAGTCCATCAACCTGAATTCCATTCGATTAAAATATCTTGGGAACTCAACAAAAAGGTAGGTATGATCTTTGAAGTTAGATGTTCAAATGACAAAAATCTTTGAAGATACAGTAAAAGCAAAAAGAATTTGAATAGCAGCAGTTATATTATTGTATACAATGGTAAAAGGAGGATCACATACAAATTGCAATGGTCCCATATTCAAAAAGATGAGAAGTTTTAAAAACCACAGTACCATATTCATGGCACAGGAAGAAAATTCCAAGCTTTGATTATTGAGTACTGCTATGAGTACCGACCAAAACCCTAGGGAAATCGTACTGACGGCCGCGCCGGGCCGTCTCCGGCCACCGGATGGCCGATCCGAGCCGTCCAAAAATTCTAAAAAAAAACCCGAGGGGCCCCACGCGGGAATAAACGGTATCCGATGTGTGTAGGGTGCTTGATCTAAACACCCATTTTTCGTGTATACACCCTACACACATCGGATGCCGTTGATTCCCGCCAAGCCCCCTCGGTTTTTTTTTATAGAATTTTTGGACGGCTCGGATCGGTCATCCAGTGGCCGGAGACGATCCGACACGGCTGTCAGTACAATTTCCCTAGTACTGCTTACATACCACTTTTTGGCATTCATAAAACAAATTTGAGGTGAAGACAACAAAAAAAAGGAGTATATGACCTGTTGTCAAAATCATAGTGACAAGCTAGCAATTACTCCACTCAACTACTCAAGTATGACATTGACTTGTTTGGCAAACAAACAAAAGTGAAACTGGCAACAGGCTGTGTGGACAATAATCAACAGAAATGATATAGGTACCGACGCCCCCTAGCACAATTTGGAGTATTTCATAATTGACTTGCGCCAAATCAAACTAACCTGAGCATCAAACATGTTCATGTACTTGATACCAGACCCTGAGTCGACTCGTCCTGCGTTGGGTTGGAAAAGACAAAACGCCAGCGTTTCAGCCCTCGAGTCGCTTCGGTACGCAAAGAAAGGGTATGGGTTGATCATAAAAGGTGAACCGGTGGATCTTTGAAATGCCAGCATCGCTTTCATTGTGTCACCAAAGCTCGGGTCGAAAGCCCCCGAGGAGGGCGGGTCAGACTGAGTCAACACGGCCATCGAATGGACTGTTGAGACCTTGATCTTCCCACCTAGGGAAGCTGAAAGTCATTGTAGGTAGCAATATTAGGTTCAGAAATATGGATGAATTTACCAGACATGGGGAACAATTTGCATGATATGTTTGAAAAGACGAAAAATAAAAATTAACAGTTCATTTTGAATCAATAGCTTACTGCCACATGCTTCAGTAAATTAATGTATATTCAATTAATTCTTTTTACTACAGTATTAGTCAAAATCTTAGGAATGGATCATACGACATCGGTCATCCATCACCTATCTTAGAGTCAAACACAACAACTACATAAAGGGATTACAAGCACTACGACTAAAGTTGTTGGTTCAACGATATAAAATATGTACGTAGAGAGTAAAAAAAAAGAGTTTTCAATTAATTCTTTTTACTGTTAGATTAGTCTTTATCTTAGGAATGAATCATATGACATTGTTCATTCATCATCAGTTATCTTCTTGTCAAAAAAAACAAAAATAATAAAATTAAGGGGATTAAAAAATACGACTTAATTTGTTGGTTCACTGATATAAAGTAAGTACGTAGACAGTGAAAATAAAATTTCCTCCGTTTACCAAAAAAAGGAAAAGAAAATTTGCTGCTAGAAAATTGTTGAACAAACAAATGTTGGCCGTAGAATTAACGCCATGCTGAATGAAATCCAACTGCACATACACCATTGCTCAAATAAGACAATTATATAAAGTTTTTGGATGATTTAATTTTGGCTCAAAATTAAAAATTGTCCACGCCAAAGTAATTTCGACATTGACAATATTTGGAGTCTACAACTGTCAATAGATAGCGTAATACTTATAGATCATATAGCCTCAATTTAACATATTCCCCCTCTCTCGAAACTGCATCACTACTCCTATATCTTTCTTTTTTTCTGGTAGGTAACTATTTCTATTTCGTTATTGTTGCCGTTGTTGGCTCCGACGAGCGGTCGGATATTCTGGTGGGGTTTGTTTCAGCAATCCTTGGGGTTGGATCCGGCGAGCTTTGGTTGGTAGGATTCCGGCGAGCTGTGATATGTCGGATTTCGGCGAGCTGCGGTTGATCAGATTCAGATTCCGGTGGGCTGGGGTTGGGATTTCCCGGCGAGGCTGTTGGGTGTTGGGATTTTCAGATTCCGGCGACCTGTGTTGTGTGTGTATATATTGTATATATATACATATCATATTGTGTATATATGTGTATATTTAATTGATTGAATAACCTAAAAGCTAGGCTGTTGGGGAGTGAAAAAAATTAGGGGCTGGTTAAAGTAGAAAATGGCACTTTTTCTAGACAAATAGACTAGGATGTGTCGAGTCTATTGGAGATGCTCTAAGAATTGAAAGAATACGGACCTGCATTGATGGCATTTTGGACATTCTGCATGGCGGGCAAGATTTTCGAGATGAGGTTCTGATCCCCTGATGTCATGACCTCGTTACCAACGTTAACAACGATGATCTTGCTAGCCGGGTAGAAAGCCAACACGTTCGACCCGACCCACTGACCCGCGAAATTCGGGTCGGAAGCCAGCGCCGGAATATCGCCGTTTCCGGCGCCGATGACTATCCCGATCCCGGTGTTCGCCAGAGCCTTGATCATCGCCGGGTCGGTGCCGTAAAGCCTCACTTTCTCGATCGCCGTCGACTGGAGGAGCTTCGCCGTCGCCGACGGCGGTGGGAGGTTGTCGGCCACTTGCCCGTAGTTGACGCCGATGAAAGATTGTCCGTCTGCAAAACAACAGTGACGAGTCAGAAGATGGGTTTCGACTGAGCCGACTCAGCTGACTCGGACAATTTTGCTAATTATTTACATCCATACGACCATACGTAATGCTTTTTAAGTCTTTCGATGCTTACTATTACACTCAATATACCGACACTCAATATGCCGACAAGATGGAAAATCACATGCTTATCGGCGGGTTCCCGTCACGTATCGGTCTGTTCCTGATTCATGGCCGTTGCAACTTATACTCGACCATTAGTTTCATAATGGTTTTGAACGAACTTTCTGGTTCTGTTACACCCTATATACCAATAAAATGACAAATCACATTGGTATCGACCGATTTCGTAATGCATCGGTTTGTTTATGATCCACAATCATTACGACCGATACGTGTAATTGAGGCACTTTAAAATAAAAATTGCCAAAATAATTTGTAAAATTTCACGACCGCTAGAATATTCCCCATTGGTGGTAGCGTGTCGTTTGATACTTGAGATACCATTGCACCTAGCTTACCGTTCCATGGCCCAACTCATACAGATAAGATGGTTTTTGACTCATGAGTGACTCAGCTTGACTCGGACAATTTTGCTCATCATCACAAGGCACGTGGCCAAACAACGTCCTTGTCTTAACACCTTCTGTTTGTCTAATTTCTTTTGCTTTTTGACTTTTCTTTCGATAACATGAGCTGTTTTAAGGCTTAAAAAAGAGGCTTTCCTATACTATTTTAAGAAGAATTTGGACTGGAAAGAGTGGAATCTTTTGGCCGAACTCATTTAAAGTAACTTTTGTGATCAAAATACAAGTAATATTTTAAGGATTTCTATAAAAAATCAACTCGATAGAATATCGGTAAGGGCTTTTTCAGAAATCGTAGGGCGAATCAGACTGTTTCACCCTATGATTTCTGAAAAAGCCCTTACCGATATCTTATCGAGTTGATTTTTTACAGATATCTTATCGAGTTGATTTTTTACAGAAACTCTTAAAATATTATTTTTAAAATGATGAGCGATTCGGATCATATTGGTGAGATCCGAGGTGGGCCCCATAAAAATATATGTGCAAGATATGTGTAAAAATGAATGTGTCCTTAGGTTTATTGCAAAAAGCCAGCTCAATGCAATTTACATGCCGACAAATACTGTAGTACATTTTTCCGCATAATCATTTTACAACAACGCTCCTTCTACACGTATTCTCACAAAGTCACATCGCATGTACTGCTGGTATAGTACGTGTCTCTTATGTAAATATGGGAGCAAATGTATATGTAAAAACAAAAATACTACACACGCAACTGGTGGTATACATGTGGATTTCATACGTACTCATTTAACATGCGGGATTCACGTGTATGTGAAGAATTATATTTGGTGTTGTGTTCGAATAATTGTGCATCTAGCATTTTTGTATGTGTGTTGGCTTCGTGTGTGTGGGGTGCAGTGTGTGCAGATCCTAACACTTTACTCCTTCCGTCCCAATTTACTTGTTCCAGTTCTATTCTAGCTAGATTAAAAAACTACGTATATTTTTGAAGTGGTAATAAATTTTATATCTTATATGGATCTTGTTTGATAGATCTCGATTTGTTCTATAATTCAAAATTTTCGAAATCACTTAAAACATTATAAATTACGAGATATAATTAAATGAAAAGTGACACGAAACTTTCTAAAATGACAAGTAAATTGGGATGGAGGGAGTATAATTGAGTATGTGTGCAATATTAATGCCCTTGGGGCACCGCACTGCTACGTGGTTGTCCAGAATCCTCCGACATCACACATTTACGTGTGATTCATATATTTAACGGTCTTGTTATTGTCAGTTCATTAGGTCGACGATAAGCACACTAGAAGACAAGAAAAACGCGTATTTTTTTGAACTTTTTACACCCTTTAATACACATTCATTCACATACTATTGTCAGCCCAATAGGCTGATTTTAGAATTTTCTTATATTTAATCATAGAAACTGATGTTCAAGGGCTCTGGGCACCACGGAATAAATCAATAAATGTTTATAAAAAAGAAAAAGAAAAAGGGTGTGGTTGTCGATAAAAATTCTTTTCTTCTTGCCGATAAAAATTCATTTTTCCCGGCATGATGCCTTGTTTTTTTCGTAAAAGCTTTCCCTTAATTGGCACAAATCAATACTCAATCCGGAACGCGATTCCGTTCGAGTCAAATCAGATTCACTCCAGCATTTTTCTACCCGGCGTGATAAGCCTTGTGTGAGTGAATTATGCCTTACAGTAAATCAACCACCGACACCCGGCAACTCAGCCTGGTTGATTAATTGAACCTCCGATTCATCAAAAATTGCGCACGAAATCGCAAAAAACACACACAAAACTAGAAGAAAATCGAACTGAAAAGAAGACTCTGGAAATGAATTACAAAACGTGAAAGAAATCGAGAACAGAAGCTAGCGTTAGGAAGAGGAGATTGGACTTACTTGCTGAGTGAACGGAGCAGAGGGATAGGAAAAGGAAGATGAAGATTGAGGCATTTACTGACGTCGTTGCCATGGTTGAAGGGCTGGGAATTTCGGATTACGTTTGGGCAATCGAAGCTACGTGGTTATGAAGGGGAGGCAAGTGAAAAGGGAAGGGGAGGTGTAACGGTAAGAATTGGCCTTTCTGTGGGTACTTTCCAAGTAAAATAATGGAAGGGGATCTGTTCATTCAACTATTTGGTTTGAATCGTTTGATCGGTCGTTGGGCTGGTGGAGTGGGGCCGAGGTGTCGATCCATGCACCTTCATTGTGTTTGCAGGAGAGAGAGAGAGAGAGAGAGAGAGAGAGAGAGAGAGAAACCTTCGTTGTGTTTCCAGGAGAGAGAGAAAGAGAAACCTTCGTTGTGTTTCCAGGAGAGAGAGAGAGAGAGAGAGAGAGAGAATTGAGCAGATGTTGATCGAATAAATCAAGGGATAATAATTGGACATTTAACCGCCATAACTCATTATACCTACGTGAATAACCAGAAACACCCCTCCCTTGTTTTTTTTTTTTTACTACGACATAGGAGATCCCACACCCAAACGAGATGAGACTAGAGGAGCAGCCAGGAGACGGGATTACTGGACACGACCACGAGGCTATCCCCATGGACTTTCACCTTCTCACTAGTTAGCCTACGCCCAAGAATTAAACTCACGCTCCTCCTTTTTTTCATGATTTTCAATAAGATTTCTCTCCGCTTATTACTTGCATCTCCGGTACAGGGAAACTATTGTTTGGGTTAATTCGTGTTCTTTTCTTTTTTTTTGGGAAGGGCGAAAAAATTCATGCACTAGCTCCTCGCGAAAACTGCCTCTTCGTTTTCTTGTTGTTCGTGTTTAATTCTTTTTCTTATTATTGTTAAGGTGCTTCCGACTTTTGCAAACACGAATTGCTTCCGACTTTTTTTTATTGTCGAGGTTGTGGATTCACGCCCCATTCGGGTCCTAATGATTTTTAAAAACAAATAAAAGGAAATTAACCAATAAGAAATTAAAGTTAGAAGGAAAATGACATGGGTACATATTGCTTGGTTTCTTTTTCCTGGTGGGAACAGAAAGATAAAATGAAAGAAAATATAAGGGACCCAAATGAAGACTAAAAACATTACACCCTCCAACACTACTTCAATAGGGGCGTGTTTGGGACGTTTGTATTGAAAAAGGGAATAGTAGCTAAAGATGACTTTCGTTTGCTTGACTCAAAGTCTTTCTCGTGGAACTAGACATCCAAACCGTGCAACTCAAGGCATGGAACATTCAGAAGAGTATTTTCTTAAACATTAAGAAAAGGAAAATCTTACTGTCTTGATTGTTGTCTTAACTTCCATTTTTTATAATCAAATCTTAATAGAAATATTCAACTGATAGTAATATCTTGTCCTTGCAACAACAATAATAACAGAACACATCTAGTTTTTAATCATTGGGAGATTTGGGCGGGGGAGGATTGGAGACAGACCTAATCTTTAACAATATATGCACAAATTTTCAGAATGCCACTGAAACAGTAGCCCCCCCCTATACCTCCAAGAACCGAGGAGCCAAATGGACGTTTTGCTGTGGAACCATGCCTCCAAGTCAAAGCAGAAAGGCATCAGAGAGGGCAAACAGGCCTAGAGACCCAAATCAATTTTTGTGCACATTATCATACTTTCTTCATTCATAGTCCAGAGTATCGGAAAGCACAATACATCAATACCTTGTCCTTAAATTAAAATTATGGATACTTTTTCATTGTCATCTAATCCATTACTATGAATCAAGATTCATATTTACACGAATCCTATCTCATCGCGTAAATATGTGACCTTCATGTGACGTAAAGAAAAACCCGCAGCTCATTTGTCGGTCGAGATTTTTTTACCATCCGCACAAAAAACAGGAGGATAGAGCATCAACAAATGCTAGATCGGATCAAATTTGTCATAAGATAAAAATCACAATGCCACCATTTTTCTTGTGACAATATGTTTTAATGAGGTGGATACTTCTGTATGATCAATCAAACTTTCCACTTGTTTGCCTGTTGGCTGGTAAAGTGGCAATCAAACTTTTCATATCAAAGTTAAGGTCAGATATCACATACGTAGTATCTCTCTCTCTCTCTCTCTCTCTCTCTCTCTCTCTCTCTCTCTCTCTCTCTCTCTCTCTCTCTCTCCCAAGCATCGTGCAGTGTTAGATTTGTCACCCTCCGTGCTCTCTGGCAACTTGGTTTAGCTTTGGCGACAGATTTTTTCGTTCTCACTCCCGATGTGGAGTGCCTGTTTCATTTTTGTTCCACTCCCGATGTGGAGTGCTTATCCGCCCGTTGTGGAATGTTTACTCTTCCATTGTGATGAAATCTTTGTAATGCCTTCGAGTTTATGAAATGAAATTGCCTCTCGTTAAAAAAAAAAAAAAACCGAGAGAGAACTTTTCATATAAAAAATCAATGCGCTATGATTAACAAACTAATTTGTCAAGTAAAATTTGTCACAATTTAATTCAACAAGGATCATCTCATCGGACCATCCAACCTCGTCTACTCATCATAGCTTCTTCTTTTTTCCTTTCCTAATAATCATAGCTTCTCAGAGTACTGTGTACCGCACCACATGCTACTCTAATCGTACTTGATGAATAGCAGCCATAGAAAAAAATAGAAGGGGCCCCACAAAGCTTAATTATATTGGTCCAGACGTTGCAACCCGTAGGAGTGTTTTAGTTGACCTCAGCCGCTGCCACCAACGACGCGTGGGAAATGGAAAACCAAGTCCCCCTTCTAAGACAATGCGTGCGTAAGCGATAGCTCCAGGAAAAGCGTCTTTAAAGACCTCGTTCGTTTTGGGGTTTTGAATTTTGGATTTTAATCATTGTTATATTTCTCTCCAATCATTATTTTCATTTTTCTCTTTATCTCTCTCTAATTATTACCCATATTTTCAATCATTATTCTATTTCTCTCTACACTCATTACCTACAAATCCAAAATCCCAAAACAAACGGGGTCTAAATGTGGGAGATCTCCCTTTCAAAAGTAGTGGAACAGTAGTCATACAATATTTCAAAATATTTTGCGCTCGCGCCCTCAGTTCTCAAATTATACTCGTGCTCTTAATTTTCGCTCTCAAAAATTATAGTCATTTGGTATGTATTTTAAAGACGTTTTTATTTGAGCTACGTATGTGTTTTAAAGACGTTAAACTGCCTTGTTCTCTTTAGTTTTCAAAAAAAAAATTAAAAAAATTCTCCCTAGATTCTCTCTAAATTCTTCCTACTTCTAACATTTCTTTCTCTATCTCTCTCCACTTATACAACATTTTTTTTTAGGCCTTTCCACACATACATGTCTCCACAATGAGCTTCCTGTAAGGACCTTAAATAAGCTCCTTAAGTGCGGACCTCCTCATTTCTCCCATTTCCCAAATGAATTTCGATAATTCAAGCCGCTCAATGTAATCAGAGCGTGATTTTAAAGGTACCTGCGCAAAATCGGCAAAAAAAAAAAAACCAGAAAGGGCTTGATTTGAGCAGCTTTTTTTTTAACTGTTCAATAAAAAACTCTTCAGATGAAACCTTTCCCGACCTTTTTTTTTACGATTTCTCACGAGGACCCTTAAAATCACGTTCTGATCACATTGAACGGCTCGGATCATCGAAATTCAATCGGGATCTATGAGGTCCGCACTTAAGCTAAGTAGGGGATCCCTCATAAGAAGGGGACTACATGTCTCCATATGAGAAACAGTTTCGCGCTCTCTCACAAAATTCGAGTAGGAAAAACTTCATCGATTTCAGTTTCGTGAACACCAGACAATACACTAGAAAGACAACATATAATCCACAGCCGTTCCATTACAAAAATGAAGTTGATGCAAATGACCCAAACCCAATTGCAAAACACTAGCCGAAAGAGAATCTCAACCCAACGACTACCGAAAAACCATTCCCAACAATTGAACAGTTTGGTCGAACAAAATAAATGGAAAAGGAAACAGACAAAGAAAGCAAGACCAGCAGAATATGAACGCATACAGACAAGCATTTGAACCAATAGGAGAAAAATGAAAAGCCACACCTGAACCCTTCCAAGGAAATAATATGGAAGAGATGAGAAGAAAGAAATGAATTTAAAAACCCACGACAGCAATCAAATGAAAAGATTTTTCCAAATTAACCTCCAGAGTGGGAGACTGGCGTCGTTATGAACTGGCCATCTGTGTACACATGAACAAACTGCTGTGGTAATGCATGCTCCCCCTGCAAAATAACCCAATAATAAATCATCCTTGGTGAGTTCCCGCTATGGTTTCAGTCGAGCTAACACAATCCATACCCAAATAACTTTCCATTCAGGAAAGACAAATAAAGGGTTTCTTAACAAAAGCAGAAAGGAAAATAAAGGGTAACAAATAGCAACATGTTTAGTTTCCTACTTTAATAATGCCTGTTTCTATGAGACAATCATATACTGAAAACATTAGTCGGGTGAGTCTTCGGTACGACTGCCTAAACAACATGGTTAGTTCCTTATTAGGCCATCCTAGATGTTGCACATAGCCTATCTGCTATTGGGCTATAAGGATTTTATGTAAGAGGAACAAACGAGTAATTGATCAATTAAGGTAATCATAGCTTGAGATTTATAGGGTATATTCACGAGCAAAAGAACAAGAAAACCTCCTGACAAACAGCAAAAGGTCAAGAATAGTATTTAACCTTCCTAATCTGAACTTTGGACTTGAGACACGAGGCTTAGTATTTTAACGCAATGAGTAATAGTAAAGCGAAACTTATAAACCTACCCAGTCATCATCTGGCCCAGCACCAGGCACCAGCACATTGATTTCGCTCGACTTGGCAGTCGTTATAGAAGCCTCCAAAGAATCCTTGCTCAAATATAATTGACAACCTGATGTATTATCCACTGAAATTGTTGGAGCTGAACCCTACAACAGCCACAGATATTTGATGAACATAGATCATCATGCAGTCATTCTAATTCCCTCAGAAACACCGAGCAATTTCACGAAGGGAATCAGCAAAATATGAATCTCTGAACTTTGGGATGGCAGACAAGTCAACGACATGAAACTTGTTAAGAAATCACCAAGATGTGAAGAAAATAAATAGATACCTGGCATTGCACCTCAACACCATTGCAATTGACGATCTCACAAGCAGCTACAACATCCTGATTTCAAGTCACATTAAGTAAGACATATCACTCAGTAAATGTTGTTACCATTATTCATTATCTTTTATTTTTTTGCCGATCAAAAATAATAATTCAATATCAGATTTTCCTTTTGTTATTACTGACCGTGAACACGATACCCATCTTGGTGCATTTATCAACTGTTATGTTGTTTACTTTCCCTGCACATTGTTAGATTAAGGATGAGCTCTTTGTGATACCTAAATAGGAATGCTACTCAGAGTATCTATTGTTTTGCAAAAAGATTATCAATGATAAAAATAACAATCAGAGTGCCTAAGTAAAAGCAAAAACACCTTTGATCTGTAAAACAGAGTCTTTGCATCCAAAAGCATAAACTGACTGCTTTGAATCACAGTCATCAATCACTAAATTCTTCCTTCCAATTTGATTCTCCACTACCCACCTGCACAAGAGACAATGTAATAAGGAAGAAATTGAAGATCAAACTATATTAGGTAGCAGTTACGAAGCAGATTATAGTATAAAATACGTACTCACTTTCGAACTTGAAGCTCTAGCTTCGGAGGTCCTGCTTTAGAGAAAGAGCGAGAACTGGCTCCGCTTTCTTTTTCACCCGCACCAACAATGCCAGTTCTATCTGCACGGTTCTTGGTTTTCATATCGTCTGTGACCTTTCTCAACCCTAGCATGCATGAAAATCATCTGAAAATGCCCAATGGACCATGCTAGAGAGATAAAAAGCAAAACAGAAAAGGAATAACCACCTGCAGTTGCAGGCTTTCCTGTACTAATTTCTTGAAAAACAGCTGCCATCCCAACCTTTGGGCGTGATGATGAAGACTGTGGAGATTCAGAACTAAAGAGTGATGCTGGTGGAGGCGGCGGAGGAGCAGGGCCGCTTGACTTAGGAGCTTTTGCAGGAGCAGGAACAGTTGTTTTTCCTGTGACACTCCAAACGGGGCCCAAAGGATAGTGACTCTTCACATAATCCCTCAAACCTGGTACATAGAGCTCCTTCAAAGCTTTGGCCCATTCCACATGATTTGGGTCCTTATTTTTGTACTCAACAAGAATCTTCATAGCGCACACAAAAAGGAAGATCAGAATAGACCAATAGAAAAAACTCTCTTCCATAAGCACCATCTACGAACTTCAATCAAACATAAATACTGATCCAAAACTGCTTGCTAGTTTTTTTTGGGGGGTAATTAACTGCTTTCTAGTTTGCTTTCAACAAATTGCCATCAGATGTATACATCGACATTACACACTCTTCCAGTGTTAAGGTTTTCTCTCTTTACTCTCCAATACTAAATAAAAACCTACACGTGAATGTGTCAGTCAGAGAAGATCCTAGCAACCACATTGAAAGAACCCCAGCTACCATAGCTCTTGCAACACAACAGAACAATATTTGGCTTATCACAACTGTCTAGTCATGCAAAATTGACAGAAAAGGAATATCTCATTTCAATTGTTGGGGTTGCCAATTTCCAGGATATATTGTGGGCATTACCAGCTCTGTTTCACTACGACATGAAAGTTCTTCAACAATGAAGTTAACTTACCATGTTCCATCCATGTCCAAAATCACAACTGTTTCGAAGATCATTTGATTCATTCACACCACCAAGAACATGAAAAAACTACAGTTTTCATTGTGCCAAATGCAACGAATTTCAATTAGGAAGTGTAATATTGAAAATATTGACCAATTTTTGGATTGGTTTGAGCTTTTCCATTCTCATGGGAGTGTATAGGGCCTTTTTGTCTTGTGGCCATTTTTTGGTGTAATTGGGTGGCTTTCCCTTAAAGCCTTCTTTTAATATATTTATTTACTTATCAAAAAAAAAAAATTTGAAAATATAACAAAATTATGTGCCTTCACCTTTCAAATGGACAAATATTTTCAGACATTGCAAAACAAAAAATGAGATGGAGGGACTATCAGTCTTCATTCTCAATGAGGTATCAAAATGATAACCACCTCATCCATAAACCCCAGCACAATTTCTATTTACCAAACTTGGTTTCCGACAGGGAAACATTATCATGGAAACAAAAGGGAACTAAAGGGAGTATAAAGAAATATAACACTGAATGAACAAGTATAGCCAATTGTCAGTAAAGATTCTTCTGCCCTCCGGTTTAGTGTAAAGCAAAGACAAACTCATAATCTAGGTTCATTAAAGGAGAGCTACTAGCTTGGAGAACATATCTAGGTACCTTGTTGTTGTAGAACTCAGCCATTTGCCAACTTTCTTCCACATGTGCAATAGGCATGCTCATACCTTGAAATGGGAAGCAAATAAGGAACCAACAAGGAATAAAATCATTTGTTTACAGTGTTTGAGAAATGTGTGAAAATTTCCCTCACCGCAATCTTTGCCTGTAAATGCAATCCAAGCCAGAGCAGAGAGACTGTCAGCAGCAGTTTTCAAGTGGTTAAAAAAATCAGATCTCCTTCCTTCTGTCATCTTATTGGCTTTCACTATCACTTCATTTAGTGGCTTGAGAAATTCAGCCAATCCCGCCATATCAGGTTTCTACAAAGTGAAAACAAAGACAATCAACATCCCTGTACAAGCACTTCAGAACACATGTCAAAACAAGTCACAATAGAATTTAAGAAGTTTTTGCTACAATTTGCCTCAAGTAATCAATCCACATCAATTATCAACATCCCCATAGTAAGAGAATGACATTCAACGTGATCTGATGAATGATACCAATTCATTGGATTTATAACCTAATGTATCTATAGTACGCTGAGTAAAAGCACTTCAGAATACAAGTAAAAATTACAATCACAATTGAAGAATTTTTTGCAACAATTTGCCTCCAGTAATCAATTCGCAAAAATTATCAACATCCCCTTAGAAAGAGCAGAACAACCAGAAGAAAAAAGGGAAAAACAATAGAAGAACCATCAACCCGACCTGATACCAATCCATTGGATCTATAAACTTCACTGGTGCATTTGTAGTATGCTCACAAACATTCAAAACATAAGTGAAGGATTCTTCCCAATATAGCGGTTCAAAATTCACCAGATATCAGAAGTGCACCCTCTCTACAAACTAATCACAATCAGCACTTATCACTTTTGACATCAGAAATCAAAAAATCAAGACTTCCAGTACTCATATTAGGTACAGATCTTAGTCATGCAATCCTTCAGTAGGGCCCTCTGCTCCCGCTCTCAAAACTCACTCTGCACTCGCACTCTCAATTCTCACTCTCAGGAATTTTAGTACTTTGGGATATTTTTAAAAAACACTTGCATTATGTGACTTAGGTACAGACTGAAACAACGTAACTATTCAGTAGGACCCTCCGCTCCATCTCTCAATTCTCGTTCTACCAAAGTTTAGTAGTTTGAGATGTTTTTGGAAGACGCTCTCACGCTCGCGCCCCCGCACGGGCAAGCGCATTACGTGACTTTAGATCGAGATTTACAGTACTCAAATTAGGACCAGATACATTTCTAAAACAGCGCATAACGTTGCATTAACTTCAGCACGAACTTCACCAAAATTAAACCTCATGAATATCAATTCACACCATAAAATGCAATACTATCGCGAAACCTAACCTGAGTTTGCTTGACGATAACAAGGAGCTGTTTCTGAGCAGCGAACGCCTCCGCCAAAACCTTGGTCGCGTCCAGAACCTGTCCCCCAATCTTCTCGGCAGCAGCCGAAACCCTACCCACGTACTCCCCCATCAGATCCTCGAACGCCACGATCGACGGATCCAGCGCCGCCGCCGCCGCCCCATCTCCTCCACCCTCCGCCTGCCGGAACCCTGAAATCGAAATCGCCTCCAGCCTCGCCACCGCCGATTCCAACCTCTCCACCAACTTCTCCTCCATATCCCAAATTACTCACCCAATCTCTCTCTCTCTCTTCTGAGATTTCTCTCTCTCTCCTGATCTGATTGTGTAGGTATATGTATATGGGTATGTATTGTTTGAAATTTTCCACTGAAACGCCGAAAGGGAAAAAGGCGGAGGAATATGATGGTGGCGGAAATGTGAAAGGCCAGAGAGAGATGGGATTATTACCGGGGAGTGTACTGATAGTGGGTGCCACGTGGTAGACAAACAGTGAACTTCGGTCATTTGTTGCGTTGGAGAACACCTGTGGCAACAAACCACAGACCAAAAAAAGATCCATCAAAATTTGGGGGGAAATTTTTCGGTGCCGGGTGAGTACCACGTGGTGTCCGTTCGGCACATGTGAACCGTTTATTTCGGTTTTGGACAGCTCGAATTTGGAGAAAGAAAGAGGAGAGAGAGAGGTGGAGTGAGAGGAGAGAAAGAATTTCAATCTAAGCCGTTCAACACATTTTTGGACGGTCCAAATAGACTGCTCTGGCACCACACTAGATTATTTTTCCACTTGAAACCCACCCCCATTCTATGGAAAAATTATTTTGTGATCTTAGAGCATCGTCACGTGGTGCCCCAATACTGCTAAACACTACACATTTTCGTGAAGTCCACCACTAAATGTATAGACCCCACTAAAATGTGTGGTGTTGATGTGTTGCGACGCCACTTGGCAAAACACCGTTGAATGCAATTGTAGAAGCTCGAGTTCTTTTTGTTGTTGTTGTGTTTCTTGTCGAAGTATAATTGATTGTCATTTTTATTATATATGAATGATCTCATGTTTTTAAAATCCTGGAATCGCCACTGCTAGACGTGCAAAGTTTGAGAAAGCATCGTTAGCATGGGATCTTAACCCCTTAGGAGCTTTTCAGATCTTAACCCATCATGGCCACATGGGTGATTACAATTTACAACTACATATACAAATTCTTTCCTTGCTAAATAATAGTATACGAGTATAATGTATTGTGAACTCATATTTTTTTGATATCCCCGCTGAAATGCTTTTTAATAATTAGTACTCATTTCCTATGAATTTCAAAAAGGGTAATTTGCACTTACACTCCCTGTATTATCACCGATTTGAAGTATAAGGGGTATATCTTCAAATCGGTGATAGTATAGGGGTGTAGGTGCAAATTTCCCTTCCAAAAAATCAATGGTTATTGGTTACCATTTGAAGATATTAATGCTGTGTTCTTTTTACTTCTCAAAAAGATTTTTTTTTTAAATTCTTTCTAGAATTTTCCTACTTCTAACATTTCTCTCTCTATCTCTCTCCACTTATTACCCCTATTATTTTTCAAAAAAAAAAAAAAAAGTAATCCAAACACAGCATAAAGCTCGAGTACGTAGAGCCAAAAAGAATTTGGTCGAGTTTGGACATGATAAAGGGCATAGATTGATTTCCAATAGGATTCTTACGGTATTTTTTTCCTGATACATGTGAGGTCAAAATCTGTCCAATTTTTTTTTTAAAAATGATAACTATTGTAGAAAAAAGATTTTAGCTTGGTGGGCTCATAATTATTTTCCTTCCTCTGCCCATGTAAAAAAAGGTACATTGTGCTTTGCAATGCTTTGCACTAAAGGATTTCCCAATCCCCGTCTGGTTGGGTTAACTTGTGGGATTGGGAAATCCTGTAGTGCAAGGCCCTACAAGGCACCATGTAGGGCGCACACGGGCTATCGATCTTAACAATGAATGGTTGAAATATGATTTTTAATTATGACCGGTTTACCGATCAAATTTTTAATCTGAACCGTTGATTGATGAGATCGATGACTGTGTACCGCTCTACACATGTACTACACGAGGGTGCACTACAGCACCCCCGGATCCACCAGACGGAGGACAATGTCATGTTAATCGATCGATAAGATTGTCACAATTATAAAGCTACCAACTGGTCAGTGTGATTTTTACTTCAATAATTTACTCGACATTTATCCAAAAACTGAAAAAAGATTACTTGACGGAATTTATAAAATAAAGAGTTTTTTTATAAAAACATCCCTCAAACTATTACCAGTTTTTTTACTTAGTCCTCAAACTACCAAAATCGTTTACTTCGTCCTCAAACTATCCAATTCCAACCCATTCAGTCCAATTCCTAACGGCAGTTAAGAAAATGGACGGAAAACTGTGTACTATTTATGCATGTACTATTCATCCAAGCATTTAATTTTTGGGGGGTTATTATGGATCTACAAAGATAATTCAAACTGCTAAGTTATTCTTAAAATATTTTTTTATGGGTCTTGAAAATAATTAGCTCAATCTGATAATGGTAAGAGTTATTTTGGCATTCATAGGGCGCCCTAAGAATTCTGAAACACTACGAATGCTATTGAAACAACCCTTACTTATATCGGATTGAGCTAATTTTTTTTTTCAGAAATTCATAAAAAAATATTTTATGAATAGCATACCTTTTGAATAATCTTTATAGAATCTGTAATAGTCTAATCAAAAAATTTTAAAAAAAATACGTAGAAAATGTCAAAGTTTGAAACAAGGACCTGTTTGAAATGCGTATACTATTCATGCGTGTATTATTCATCCAAGCGTTTAATTTTTTTGGGTCATTACAGATCCTACAAATATGATTTGAACGGTAAGCTATTCTTAAAATATTTTTTTATGGGTTTTTGATAAAAATTAGCTTAATCCGATATAGGTAAGGACTATTTTAGCAGCATTCGTAGGCTGTTTCAAAATTCTTAGGGCGCCCTACGAATGTTGAACAACCCTTACCATTATCGGATTGAGCTAATTATTTTCAGGAATCCATAAAAAAATATTTTAAGAATAACTTAGTAGTTTGAATCATCTTTGTAGATCCGTAATAACCCCAAAAAAATTAAATGCTTGGATGAATAGTATGCGGTTTTCCGTCCATTTTCTTAACTGCCGTTAGGAATTGGACTGAATCGGTTGGAATCGGATAGTTCGAGGACAAAGTAAACGATTTTGATAGTTCGAGGACTAAGTAAAAAAACTGATGATAGTTTGAGGGATGTTTTTATAAAAAACTCTAAAATAAATAGATTGGATTCGCATACTGACCTATATTGGGCCCACAATTCACCAACTCGACAAATTTTGATTAGAGAGAAGCCTATCCTGAAAGGGGAATTTGCATATCGGTAAGTGCTTGATCAAAATATTTTTTCATAAAACAGTTTATGTTAATCATTGGATGCGACAAATCCTAGCATGTCCGCGCAACCGCTACCACGTTTGAGATTTTCGCTCACGCCTGTGAGGCGGAAAAGAGGGAACCAGGGAGGTTAAACCTCCAGTGGGAGAAACTGCCGATGCTGCTAGAGATGCTCCAATCCTTGCTAAATTTACAGTGTAAATCGCTGTTTCTAAAAGTAGCAGAGCAACGAGCATCCACAGTGGAATAATCAAAAGGTGTCACATCATCTTTTGGTTATCCATTTAAGGGGTTGCTAAGGTTAGCAATGTAGAGGTCCACAGTGGTACAATCAAAATTGAATAACCAAAACTTGTCACATCACCTTTTTAACTTATACTGTAAAAATCTAGAAATTGTGACATAGAAAATAATTTTTTTTAAATAGTTTTCAAACTAATAAAAATAGGTTATTAGAAAAAGTGAATTTTTTTTTTTGAAAACTTTGATTTAAAAAAAAAACAATTTTCGGGAAAAAGTTAAAAGAAACAGTTTTTGAAAAAAAGTTTTAATAAAAAACTTGTTTTGAAATAAAACAGTTTTTTTAAAAAAGGGGAAAAACAGTTTTAATAAAAAAAACTGTTTTTTCAAAAAAAATAAAAACTGTTTTTAAAAGTATTTTTGTTGTAAACATGTTGAAAATAGAAGAAAGAAAGTTTTTGTGTAATGATGGTATACTTGATTGAGGAAATGTGAAAACAATTAAATTTGATTATTGGCAAAAGGTTTATAGTTTTGATTATCCAAGGGCTAAAATTTGATGAGTTGCTAAGATATTTCTAAATTTGGTTATTCCAATGTGAGCTCTTTTTGAGCAAATGTTGCTAACTTTATAAACCTTTTTGATTTGATTATACCACTGTGGATGCTCTAAAGAGATGATATTAACAGGAATGGAAAACTTAAAAAAGGGAAAGGAAAATGATATTGACACTCCAAAAATTGATGCAGATACTCCAAAAAACAAAGAAAATTGGTTTTAGAGTTACACTGATTTTGGAGTGTCTACATCAATTTTTGGAGTACCAATATCATTTCCCAAAAAAAAAAAAGGTTTAAAAGATGGGTTCGGTAAATTAGCTCATTTGAGTAATACTCCATTTGTAAAGACCGTATGATTCAAAACAAGAGAGAAAATGAGGAGGGAAAAAGCTTCTCAGCCATTAACATCCCAACCAAAAAACTCCACCCATTCACGCGGAAAAGTTTCAAGGCCTGCGTTTTCTTTGGGTTCGGTCCAATTTTTGGGAATCTGGACCATACATTGGAATAATCAATGGTTCGAATGATCCATTGATCAATTAAATTTTTTTTTTTTGAAAACGTCAATCTATTACATAATGGAGAAGCCCGAAGGCAGTACAGATTACATCGCAAAAAAAAAAAAACAGGATTGAACCAAAACTAACACAAGCTAGACACGAGTACATGCTAACCAGACACTACTACTCTAGGCACGCCTGCAACTCGGTTGCCGGACTAGGAGCCCGTCGTCGAAAGTGATAGTAACAGTCTCGAGGGACAACAGTCCAACCCCAAACTATGATCAAGATGCAATCTGGTCAGGGACGATATCCAAAAAGTGCTCAAAACGCCGGCACACCCATATCCATTGATCAAATTCAAATCTTTAATTGAAGCAATGGACGTTCCAAATTTGGCCTGTCCTGTCCTTTCCAAATTAAGGACCTTAGAGGATCTAATTTCTTTTTCTATATATTGGTCGATTTCAAAAGAAAAAAATCCAAGGTATATGCGAAAGTGCCAGTAAACGAAAATGGCATCAGAGAACGGTGGTTCAGGACAGGACGAAGCTCAATTCAAAATCGTAGCACACAGGTTAAATAAGTCGCTAGTATCAGTGAACTACAAGGCCATTTCCTGTCAAACGAAAAACTTTAGTCAACTCACTACAAATTGGCAATAGGAAGGGCTGAGGAGCCCAGGTCAGGTGGCGGAGCCACCGGCTGGCTTCCATATTTCTCCATCTATGGCTCCATGTTTTTTCCTCCTTAGGTGAACTTCGCCCGCAATGATAGAATTCGCCCAAAGCATAAAGTACTTTCACTAAAAAAATTCATACGTGCCCCATTACAATTTTGCTAATCACCTATAAATAACCGAAAAACACACCATGATACCGAAAAACTTCAAATTTCAACAAGAATTCTCAGATTTTCTATACATATCTTATAGATATCAAGCCATGTGGCAGTGTGCACATTAACCACTGCACAAAGGGCAGTCGTTAGCAATTTTTTCCTACTGTTCATACAATTTTCTTTTTGGATTAGCAAATAGGACAAAAATCTGGTATGCTTCTCGTTATCGATCCCACTACCCCAAAATCATGCCTTCGCCTCTGGCAAGAGGGCATCACGAAGAAAGAAAAAACCAAGGTTGAGAAATGTTAAAGCCTCCATAGGTTAATAGAAACAGAGATTTTGGTAACTTCCAAAGGAGCTGATAAATTCTACCAATGAGGAAACCACCATGTATTTACAAGGCTGAGTTGAATGTCTTACAAAAAAAAACAGAAAGGATATCTGTTGAACGATATAGATAAAACAATGTGACCCCTCTTTGTAAATCAGTGCCAGAAATAATATACACGCCGCAAAAAAAATTTACCGTTCCATGCCCCGCGTCTTCAGCAAAGAACGATCATCTCCATTTTGATCTTTGGGCATCACCACGTGCCCAATCTACATCCTTGGATGCATGCAGAAAGGTTACGAGTCATAGCCATCCGTTGGGGAGTTGAGAGGTGATGTATCTCTGATTGAGCGGGGTTCCTACAAAGGATGAAGCAATTTTACAAGAATGAGATGAAGGGATAGGAAAACTTAGGATTTGGAAGGACAATAACGCAATCAGAAGAAGAAAAAGGTAAATGATTTCCAACTCATTTGAAATATTCCTCTCAAATGGATCAGAATTCAGAAAACGGAAATTTGGGTGTCCCAAATCCCAACATCAAGTAAACAAGGAGGACAAAATCATGCTAGCATGGACTTGCTGTTTAACCAACCCTATGCTATCTTTGCAGATTAGAGATCTAGGTTTTGTTCAGGAATCAATTGCCTAGTCCAAGCTGGAGTATCAGGTACCTTCAGTGGATCAATTACCTCGTTTAGGCTGGAATATCAGATACTCACACCACAAACTCTCAGTTTTTAGGAGTTCACAAACTCTCAGTTGCTAGTATTATAGGAAAATATTAGCATAGCTAGTAGCTACAATGGCAACAACTTGACAGCCAGCCAAAGAAGATATCGCAAGATGAAGGTGGTTTAGGGCTTAGAAGGATTAAGGACTGGAATAAGGCAGACATGCTTAGGCATCTTTGGGGCCTGTGCAAGAAGGCAGTCACCCTATGGATAAAGTGGGTACATACATAGTTACATACACTATAAAAGAGCAGTGTGTCTGGACCATGGAGATACCTTGTGATGCCTCATGGACCATGAGGAAGCTCTTAGGTCTCAGACAAACCTCTTATCAAGAATCAAGTTAGAAAAGGGGAGAACACCTCTTTATGATTATTAGATATTAGGAACCCACTTGGGCCATTGTATGCTACATTTGGTGAAAGGGTGGTCACTGATGTGGGCAGGTCTTTAAGGGCAAAGGTTGCCTCCATAATGACCAAGGCCAAGGGTCTTGGAGATGGCCTCGTTTAAGGAACCCTGTTATCCAAGCTATCATTGCTCAAACTCCTCAAGATCTTAGACCACATCCTGAGGAGTGCTGTCATTTGGTTTCCTCATCCGAGTGGTGTTTTCAATGTCAAATCTGCTTGGAATGCCATTAGGGTGAAGTACACAAGCAATCCCTGGTCCAAGATAATCTGGGGTAGACATAATGTGCCTAGATGGTCGTTCATTCTATGACATAGAGTGCAGGGGATGCCTATGAAGTTAGGGGAAGTTCTTGACTGGTTCCATTCAAATGGAGGTGCCAATGGCAATGGTCTCAAGTTCATCAGCCTTAAAAGCACCGTGGCTGTTACTGTATATGGGTTATGGTAGGAACGAAATTTTGAATTTTTTGAGGAGCGGCAAAGGGATATGCACAGGTGGTTGATGGGATTGTAAAAACTGGCAAACTGCCTACTGTATATGGGTTATGGCAGGAACAAAATTTCAAATTTTTCGAGGAGTGGCGAAGGGACATGCACAGGTGGTTGATGGGATTGTAAAAACTGCCTACTGTATATGGGTTATGGCAGGAACGAAATCCTCGAATTTTTCAAGGAGTGGCGAAGGGACATGCACAGGTGGTTGATTTCCTTGGTGCAAGAAAGAATATGAAGCTCTCCACAAAAAATAAAAACATTTGTGAGATCTAGGGTCTGTCTGAAAGAATTATACAAGTCGTATAGATACGTTTTCTGTTTTGATAGTTTTCTGTTGGTTTTTGTTTTGCTGATGTATAAGTTGTTTCTTGTAAAAGGGATTTCGTCCCTAGAACCTTGTTTCCTTGTTTGAGCTTAATAATATCCTGCACATATATATTAAAAAAAAGATATCGCAAGACAGTGAATCAGATCATGAATATGCTTGAAGAATGATAGATACAAGACTTACAGCTCGAAAATGTAACTCATTTTCCTCCAGCATATGTACAACTTGCCCCATCTTTGGTCGCTTTTTAACATCCAAATCTATACAGCGAAGGCAAACTAACAATACCCTCTTCAAAGCTCTCGGAGGGGGCTGTACTTCAATCAGGGGGTCCACCAACTCTTCCCCGCGTCGACTTGACACCATTCCTTTAAACCAATCAACCAAGTTCATCTGAATACCATACAATGGAAACAGATTAGTGACAAATATGTTAAATTTAATGCCGGGATATGTTAAATTTAATGCCGGGATAGAAGATTAAGAGAAAGAGAGGAACAAGATTAAACAAAACTGTTTTCACCTCTCCTGGTGGCCTCGAATAATCAACTGGAATCCTTCCTGTAATTATTTCCATGAGTAGAACTCCAAAACTATACACATCACTCCTCTCATTGAGCATACCTGTACTTGCATACTCTGGAGAGACATATCTGCCGTGACAAAGTAAAAAGTTAACAAGTAACTAAAATTAGGGAGAACAGACAAATGGTTTATTTCCTTTTAAACTATAGTTAACTGCATAATTGAGTAAAGATGCAGGAATTTGAGAACAACAAACCCGAATGTTCCCATCACTCGTGTAGACACATAGCTTTTCTCAGGTCCCAAGAGCTTGGCCAGTCCAAAATCTGACACCATTGCATTCCATTTTCTATCAAGAAGAATGTTACTAGATTTCACATCACGGTGAACAACTTTGGGTTCCAAGCCTTCATGCAAATATGCTAGTCTGCAACAGGAAGAAGAGAGCTATAACAGTTCAGGCAAGACAAAAGAGAACATAAGACGAGAAAAATCACCGTCTCGTGATAGAATCTGACAGCTCAATCAAGAGAAAAAAAAATAGAAGACAAGATGAAAACTACTAGAAAATAACTACAACTTCTACTTGACAAAACCTACGGAAGCTGCTGGCCTACAAACAGAGGAGGCTAGGCTACAACTACAACTTAATGTTAGCCCAGTGTAAATAGAATGGCCCTAATGCAATTTCCTGAGCATCGCCCAAAGTCTGTCATAAGTAACTCTAAAAAGGATCCCATGTCCAGAAGATTTCACTGTCTTTACTGTCTGCAGAGTGCAGTGGTCACACTAATGAGAACAAATTAACTTCGAATGCTATGTGTGCCATGCAACCTTCCAATGGCTTGGAACACACAAAAGATGTGATAATAGACAACAAAAAATGGAGTTACGATTCTATATATAGCAGTGAGAAGGTAAATAATAATTGAATACCATCATTGTGTGACCTTATTGCCTTCCCAGAATCCCAGATCCCCACTCAAGAAAATAGTAATTATGGTATGTAATACCAACATTAGTATAACTTGTCTTATTCGTTCTTCAACCACATTTTAGAAGTAAAAATTGATTGAAGGACAAGAACAGGTAATGCAGAATTTTATCTAGGGCAGATGCTGGAGTTCTTTACTTTAGAAGATCTTGAAACTTGAAGCAAGAATATCTCACCCTTTTGCCGTCCCAACTGCAATTTTCATTCGAATATCCCAAGTTAGAGGACTGACAGGCCCAACATCACCATGTAACCACTGCTCCAAATTGCCATTGTTTACGTACTCGTACACGAGGCACCTGATTGGACACAGGGTGCGTCATTTTAAGGACAATAATAAGGACGACTCAAATGCAATTTCCGCAAGAGAATATGATGCAGAAGCCAACGGGCTCGTGGAATTTACCTTCTTGCTCCTTCTGCGCAATACCCATTCAAACTCACCAAGTTCTTATGCTTTACTTTTCCAATTGCTTCTACTTCCACTTTAAACTCCCTCTCTGCCTGACCCCTGTCCAGATTACCATGATAAAATGTATCAACCAGGAAATTTTGATTAGAAGTAAAACACTAATGGTGAGACTTTGCTCATAGTTGATTTCAAGATAAATTTGTTCCATAATCATTTAATTGGTATCCGATCACCATGATTTACTATGGTTGATAATCTCTACGAGGTCTGATATATGAATGGTTTCGATCATTAAAGTGATCTCAGAAAGCGCCCCGCAAATAATCGAAGTTAGACTAAATTAAGCGAGAAAGGAACAAAAGAATTACAGAAAAAAGTAACTAGTCGTTTGCTTTCCCTAGGACTAATACATTACTAAAAGGGACAAATTCAGTGGCTGATAATCAGTTCCAGATCTAAGCAGCTCTGATAATCTTCCATTCAAGACTTTTTCCCAATCAAACCAATAGATAAACAACTTACATTATCAAAAGAATCAAAGTGTATAACTTTCAAGAAATGTATATCAAGCATTCGCATTCTTTCCAGTCCAAGTTTTGGACTAGACCTGACAGTCCAAATCTGAATCGTTAATTGCTGCAACTAATGGTTTCGATTTGCTAGGAGACTTGCTTGGAGCAAATGCGAACCATTAATCGCAGCAATGAACAATCCAAATTAGGACCGCCCCGTACAGTTCTAATTAGGGCCGGAGAGGATCCAATTCTTATGTCAAACATGAAATCTGGGTCGTTAAGAACATGAAATCTGGATCGTTTATTTCTGCAATTAATGGTTCAGATTTGCTCGGCGAACTCGGAGCAAATTCAAACCATTAATTACAGCAACAGCAACGAACGATCCAATTTTGAAGTGTACCGTCCAAATAAAAGACCGACCGGAGAGGATTCAATTCCTATTTCAAACACTAAAACAAACCATACTCCAATTGAAGACAACTCACTTATTATTCAGAAGATTCTTCACAGCAACCACAGACCCATCCCCCAAAACTCCTCTGTAAACGACGCCGTACCCCCCTTCCCCAATCACATTCCCTTCGGCAAATCCACCCGTCGCCATCTCCATCTCCCTCAAGCTGTACCACCTGCCCCACCCCATCCCTTCTCCACCCCACGCCGACGTCGTCGTCCCACTTAAACTCGACTCGTTGCTTCCAGAACTTCCAATTTTGCCCCCGCCCAATCTCCCCAGTCCCACTTCAGAAATCTTCTCCTCCTTCTCCTCCTCATCGCAATTCATAATTTTGAACTCCTCCGCGCGATCTGAGCCGTTGATTCCGGCAACAACCTCCTTGGGACGGTAGCGATCCGAACCGGCCATCCTCCTGCGGCGCTTGGAGTTTTTCCGCTTCGAACAGAGGCAGATGCAGATCGAGAGGAAGATCACGACCAGACAAGCGAGGGAGATTGCGATGACAATGTAGAGCTTCAGGCCGAGCAGCGAGGTCTTGGAGGTGAGGTGGTCGGAGAGAGACTCGTTGTCGGGGGGCCGGGGGGTCTTGCTGCCGGAGACTACCGGCGTTGGTTTCGGCGGCGCCGGCGCGAGGGAGTGGTTCTTCCCGGAGGCTGGCATTGTAGTGCGAGAGAGCCGGTAAGTTGGAAGTACTCGAGGGAGTATCTGTGGGAGTGTGAGAGGGGGGGGGGAGAAGGTGAGAATCGTTGGGATTTTTCGAAAAGGCGAAGCAGTAGCATTGAATGAAGAACGCGTTCGACGGGGACGACTTGGTTTGGACTCAACCGGATCCGACAGGTTTGTTTAGATTTGTTAATAATTACTCCGTATTCTTCGGTTAGATTAGTGCGCACCCTCTTTATAAATAAATAAATAAATACTCCTACATCAAAAGTTTAGTACTGTCAAAGTTGTAAATTTGCCAGTACATCTTTCTTCAAAATTTGGAGGGTGACTTTACCTCTAAAGCCTGGGACCACCGCACAGGAGTGAGTGGGCCCCACAAGAATTATCTTCGCGCCTCTACGAATCTAGAAACATATGTATGTCCACCGATATCCGTTAGAGTTGATTTTTTTTTTTTTTACAGAGCCTCGTAAAAAAAAATACTCCCTCCGTGCCCATATTGGTTGTTCATTTTCGTTTTTCGTGTCGTTCTTTCAACGCTTATATCTTCCGATATGAATCTCCAAAAATATGCAATATGGATCTTGTTTGATAGTTCTCGATTAGATCTATAATACAAAATTTTCAAAATTATGAAAAACATTGTGGATTGGGAGATATAAGCGTTGAAAGAACGACACGAAAAACGAAAACGAATAATAAAAATGGGACGGATGGAGTAGTACTTTAAAATTTATGGATTTTTTTTTTAGAGGTGCTAGGGACACATCACTTAAGCCACACCCCTCTCACATACAGGCGGGTCCCGTTCCAGTGGGATCCACCTGTATGTGAGAGGGGTGTGGTTGGGGTGTGGCTTAGGTGATGTGCCTCTAGCATTTTTGTGTTTTTTTTAATTTATGTAAGGCCCGGAGTGGACCCCACTAGCCGTGCGGTTGACTTATGCGGTGACGGTGTGCGGTGGTCCTAGACTTTTTGGAGATTTTACGATGCACTCCAACACATCCTTTGAACAACTCCTTCCATCCCCAAAAAGATAATGGCTATGTTCGTTTAGTGTATTTGGAAATTTTTGATTTGGTAGTGGGTGGAGAGAGAAATAGGGTAATGATTGGAGAGAGGGGTAATGAGTGGAGAGAGATAGAGAGAGAAATGAAATTAATGATTGGAAAAATAGGGTAATGATTGGAGAAAGATGTAGGGTAATGATTGGAAAACAAAGTTAAAAATTTCCAAATACACTAAACGAACATAGCCATTGTTATTTTCACTATCACACTTTTTAAAAAAACTATTTATATTTCCTAATTTCTAATATTGTTATGATTTTATTTTATAAGATTAACTGAGATTTATCAAACAATGTGCGTAAATTAACAAATAGAGGCAACTTTTTGAGGGCTCTGAATACTAGTAAAATGTACACCTTTGGTGGTGCGGATGGAGTATAATATGTTACCCTTTCCGTGTCACAAAAACTGTCCATTTTTACTATTCACATTTTCCTAAAAAAAATGGTCTATATTTTGTAGTAATTCACAATATTCTCCAAATTTGAATAGAGAGAGAAAATTTGAAGAATGACTTCAAATTATTTGTTGTTTGAGGGATCTACTGAAGAACATATTTCATGTTTGATCCCTGAAATTTTTGACATTTGAGATTTGAGGGATCTGCTGGAGATGCTCTTAGAGTTTCTTCGGACTAATTTTTTGCCCCTTCTTTTGATACTGTCTTTTTTTTTCCGTTGCTGTTCTTCCTTTGTTTTTATTAGATTAGGATATAGTTTTTGCATTACATCGTCTGTCTCGACGAGAAAAATAACAAAGTTATAAAAATATGCATCAAAGTTAGAAATTTTTTTCATTAAAGACAACGCTAGAAGCACTAAAAGACTGTTAGCATAGTCTTATATGAACTTTTTTAACTTCGGTCTATATATTTACACTTTTTCAGATTTCCCTCGTCGAGACGAACGAGGTTCTGAAAACATAATACTCAAGTCTAGTAAAACTTAAAATAAGACGGTGCCAAAAAGATGGCATAAAATTTCTCCAAAGACATATTATCAGTAGTTTTTGATCAATAGTTGCTGCAATAAACGGTCGAAATTTAGACGGCGGGATCCAATCTGAAACAAAGATTGGATAGAATTCGAGAAACCCCGGAATTGTAAATATGAATTTTGCTACATCAAAAAGGATAGTATTTGTTATCTGTCCCTACACCCCATTTTTTCAAAATTCATATTATAATTTTGTTCTTCTTTCTCTCGAGATAGCTATGATTAGGGAATCGAAATTACACACCATTGCCTGAAAAATAATTGGGGAGAATTAAGGGCTAGTTCCAGAACACCTTCTTAAAAAATAAATACTTATTTCATATTTTCAAACTCAAAAATAATGTAAATAAAAAATAATTTTTTGATTTTTTTTTTGCACCGTATAAATAGATCTCATTGAAATATTTCGAACAAGATCCATATTGAATATTTTTAGATTTTAATATGCTCGTTATTTTTTAGCTTTAAATTACCTTTTTAAAAAATATGGATTTAATTAGGGCTGCTCGCGGTCCGGTTCGGTTCGGATTTCTAGGAATCCGAGGACCGAACCGCTAGTCATGGTTTTTACAAAATGAAATCTGTGTCCGGACCAAAAGTCCTACGGTCCGGTTCCAATCTAATCCGTGACTCGCGGATCGGTTACGGTTTTGTTCACTGATTTTAGCAAAAATAAAGTTCAAGCAAATATCCCACACTAAAAGAGAAGGTTACACTCAGAATTAAGTTTAATACCACAAGAAAGTATTTATTACATAAACTACCAAATGCCTACTTCAGAAATCAGATTCAAAAGAATCTAAACAATAGTAGATTGTATCATTACAGTACATAACATAAAACCAAACAAAAAAAAAAACATCAAAGGGGGACAACTATAACACCAAAGAGGTGGAATTGTATCTTCCATCCAAATGCAATGCACGGCAACCGGCGACAGTTTAACATTAAAATACTAAAATTGGTGGAAAAAAGTTTTAACATTCCTAACTATTAATTACAGTATATAAATACACACATATATTTGTATATATATATATTTATTATTTATATAAAATAAATATCTCAAGGTCTGGTTATGTTAATCCACGGTTTGTAATGAAAATCCGTGGACCGAACCGCGAGTCACGGTTTTCGAATTTTTCAATCCGTGTCCGGACCATTAATTCACGGACAAAATTCAAAAGGTACGGATCGATTCGATCCGGATAGATTTCGCGGTTCACCGAATTTTTTGAGCACCCCTAGATTTAAATTCCCGTTCTGCAACAGAGCCTAAATTGGGCAATTATGCACACGACCCATCTAATGGAGTAGAGTAGGGGCAATAGGCCCTTTGACAATACTTGCATTATTATGGAGCAACTCATTAGGTGGCGGTGCATTGAATTGCATTATTATGAAATAATAATTTGTTTTCTGAAATAAAGCGCCTTGATTCTCGATGAAGCAACTCATTAGGTGGCGGTGCATTGAATTGCATTATTATGGAGTACTAGATTAATGAAAACGGGAGAGGATCCCGTCCAGTTTCGGTTCCAACCAGTCCAATTTTTGACCATTCATTTTTTCGAACTTGTTGTGAACGGTGACCACACAAAAAATTCACGTTGATCGGATATCGTTTGATATGATTTCAAAATGCATTAAGTTTGCAAGTAAAAAACTGTGCAACATTGGATTTCTATTCATTTGACACAATTATTTGAAGATCAATTCATTTCGATATCATATCATATCAAACGATGTACGATCAAAGTGATTTTTTTGGCGTGGTCAATGTTCTCGACAAGCTCTAGATCAACGTGATTTTTATCGTGGTCAATGTTATCGACGAGCTCCAAAAAGTGAACGATTTTCGATCATTGTTATGGGCCCGAAAAGGGCTCGCAAATGGTCCAAAACTGCACCGGACTGACTAGAAAACTGATTTGGGATACGGCCCCAATGAAAACCGTGTATTGGAATCTTGTAACACAGTCACGACTACCGTGCAGTCCCGTCCCAATGAGCCACTCACATGCAACAATTCCAAAACTTTTGTTTTGGATAAGTGGATGATTGGTTGGTTCGGAAAAAGAGGGTAAGATTGCTCAATAGTATACTAGGGTTCGAAAGCCTCCATAGCTCCTTGGCAAGATTATAAGGGAGAGTTTGGATACACTTTTTCCGAAATTTTTGACGCGGTCTTTTTGGTTATTTTCTCTTAGTTTTTACGAAATTTTGGTCAAGATTTGGCTTTATATTTTTCCTCTCGCCGAACTCAACGAGAGAAATCTAAAAAGTATAAAAACATAGTCCAATATTGAAAAAAAATTCATGTAAGACGACAGAAAAGATCCAAAAGAATTGAGATATATTGTGAAAAAAAAAGGGACTGATGTAAAAAATTGACCCAGATTTTGAAAAAGACTATCATGAAAAGACAATTAAAAGACTGTTACAAAAAAGCCCTACATATATATATATTTTTGGTAAACAATGCCGCCAAACTCAACTTAAAATATATATACTCCTTTGTGCCCCTAGCATGCCGTGGCGCTTTAGTTTCGGCCCCGAATTGGTACGGTAAGGTCTCCTACAAATGGATACGTAAAGTGTATTTTATCTGCATTTCTACTTTTACTATTATGTTTTCCAAAAGATAAACTTTTCGTGGATCATTGTTTCCGCACGAACTAATATCCAACGTAACTGCCACATGATGCGTTGTGAAGTGGGGGTACACTGGTACCCATCGAAATGATAATGCATGGGATATTGGAATCAGGTAAAGATTTTTGCCTTTTTGGATGCGAAAATGCCAAGGGCATTGACGGTGTACAGATCGGCATGCGATGTCCACTTCTGGTCTTGCATAGACGATCCAATCCATTCAATAATTAAAAAAAATTCGAGCGGGCCTACCAAAAATCAACTTAATTGGATATGTGTAAGTGCTCAATCAATGCCTAGTTCTCTTTGCTTTTCAAAAAGCATTTTCAAAAAAATTCCCCCTATTTTCAACATTTTTCTTTCTATCTCTCTCCACTTATTACCCCTACTATTTTTCAAAAAAAAATTCAAAACACAAATCAAACACAGCATTGAAATCTTTTAATTTTTCATTCGGATTCATGATCCTGTAATATGAATTAAAAATTAGAATATCGGATCGATCACCTACACAAAATCAAATTAAATTGATTTTTCACAAGCTCACTCTTATTTTTTAAAATTATTGAATAGCTCGGATCGTCAGTGCGGGACCTAGAGTAGGTCCCGTGTTGGGGCGGTGCACACCCATGGGTGGCCGTAGTCGGGTTCTTTTTGGATGTGTCCCGACAATTGTCATAGTATTGGTGAAATCTAGTGTGTGGGTCCCACATGTACGTGAGAGAAATTGTGTTTGATGTTGTGTTTGAATTGTCATGGGTAGCATTATTGTTTGTGAAATCTACGTGTCAGTTTCAGCTGTGACATGTGAGAAAAAGACATGGAAGGTTGAACCCATTCAAAGCACTAATGAAAGCTATTTTTTTTTTATGTCTCGATCGATTACTATCATGATCAAACACTTGTTTTGAAAGAGCATAAAAGTACATGAAGGCTACTTAGCTCCTCAAAATCTTAAATGAACATCAAATAGAAGTACTAGAATTCACCAAATAGTCTTGTTATGATAGTCGAGTGTTCGAAGACGCAACTCGACTAGCTCTTGCAGGAATCTAAAGTTAATGCGAACAATCTTCCGTAGTCTCAAGAGTATCTGTAATTGGTGAGACCCAAACTTGCGAACTTAATTGGGATGGTACATCCTTATTTGTCATGCTCTTAATTGACTAATCCTTAATTTGGGTTCATGTTCACAAAACTTTAACGCCGTATTGGCATGGGTGTGTGAGTGAGAGATTGATATCGTACTAAACTACTAGTATTAATTCCGTCTAAAAGTGATTGCTTGGTATACAGTGTTGTTCTTCTGAATGTAAAAGATTATGCAAACAAAATGTAAGTTTGTAAATTCACGTCACAATTGGACAAAAAGGAGAGCATAGTTATAAAAAAAGAAAAAAAGTGTGAAAATTAATTACCTATAAATAAGTTAACCAAACGAAAATGTCAATTCAGAAATGGATTACCCAAAAAGAAAGCTTTTTATTCATCAGAACCATCTCAAAAAATTTACAAGTCTTTCCCACAATGGGAGGATCTTTCTAATTAAACAAAATCCAAATAGTAGTAGTATAATACAATATAGGAAATTGATATTCGCGCTCCACTTTTTACTGATGACGCTTCACTTTGTTCATGAAGTTACACGTTAAAATTGGAGTGCCATCTGTCACACCCCAAAATAGGAAGTGACCGGCCATGAACCACAAGATCCAAACTCGTAGAACATGCAGCCTAAGAAGATATTAAATTAAATTTCAAAACAATGAACCACTAAATAGCCAACCATTTTTTTTTATTAGGAACAACTCCAACCAATTAAACTAAACAAAAACATGGGGCACAAACATTCCATGAACCAACCAATATCTAGTGATCAAACAATAATAAAATGAATTCGTTATCTGACAAATGTTTTGAATGCCGAAGCGATTATTAAAATAAAACTAGGATGAGACATCCTAAGGTGGTCAAACAAAAGAATTCCCGAGGTGCCGCCAGAGTCCTTGCCTAACTCCCCAACTTGCCTGAAAGAGAAGTTGGAATAAATCCGTCAGCTGACAAGCTCAGTGAATAACAAGTATGTATATTAAATAAAGTTGAAAGCGGGGATTAAAATAATTTACCATTAAATCATAATTTGGCATACGAGGTGTCCAGTAGAATAATAAATTAATCAATGAAGCATTTAACCAATAAATATTCTTTGTGGTGATCAGAACATTAACTCCATCAACAATGGGGAACCACAATCAAATAGTACCATGACCAAAATAAATCTCATCAAAATTGGATCCAATATCGAATTTAGAGTCACCAGGGTTGGCAGCCCGTGGTACTTTTCCCTAAGACGATCTAGCGAAAGAAAGCCGTTGAGCATTAAGGTCACCGGCCTAACACGGTCTTTTCCCCAATGGCCAGGGTCACCACCACGAGAAGGAATAATTTCCCTGGACTTCCGAAATAAATGTTCCCATTAATATCCACCAAGTTCTCACCAAAAAGAATATTATCAATTGATATCAGAAAATTCATCGCATGCCAATTTATAAAATATCTTATAAACAGTTTTGAGTCTCCGAATAACATTCATATAAATTTCTGAAGGAAATACTTTTAAGGGACACATGGATCTTTCGAAAATACGTAACATACTTAGGGAGAATTTCAAAATGGCACCTGAACTTTAGACCCAATGTCCCATAAACACCTGAACTTCACTTTATTTCAATTAGGCATCTGTGCTTTATAAAACCCCCAAATTCAAGCACCTGGCCTCATATTCCGTCCATTGTGTGACGGAAATCGCTTATGTGGCATTTTTCTCCCGTTAAGTGACCCTTTGGCACACAAGAGTAGCTCCATAAGTGGTAGATAATCAAAGCCTTCATTTAGAGAGAGAGAGAGAGAGAGAGAGCAAACAATAGGTTCTTCTGCGGTCCAGAGATCACCCTTGCTCGATTAATTCAGTTCAATGAGGTTAGGTCATTTTTCAATACACAATCTGGATCTTACATGGAATGAAGGGTTCCACCATGAGGCCCCCCCACTTCTCCCCCCGTGATGGAAACAAAAAAATGGCAATCGGAAAAAGGAAATTTAGATATAATTTGAACCAAAAAACTTCTCTCTCCTCCATCCTCCAAACGTGGACCCGGGGGCTCTACTGCGCCCTCATGGGCAGCAGCCCCTACCTTGGGTACAAAACGTTGCCGTTTTTAGGATAAAAAAAAATTCTTGCTTCCATTTGCAATCCTATGGAGCAGAAACGTGATTATGAGAGCTCTGGAGAAAAAAATTGATTATGTCTCTTTAGAATAATATGATCAAAATAATAAGATCTTTACACCCGTTCAAACGGATTAAAAATTAGAGTACTTAATTTTTTAACCATATTTTTTAATATATAAACGGTCTCAAAAAATTAAGTGTTCAAATTTTCACTCCGTTTGTATTGGTGCAAAGATCTTGTTATTCTAATCATATTATTCTAAATGGTCGTAATTCATTTTTGTTTATAGGGCTCTTATAAACACATTTCTGCTCCACAGGGTCCTAAATAAAGAGCATATACTTAATATGAGAGCCCTAGAGATAAAAATGAATTACGACCATTTAAAATAATATGATTAGAATAACAAGATCTTTGCACCGATACAAACGGAGTGAAAATTTGAACACTTAAGTTTTTGAGACCGTTTATATTTTAAAAAATATGGTTAAAAAATTAAGTACTCTAATTTTTAATCCGTTTGAACGGGTGTAAAGATTTTATTATTTTAATCATATTATTCTAAAGAAACATAATCAAATTTTTTCTCTAGAGCTCTCATAATCACGTTTCTGCTCCATAGGATTGCAAATGGAAGGAAGAATTTTTTTTATCCTAAAAACGGCAACGTTTTGTACCCAAGGTAGGGGCTGCTGCCCATGAGGGCGCAGTAGAGCCCCCGGGTCCCCCAAATGTTCTCTCTCTCCCTAATCACAGCGAGCACCCAAAATCCAACAGGAATCATTACCACCGAACCACCAATCGAACACCACCAGAGCGCCACCATTGAATTAACACCACCGATCGACCACCACAGAGCCCCCACAGACAACGGCGCGGCCCACCACTACCGGAGTCCCCACCGACGCCGGCCCACCACCACCATCAAAAACCACTTTTGAGTTTCAATGTTGGGTTCATCTCTCTCTCTCTCTCTCAGTTTTGTGAATTTCAGACGAAAATTCAGATGTACTGGCCTCGAAAAAGTGAAGAATATGGTGGGGTTTTGATTGTGTGCATTTTCCCCACTTCCTACCATGTGTTGTGAGGCCTTTTAATGGATAAAAGATGCCACGTCTGCACTTTTTGAACAAAATGGATGGAGTATAATGGCAGGTGCCTGAATTTGAGGGTTTTGTAAAGCATAGGTGCCTAATTGAAATAAAGTGAAGTTCAGGTGTTTGTGGGACATTGGGTCCAAAGTTTAGGTGCTATTTTGAAATTTTTTCACATACTTAACTACTCACCTGAGTTCAAAAGTAATGCAATCGAACAAACAAAAAGGAAGCTAACCTGAACAAAAGAGCAAAGCACGAAATAACTAGCTATGCAAATATACACTACGTAAATACGGGATACTGCCTACGAGTAAAATAATAAAATAAAATTAGCCTAATCCTAATTACTACCCTACAGTAAACACCAAGACTACAAACCCAGACAGACTCATGCCTCCAATGCAGTTGCACAATCCACACGTCCGCCAATATTTCTCACGCCATGCACCATTCTTGACATTTGGTTCCACACCCACATCACACACAGCATCTCTACTACGGATCCATATTTCCACATCCATATCCATAGTATTAAGGCTCCGTTCCAAAACGCTTCTTAAAAAATAAGTACTTATTTCACTACTTCTTTTTCGAAAATAAGGACCACCTTCTTATTTTTTCCAAACAAAAAGTTTCTTTCACATTTTCAAACTCAAATATAACATAAATGAAAATTTTTTTTTTTTGCACCGTATTAAAGATCTCAATGAGATCTATCAAACAAGATCCATAGTAATAGGAAAATTATTTGCGTAAACACATGATTTTTGAGCTTGAAGTTGCCTTATACAAAAAAATAAGACGGTTGGTATGGTAATTGGCGCCGGCGGACGGAAATCGTACCGGCGGCTGCGCCTGGCTGTCTCCGGCCACCGGACGGCCCGGATCGGCCATCCGGTGGCCGGAGACGGCCCGGCGCGACTGCCGGTACGATTTTGGCCCTCGGCCCATAGGTACCTATACAAATTCTTCCCAAATAAGTAGCAACCTTCTTATTTTTATGGAACAAGGCTTCTTATTCAGCAAAAAATAAGTTCTTTTTTTTGTTTCTGGAACACAGCCTAAAAGAGACTAATAAAATAATGGAACCCAATTACCTCTCATTAACCCACCGAACCATACATTCCAAAAGTCAACTTCACCATGTACAACAAAGAATGGAAAAAGAGAACAAAAATAAAGGAGTCAACAGTCGCTTACCCGATAACCAATCAGCCGATCACCAAAAGTCTGCGGCTTCCTCTCTCGAAAAATCAGAAGTTCTCGTTTCAATATTCTCTCAAGTCTGATGTGATTTTCTACTTAAAGCGTAACTTTGTAAAATTACCCACTAACTCACAATACCCCTAAATCGTAGCTAATTAGTTAATTAACGTATAAATCCAACTGATATAGACTAACTAATGAAATTAATAATTATACCTGTGCCCTCAAACTAATAATAACGCACATAGTAACTGTATTGCGCAGAAAAGAAATTGCTAATTAGGACCCACACCGTAAAACTCCCAATTAGTAAACGGCCAAAATAATTAATAAGATAAATAAAATTTCTAGGCCGTAACATCATCAGTAAAAAGTAGAGCGCGAAAATCAGTTTGATACGGTATATATAGGAAAAAAAAGGAGAAGAAAAAAGAAATTGAAAAAACCGTCTTTATGGGCCGGCCCGGACCAGTTATTGAGAAGTTATTCATGGCCGTGAAACCACGCCCACAACGGGTAATCTGGCCTCCCAAAAGTAAGGACCCAACTGGGTCAGAGCCCATTGGCCAGAAACCGTCATATTTCTGCGCGTGTTCTTGGACAAGAGCACAAAGCCCTAGTAACTTGGAGAGAGAGAGAGAGAGAGAGAGAATGGCAGAGGAAGCAGTGCTGGGCTTCCTCGAGAAGAATGAGGAGATAACAGACTCTGGTCAGTTCGCTGCCGAACGCGGAATTGATCACCAGGACATCGCCAACATCATCAAAAGCCTTCACGGTTTCAAGCTCGTCGATGCTCAGGTTCTCTCTCCCTCTCTCTCATGCATACATATATGTTCATACATAGGACACAAAAAAATCGGAACCCCACGCTAATAATCAGAGTCAGAGAGAGAAATTGGATAGCTGGCATCTCTGAGATAAGTTGTAACGGGATACTTAGTTCAGATTGCAGGATAATTTCCAATAACAGGGGCAGAGAGAGAATTTATAGGGTCATATTGTATGTGTTGCAAATTATATTTTCGTTGCTTTTTTAAAATTTAGTTGGTCACATAGGCTTTATGGAAATTTGTGCAGGACATTAAGAGGGAGAGATGGGTACTTACCGACGAAGGGAAAACATATGCTGCTGCAGGATCACCTGAAGTGCAAGTGTTCTTGGCTGTACCACCAGAGGGCATCTCACTAGATGAGTTGCAGGTTATGCTTCCTTTATAATATTAGAATTGATTTGCAAGTAGAAATTGTGTTCTAATGCATGAGATTGCTCATCTAGGCATGGCAATGCTCTATTATGTGCTTGGATCGTGTCCATATTTGAAACTCTGGATGTAGCGAGTGATGAGCTCGTTTTTGCGGCATTGGTTGGATGTAGAGATCAGTCTGGAATTTTTGTGGTTCTTGATTTTACTTAGAAATTATTTGACTGGTAAACAAAGTTCCATGGACAAGTTCTTGTGAGTTGTGACATAGCCCAACATGAGTGAATGTTGGCCCTTCTTAGAAAATTCATTTTTTGTTTGCTGTTTAGGGATTCTTTATGCTTGCGTACAAATGGTTATTAGAAACTGATTTAGTGACTGCTTGTTTGTCCATGGATGTTTTGATTTGTTGTTCTTGCATGCAGAGGAAAATGGATCCGACGGTTTTTAAAATAGGCCGCTCACAAGCTATAAAGAATCAATGGGTGGAGATGGGGAAGCAACTGACCAGGAAGGTAAATCTGACAAAAAATCCTCAAACTGTATAGGTCTGAAAAACTACTGTGTATAATTATAATAACACCCAAACCTTCTCTTCATGGGATTAATTTGTCACAAATTTTATCTCATTTAGATGTTATTTTGAAGTTTGATACTGCACGTAGGCACTCAATGCATTGACATCACCCAAGTTGTAGTGAAAGATAATGAACACAGAATTTTTATTTTTTGTGCATCAGATATTCTGTCATTATTGAATATTCAAGAGTTTCATTTTAGTTATTTGTTGGTGACACGTAGGATTTTCCCATTCTTATTATTGGTTCATGAACTTAGAAGCTGAATTATGTTTCACTTCACAATTATCTGCTTCTGAGAGTTTTTATGGAGTTCTGGACATAGATTGTCAACATATAGTTTGTTAGCTTCAATCTTTATTTGAAGTTTGGTTTTCAAGAGAGCTAGTTCTCTTGAATATTGGCTTGTGGTCAGTTATTTGATGGTGCCTACTGCCTATTGACAATACGTAACATGTTGGCATCGATGCATTTCTGCAATGTATACACCATGGCTGTGGCAGCAATATATCACTGGTCATTCTTCTAATGCTGGTTAGTTGCTTTAGGTTCAAGATGTGGACGACAAAGTCAAAGATTTGCTTATACGGATACAAGATGGAGAGGTGATTATGTCTGTAATTGATTTACTTTCACTGTTTCAGTTTAGGGTACTTTGGTAGGTTGTTGTGTCTGTTTCTGCTCTGAGTTTCAGGACAACTGAAGTTCCCATCTTTGCTTTCCATGGACAAAATGAAGTTGATAACTTGATGTTCATACAACTAACAGTTTTTGTTTGAAGTGAATTTATTTGTAGTTTATGATTACCTGATACACAAGAAGCATCCAGAGCTGATACTACTGCTTGTACAAAGTGTTCATTATTTTACCCATGTGTTTTTCAGGAAATTAAGTACCGTAATTGCATGGCAGAATAATTATGTAAGAATGGGTTATAACAACCATGCAAGAATGGGCTATAACAATTGACAGCCAGATATACTTGAGAACTTTCTCAAAGCCTATCATATTAAGTGCTGATATTAGAGGACTAGTTCCTGTAATAACTCACTCAATGTAGTTATCAAAAGGGGAAAAAGAAAACAAAAACGTAGTATATTATTATCGTAATTCCTGCATTGTCTCAGTCGTGGTGCTTTCCTCCTCTTTATTGTGTGCTTTCCTCCTCTTTATTGTAAATTATTAATTTTACAGGTCGTTGACCCAAAAGAAATTGATGCTCTCAAACGACGGAAGCTCATTTCTCCCCAGTAATTATCTACCAGTTCTTCAATTTATTTCCTTATGTTTTCCTATTGCATTTCTCTCCTGTTGTTTTTAGTGGCAAGCTGAAGCCTGTATCCTGGCTAAAAAAATTGCTCACTCTCTCTGTTGCACTTACGAAGCTTAATAAGTTTTCCTGTGTTAATTTTTCTTGTGTGACATCTCATATCTGTTTAAGGTTGGTAATTCTTTATTTACTTTTCCTAGGCCATGGAAAGGCTACTCAGTAAGAAAAGGTCCTAAATATGCTCCAAGAAGGAAAAAATTTGCTACGGATTTGACTCGAGAAAATATGCTAAGGTAATTAAGATACCCATTGCATATTCAGAGACATATTTTTGCTTAGAAATTGTATTGGATAGTTTGGTAAATGACATTACCTGTGGGCGTTTATATACGACACTCTCTCTATATAATCTTGAAATTATGATATGGTACTTCTCTCTTTTTGTCCTTTTCCACACCACCGCCACTTATTCAGATATTTACTTGTTCAATGCTTTCAAGGGTCAAGGCCAAAGCTGCTTGAATTTTGGAATCTTGACTGGTACTACTCTCTAGTTTTTGTTGTTTCAATGAACCCAAGCATGTCTTCTAGCTAACGAGGTCTCTTGCCAAAAAATCGTTTCCAATTTTGACTTCTCACCTGATCTTAGTAGCACGAAGCGGGAGCAGGGACGGGAGCAGGTGCGGGGGAGCGGAGGCACATAGAAGCTCCTAAGGTTGGGAGCGCCTAAGGAGCGTATATAGATTTCCTATAATACGTAAATAATGTATCTTTAAATACTTAACCCTTGAAGGAAAAGTGATTACTTATGAGAATTTTCACGATCTTAAAGGGTACTAATAGGAAGTTAGATATTTTCAACTTGCAAAACTTCTTGAGTGATAAGATTTTCATATTTTTATTTCCACAATGGCAAAACTCCCTTGAGAGTAAGAGAATAGTTGCCTTAACCGCCCAATAAGCTCCCATCTTAGTTGGGAACGAGCTCCCGTCAAGCTCCCATCTTGGGAGCGCCGATTCGAGCTCCCGTCTTGGGAGCGCACCCATTTTAGAAGGATCCTGCTACTAAGCACCTGATTCTGTAGCCACTGAATGCAATATCTTCTGCATGTTGTCAATAACTCATCTTGATGTGCATCTTGATGTGCATCCCATTAGGCCTCTGTGTTTGGCTATCATTGTATTTCTTATGTATTTTTTTCTGTATATTGTTAATGTGTTCCCTTGTCTTGAAGTTGTATTTTTGAGTCTATCGAAAGATTGGATGTGAACCCTCCATGTGGCCAAAATGGTTTAACCTTTGTCTTCTCATCTGCTAAAACCTAGATGCCAATTGCTTATGCACGAATTGAACATTAGTGGCATTTGCAGCTTGTTGAGCTTACAGATTTTTCTCTCCTGTTTTTATTTGAAGGGGTGATTGGAAGGATCTAGAATTCAAGGAATATAACTTCAGTGCTAAAGGTCAGCCTGTTGGAGGTGGCTCTCTTCATCCATTGCTCAAGGTAAGGATATATTTTCATATTCCTTTTCCTTTCTTTTTATCTATTCCTTTGCGGTTTCATCTTTTTCTTTAAATGCTCAAAATAAATGTAATCTTGAAAGGCAAGAAAGAGAACAAGAAATCTTTTATTCTCCAAACTAAGTGGACAAGTTAACTCAGCAGGCATTGGTCCAGTCTTTTTGGGTTCAGCTATGTAGATCCTTCTTTGCGTGTTCTAAGTGAAGCCGTATCCTTGGTTTTTCGGCTTTTGATAAGTACAAAAACCAAAGAAAAGGCATCAAGTGGATGTCACCCATGTAAAAAGAAAACCAAGAACAAAAGGGCCCAAAAAATCACAGGAAGCCATAGATCATTGGTGAAGTTTGACGAAGGGTATTGTTTAACCAATTGAGACATTATCAGAAGTTTGTTATCACTTGTTTCATGGAGACACTTTTGGTTTGCCTTTAAACTTGGCGTGTACACTGTACAGTTTGACGCCATGAACTTCATTCTAACAAAAATTTAGCTACTAAAAGTTGTGTAGGATATCTAATGTAGGTTTTAGATCATCATAGGTTGGCTCAGAGTAGACACCTTCTAACCAGTTCATTATGTCGGGGGTTGGGCCCCTGTACTCAATGTCCCTCTCTCAAGCTATATATCTTGTTTCCCTTGTCCACAAAAATGTATGTTTTGAAATTTGAGTTGTTACAATGATACAAATGCATGAAAGAGTAGCAATTTGTTTTTGGAATGCACCTGAAGCATGGTACATTGTTGTTTTGCACCGGCGGTTCAAAGAGATCCTAATTTTTTTTTCCCATTCTGTTCCTCAGAGATTTCCTTAGGGGGGACAAAAATCGTAAATAATTCGGGATGAGTGGAGTTTTGGCATGTCAAATCTTTTAGGAAGGCGATAATGCTTCAAAATACGTGATTTTATGTGATTAATTTGAAGGAAGAATAGACTATCTCATTGGATTTCCAGTTGTTCAATGAAAATTGCTCTAGAATTTCCTTAAATTCTGATCTGTACTCTGTACAATTCCACCCTTATAGTACCCACATATGTGAGCATGTGGTAACATGGCTTACACTAATCTGGTCCCCGTCCACTTACAGGACCAATCTGTGTTCGTAATCTTAGGTATAGAGGTTGGGATAGCATTGCAATATGTGAATTGGCTATGAGTTGACTTTATCTACAGACTTCGCCTGACTGGTTTGGCTAGATCACAAGATTTGCATTTCATGGATGAAAACAGCCAAGATCATAGCAAAGGCAATAGTCGCCATCTACATTTTAGTGATAGCTGGTCACTGTAAGATGTATGTTTGTCACATACTTGATAGTTGTTTCGTGTCTTGGTAATATTTTTGAAAATCTCTTCATTTCAGGTGCGACAGCAAATCAAGATGATTTTCCTGCAGATGGGGTAAGATATAGTCATTGTCCTGTCATGCATATGTACATGCCTTTATGTTTGTATATCATGGGAAGATAAAACGTTTTTTCAAAATTGCCTTCTAAGGTACCTTTTCATCTTCACATATTCGCTTTAGTTAGGTATGTGTCTTTGTGAGTCATTACGTTGATAATGTTGGTGATATAGATGCACTCACATTTTAAACTTAGAGTCTTCACTACATTAGCACTCTGTCAATATTTGATGTTATTGATGCAGTCCACAAGAAGAGGGCGAGTGTAAGGTTCTGGTCCTGGGCTTCAGTATTTGCCTATAGGTATTTTATGGGCCTATTAGTTGTTTGAATCTACACTTAGATACATTTATCCACATGTGTTTTATTCATGCAGCCATTATAGGTTCATTCCACCTAGTCTTCTTGGGAATATGAACGGACCTTTGTATTGAACAGATGTATATATTGATGAAGAAACTGTTTGAGGATATGGCCACAAACAGCTTTAAATAAGGAGTTTTGAATAACGAGTTATGTTTTTATGTTTGGGTTGATATTGATATCACTTGGTTGCGTACTTGGTGCAGATTTGAAGAGATGCCGACGAACAACTTTGTCGAAAGCAGGTAGCCGGTCTTTATCTTTCTATGGTTTATTGGTGCTTCTGATTACAAGAAGCTTGTGTGGCTGTCTAGTTGTCCCTTTGATAGCCTTGAAATCACCACATTTCAAGTATAGGGGTGGTGTATGAATGATGCACTGTAGCACATTTAAGTGCGGAATTTTTACCTTACGCACAAGTTGGTTTGCAACAGTTGCTAGGCCCAATGTTGACAACAATGAGATATGGTTGGCAATAATCTCCTCATAGTAGATATACTTCAGAAAGTGAATGAAATCACAGAAACTCTTTCTAAAGAATAAGGTGCCTCCAAACACTGTGCCAATTGTTGATGTTCAAAGGCAACTGGTTTGCTGAATGAGATACTTGGAGCCCCTATCATCGTATTTACTCATTTTTTGGGGGACAAATTACAATATTGTTGTGTATAATTTCCGTCAGTGTTTTGACTGTGCACAACTCGGATTATTGTCACGGCTAACATCAGTTGGTCTTAAATATTTTTTTTGATCGGCAAAGAAATGTCATTATCATAAAGGTAAAGAATGAAATCGACAACAAAGGAAAAGAAAAGCATTGAGAGAGCTTCAAAGAGTATATGGACTCTCCTAGTGCTGTTGCTCGCTAATTAAACCTAAGTCCTCAGACTCACATTTTTTAAATAAGCATAAAACAACAAAACGGAGGGAAAAAAAAGAATCGACGAGATGCCGACCACCTAAACAATAAAAACAAATAGAGGCCCCACACCACTCACTCCCACACGCTGTTTCCAGACCCCTTGAATTGCCTGTTCCACTCCCCAAAACACATTTTGTGCGATCGCAGCTGCTATCAGTAGATGATATTTCCAAAAAATAGCATTAACTATTGGTACATTTCTTTTTTGCTTTTCAGTTTCTGGAATTTTGATGCACTGTTCCAGCCGCAACAACACCCTGCTCGTGATTCTCATGATACATTCTTCCTGCAAGGTTTGGTTCACATGAGTTCAACAATTCAACATTTCAACTTCATTGTCTCCATTCAATGATTTCTCTCTTAATATTTTTCTGTTTTGGTGATTACACTTATAGTTCCATCTACTACAAAGATGCTGCCTGAAGATTATGTTGAGCGGGTGAAGCATGTTCACGAGTTTGGTGGCTATGGGTCCAGGGGGTATGAAGCTTCTCCATTTCTTCTCTTCTTCTATTCAATATAGCTGTTTACCTTGACACAATGTGTGAGAAGAGGACTTTTCCTGTAGTTATGGATACGAGTGGAAAAGAGAGGAGGCAAACAAGAACCTTCTGCGAACTCATACAACTGCTGTTTCTTCGAGGATGCTCTACTCACTTGCTCAGGTTTGTCTCCACAGCAGTGTATTAACTGTTTGTGCATGCTTTTCACTCAAGATTCTTATGCTTCTCCATGTGTTATTGTGGTGCATTCCAGTTCTGCTATTAGTCTTGGAGGTTGATGAAATTAGGTTTATATATACAATTGATACTTTGTTTAATTTATTTTGGGTGGAGCGGGGATGAGGATTGTGTTTTTGAATTTCGATTCTTCTACGATCAATTTGGTGTTTGATGTGGGCTCGGTGGATGTTTAGGCAGCAGATTTCATGAATGCCGAGTTCCGTTTAAATGTACTAATCCTTCTTACTCTTGGATTGTGATGTTGTGGTACAGCCATGCCTTACATAGCTCGATATAAATTGTAAATCAGTTTTTGGTTACCTGACTGGTTTGAACCTTTGGTTTTCTCTGATGAAGTTTAGAAAAAATATGGATGCATAATGCTCTGTAGATTATGGTCTGTCTGTTGCAGACAAAGGAAAGTTGAATGAATGTTTGAATCCTGCTAGAATTTCTGGCTGCCATGGGTTCTGTGATACCAAACATGTTATCAACGGAACTTCATTTTTCTTCTTGTTGTACTCTTTCTCTCTCTCTCTGAGGTTTTGGTAATTATTTTCCTTTTAAATAATAATAATTGAGGGACATTTATTCCAGAAAGATTTCGTTCCCAAGAAGTATTTCTCTATAGATCGGGTATTCAGAAATGAAGCTGTGGATCGAACTCATCTTGCAGAGTTCCACCAGATAGAAGGTATGTGACAATAAACCTAATGCTAGGTGCCTTGATGATTTCATAGTATCTTGCGTTGAATGAGAGGGACTAAAGCAGTTGTGCTAGGCCGACCTGTATCCAGCCTAGAGCGAATATTACCAGCAAGGACTCGCCTGTATTCCGTGTATAACTGATATAACCCCTCCTTTGCACTGGCCTGGAGGTCTAAACTTATTGGGTTGGGTCACATTGTTGCAAATATACTCAATAAATTCTCAAGATGGTTTGACTTCATTCAGGTGACCTTAATTCAACTGAAACAGGATAAACACGGGGGTTAGTGTGTCTAGGATTCTAGTTCTTGAGTTGGGCCAACCTAGTTGCCCCGATATGTAGTAAGGACAAGGTAGATGCCCCTTTTGAATTGTTCCATTTCACATGTCTTCTGTATCAATTATGAAGACATTGTCTCTGTGGGCCCTTGGGACAATTCGAAGCTATGTGAAAATTGGGGGAAGAAGCAACATCTCGTGATATGAGACTGAGCTAGATTTGGTGATCAGTTCTCATTCCTTCATGACCTCATCAGATTGTGAGTCTGTCGAACTGCTATATTATACAGAGGAATTTTGAAAACCCATAGGAATATAGGATACTCCAATGATTGATAATTGATTTCATAGACCTTAATCTGTTTGGATTCCTGTTTGTGGTTTCAGGCTTGGTATGCGATCGAAATCTTTCTCTTGGTCACTTGATTGGAGTATTGAATGACTTCTTCTCCCGTCTTGGTACGACTAACTTTCTCTTTAACCTTTGATTTTGTTCTTTTTGGGTTTTGTATGGATGGAGTACACCAAACCTTTCCTTCCTAAGGTCCAAGGAAACTAAGCTTTCCAATTTTGTAACGTATATTCCTAAAATAGTTCTAATATTAGAAAACCTTTTTTTTGCGTGTAGATATTGAGATATGCGAATATAATAATATATCGAACAACTATATGGATATATCAGGCTTTGTTCTTACATCTGTAGTGTTCAGGTATGTCCAAGTTGAAGTTCAAGCCAGCTTACAACCCATACACTGAACCAAGCATGGAAATTTTCAGGTAATGGATTTTGTTTTATTTCATTGCAATGTTGCATGAATGCATGTGGTGAAGCCAACAGTGTTTTACTTCTTTTCTTGCGGTATCCTTGCAACTCCACTTATTCTCATGTGCATTCGATCAGTTATCACGAAGGCCTTGAGAAATGGGTGGAAATTGGCAATTCTGGCATGTTTAGACCTGAGATGCTGCGTCCCATGGGGCTCCCAGCTGATGTTCGTGTTATTGCGTGGGGCCTTTCCCTAGAAAGGTAAGAATTTTTTTTTGTCATTCTTAGTGGTGGCGAAGTTCGTGATGTTTTTGCAAACGATGAAATCAGATTATCATGAATTGTGATAACGAACCTAATATGTTTGGTTAACCACAAATGGGGACATTGCAATATATCTGTTATTGGATGATATGCGGCAACTGTATCGATACTTCCGTTTTGCAGGCCTACCATGATATTGTATGGGGTTGATAACATCCGAGATCTCTTTGGTCCCAAGGTACGTATTCATAGAGTTCAGTTCTGCACAAATTGCTACTCCTACAAAACAGCCCTGTTTGATGTTTCTTGAATTCGGGTGTCGTGGTAGTTATCCTTTCTACTGGTTTTTGCAGGTGGATCTTAGTCTCATCAAGAAAAACCCTCTCTGTCGCATCGGAATATAAAAGACTGGCGTCGCATTTTCTCTCTAATTTTTGAATCGATTGCTTCCTTAGATATTGCCCCTCCATTTTTGGTATGAATCGGAAATTGGTTCCGTCGTTGAAGTGATCAGTGAGAAACAGTCTCTCTCCCATACCATTTTAGTGGGATTGTACCGGAACTGGGAGTATATTTTTCTAATGACTAGGTTTTTTTTTTTTATAGTCCTACAGGCCGTGTAATTTTGTATCTATTTCTCATAAATATGAATTGCATCCATTCATTCTCGAATAAGGCTGCAAACGAATCGAGCCGAGCTCAAGCTCGAGTGTTGGTTTTGTTTAGTACTCCGTACTTGTCCACCTTTCTATTTTGGGTTGTCCCAAATTAATTGTCCACTTTCCAAAAATGGATGGGTAAAACTACCAATTTCCTTTTTTGCCCTTCTTTTGAAAATTGAACTAGTAGTACGTACATTCTTAAAAATTCACATTAAATGCCTAAATTCAAATAAAACAACACAGATTCTGCTGCCAAGTTTTGGAAGGATTTGGATCAGCACTTGCCAATTGTTCACCACAAATTTTGCCGCCAAGTTTTTGAATTTAATTGCACTAATTTTTTCAAACTCAGGAGATTTTAATTGAGGGACATTTTTGGAAAACAAATGTTTTTAGGGTGTAATAATGTTGTCTACTTAAATAGTTGGATTTCCCATGGTGGACAATTAATTAGGGACGGATGGAGTATTATCACGAGGATAAGATCAAAATGAGTGGTGACGATTATTGGCTTCATTGTTACTTAAATTTAAAAGGGGGACAGGTCCTGTTGTGAGGGTCCCATGGTCTAGCGGTTAGGACATTGGACTCTGAATCCAGTAACCCGAGTTCAAATCTCGGTGGGACCTCTTTTTCTAGTCCTAACTTTATTTTGTTTTCCTTTTTTTTTTTGTCCCACTACGTTGACTCTCTCATCTGGGAGAAATTTATTCAATGCCCGGTGTCCCAGGCCTCTCCTCAATCACACATTTCTGTGGGATTCGAGATTAAGTGTGAGAACCCGACAACAATGTGAGGTGGAGAGAGACTTGGGGCATCGCCAGATGTGGTTTTTGTTTTTCTAATGTTTTGATGGTAACCTCTCCGATCCACCATTCACAATGCCTATAAACACATCTCCACCTCCGTCGACTTGGACTCGTATCCAAAATTAAGCAGTGGCCATGTCCAACATTGGAACCCTTCCCCAGAAAATCGTCACTGACATACTCTCTCAACTACCCGTCAAGTCCCTTTGCCGATTCAAGTGTGTTTCTCCCTCGTGAATCCAGCCACTAGAGATCAAATGTAAGAAACTGCCCATATGTCTAGGTTTCTCTATCTAGTTTCAACTTTCAATTGTGAAATCTTTATATACTTCTGCAACGTTATCATAAGAAATATACTTCGGTGATAGTAAAAATAGTTTTTCTGCCATACAAATGAGTAGGCATTAGCCAAATCATTATACTACTTCGTTTTGGTGATAGATGCCGAAAGAGTATATTGAATTTTTTTTCAACACGAGAAAGCTCAAAAAACTACTAATAAGTCATGTTCAATATTACGTGGATACACTTCAGAGTAGCACAATTGGCCTTGTAAATTTAGATGTAAATAGGAGTAGTTGTTATGATCAAAATTCATACTCCATTTTGGGCAAAAGAAATATAGGATTCGGTATTACCTCATGATGACAACGTTGATATCAAATAGGTAAGTTTTTGAATTACTTCCAAAAATAAAAACAATCTTTTTAAATTTTAACGGAAGGTGCCAGCGATTTGCTAGTAATTAGCAAGATGAGAATAGAAACGTGTAAAAATCATTCTTCATAGGTTTCTTTTAAATAACTCATTCCTTTTATGATTTCTCAATTTTTGGTAATGAGTATAGAAAAACGTCTGAAGATTTTATGAATGGCAGAAATTTCGAAACTAAACTATATCATTTCTTGAAAAATAAAAAGAACACAACCGACTTCCCTCCGGAGACAAAAAAAAAAAAAAACTCTCCTCCTCCGGCCGATCAAAAGCTCAGTCAGTACACCTTCTTCTTGTACGATGGAATCACCATGGAAGGGCATGTGGTTTCTGGGGGCCGCTCCCGCAAAACGAAATCCGCTTACTGAAGAAGACCTGGCCGGTTTGGACGACGATTACTTCGAGCCCGATCCCAGCTGTTGGGACGAAGACGACGTGGAAGCAGATTGCGACCTTTTCGATTACGGAATGGTGGCGTCACCCGAAGAGATCGCTCAAGCCAAGAAATATTGGAATATGAAAATGGGTAATACCGATCCTAGGCCCAAGTGCGTCCACATCACGGTGAAGAGGGAGGAGAATAAGGAAGAACCTGAGAAAATATCCATTGACTTCTACTTCGTCATTGTGATCAATAGAATTCGTGATGAAATAAAGGAGACGGGAAGGGCCAACCTTGAGGAAGGTATGAAAAATCTCAAGATCGAGGACGAGAAGGGGGAGGAGGAGGTAATATTTAGATCTGTCTTTTTTTTTTTCCAAACCACCATTATTTTGTTTGGATTTATTTAGACATATCTTTTGTGGTCCTGTGTTTGCCATCAATTCTTATTATAAGAAACGCTTGCGATTGAATCAATGTTTTTTTTTCTTTTTCAGATGGTGGTTTCTGGCTTATAGATTCTTGCTATGGTCTTCGAGGCGTGCAGATATGGAGGCTTGGTTTCTCAATCTTTAGTAATCTTTTTTTTTTTCCTTCAAGAAAGTTGGTTCCTTTGATCGATCCTTTTGTTTTTCTAGTAGCTTGTTTGTTTGTTTTTTTCCATCTATTTTGCAATTGCTTTGTTTTGTTTCGCCAGTGGACTGATTTGTTTGGAACTATGTTTGTTCTTGTAGTTCTTCTCTTGCAAGCATATGGGTTTGACTCGTCAATCTTCAATAATCTTGTTTGTTTCAACTCAAGGCATTAGATCCCTATGTTTTTAACACGAGTATTTATTAGCTTGTTTGTTTTTTCGTCTATTTTGCTTGTGTCGTTGTGTTGCGGGCTTGCAGCTGTGGACCATTGTCATGGATATCTTGCCTATCGTTGCGGTGGGCTGTTGTCCTTGAATCTAAATGTTTTTTGGGGTCAAAAAGATGTGCGGCGTGGTGATTTTTTGACCACGTACTTTTTTCTTATGGTAATTTCATATGTAAACAATTTAGACCTAATCTTAAGATTTTCCGAAGAATAGTTTCTTCTCAATCTTAGATTGATTCCCCTGTTGGAAAAGTATTGTCAAACTTTTATTCATACATTCTGCATTGTATATCGAATTGAGTCAGATGGCTGATTCCGTTGGTCACAGATTCGAGGTTTTCTTCCCTCTTGCATCTTGCCTTACTTTCCGCACATGTAATTGGTCTAGCGTATGTTCGTAATTGAATTGCAATTGAATTGCTCTTTGTAATTTTTTGTTCAGTGTCATAAACCAAAGATGCATTATGCCCAATAAACTATGGACCCCGGAAGGGCAGCACATGCATAAAAATGCTACTCCTTGTGGTCAGCTACATACCACTATCCTCCATATGCCTCCAATTCCATTTATTGATCCCTATCATGGGTTCACAACGGTGATTTGAACCGTTCATTCAGTATGTCTCACAGAGAGTTTGTGAAAAAAATCAAACTTGATGTGGTTCATGAATAAGTACGAACATCAATGAGACAAGCAGTGCGGGGCAAAGGGAGTCAATTTACATGCCAAGCTCGCCTATCTGCTTAAAGTTCTCAATTGACCAATTCTTAAAGGTAGTTAGGTAAGAGTCCCCCACATTGCCTTTAAATAGAACTAGAGTTGTGCCTATTCGATGCACGGAATAAGAAAAAACACCAATGTGGGGACTCTATCATTACAAAAATTTACATTGGGCTTCCATTGTTTCTTGGAAAACAACCACCTACGAAGTATCTGCTTTCGAGTAGGCAGCAAACAATGGATTTTGCCAATCTATAAATCAACACTTTCATCCACACAGCCTTCTCCTTCTGCAGCAGCATTTGGGTTTACAACATCAGGACTTCATCTACATTGCAGCTCTCAACCCTGAAGAAATCTGGCTATTAGTTTTCAACGCAGATGGAACTGAGCATCTTTATGCTTATCGGCTGTAATCTATAACTTACATTTCAGCTTTAACTTTCTGCACTTAGTGTCAACTGTTGAAATTACTGCATTATGGCTCATATAGACTCTCAGCATGTATATGGCTACTATATTAGGTCCATTAACAACTCATCTCTGTAAGACTGTAATATATCTAGGCTTGAGGATTGCTATGTTTTGTTTTAATTCCACTTAATATGTGTGAAGCAATTCGTATTCTGACTAATCATTTCTTGAATTCTCATTCATTCACATGCATTTCAGCTTCCAAAGAAACAAATCCCCACTATCAACCCTCATACTGAAGATTTTAGATAATGGAGAGGTAAAATCTATATATTGCATCATTCTCTGGCTACATACATATATATACATCACGATAATGTGCAGAATAAGCTAAGTAAGGAAAGAAGAATTACAACAGATCTCTATAATCATGGAGTGATTCAAGTGTATCCCTCGATCAATGGTTTGACCAAATCATTCTGATTTTAGCATATCTTGGGAGGCATGATACATGCCTAATACTCCCCCCTCAAGTTGGTGTGTGAATGTTACAAACACCCAACTTGAAAAGTAAAGTATGAAACTGAGATGCTCCAAGCGGCTTTGTGAAAACATCGGCCAGTTGTTGCTTTGAGGGGAGGAAGGTAGTGCGGATAAGGCCGGACTGAAGTTTCTCACGAACAAGGTGACAATCAAGCTCAATGTGTTTGGTACGTTCATGAAAAACTGGGTTAGCTGCAATATGAAGGGCGGCCAAATTGTCGCAATAAAGAGTTGTTGGCTGGTTCAAGTGAATACCAAGGTCTTTGAGCAGATAGGATAACCAAGTGATCTCACAACATGTACTAGCCATGGCACGGTATTCTGCTTCGGCAGATGAACGCGAAATCGTGGATTGTTTCTTAGATTTCCAAGAGATAGGGGATGCTCCCAAAAGAATGCAGTAGCCAGTAACAGATTTGCGTGAATCCGGACAACTAGCCCAATCAGAATCACAAAAGGCATGCAAATTTAGTTCACTCGAAGAGGAGAGGAGAATTCCTTGACCTGGTGCTTGCTTGAGATAGCGAAGGACTCGCATAGCAGCATCATGATGGGGCTGACGAGGCTTATCAAGAAACTGGCTAAGCATATTAACAACATAAACCAAATCTGGACGTGTGATGGTGAGATAAATTAGGCGTCCAACTAACCGCCGATAACGGGTGGGATCGAGAAGGGGCTCACCATCTGATTTATTCAACTTCAAATGTTGGTCCATCGGGAATGAAGAAGGTCGAGATCCAAGAAGACCAGATTCCTCAAGAATTTCGAGAGCGTATTTGCGTTGACATAACATTATACCTTGTTTGGAGCGGGCCACTTCAATACCAAGAAAATATTTGAGAAGACCAAGATCTTTAATGTGGAATTTGGTATGAAGAAACTGCTTGATATCCTTAATCTTTGCAAGATCATTCCCAGCTATAATAATGTCATCGACATAAACTAAGATTGCAGTAAAGGAGCCACCCGTGGAGTTGATGAACAATGAGTAGTCTGCCTTGGATTGGGAGAAACCAGCAGCTAAAAGTGCAGAAGAAAGTTTAGAAAACCATTGACGAGAAGATTGTTTGAGGCCGTATAATGACTTGTGGAGCTTACAAACAAGATGCTTCTCGCCTTCACGAGAGAAACCTGGAGGTAGCTGCATATATACTTCCTCATTTAAATCACCATGGAGAAAAGCATTATGAACATCAAGTTGATGCAAATGCCAGTTCTGAGCCGCTGCAATGGCAATGAGGCAACGAACAGTAACAAGTTTGGCGACTGGCGCAAAAGTCTCGGTATAGTCAAGTCCTTCCTTTTGATTGTAACCTTTAGCAACCAATCGAGCTTTATATCTTTCAAGACTCCCATCAGGTTTGTATTTGACTTTATAAACCCATTTACAACCAATCGGTTCTTTATGGGCAGGAATGGTTGTGAGTGTCCATGTATGATTGGCTTCTAGTGCTTTAATCTCCTCTGCCATGGCATGCCTCCAATTGGAATCAAGAACTGCTTGTTTAAAAGTTTTGGGCTCTAAAATAGAGGAAATCGACACTAGAAAGGCACGGTGTGAGTCAGAAAATGCATCATAAGATACGTACTGAGAAAGAGGGTATGGAGTTCTTACAACTGATGTATTGGAAGAAGATGATACCGGAGCTGGTAGAGTATGGATGGCCATCTTGCAGTGATAATCTGTGAGATATGATGGGGGATGCGATGTACGGGAAGAGCGACGTATGGGTGGTGATGCAGGAGAAGGAGCTTGTGATGGCAATGGCAAGGATTGTGATGGTTGGGATGGTGGAGGGGCATCCGGTGGCGGGACATCCATGTGATCCGGCAATGAGTTGTCAACGACGGGGTTGGGAATGACAGCATGTTCAACGAGAGGACTTGTACAACCAGCAAAAGGGAAAATATCTTCATGAAAGTGCACATCTCGTGAAACAAAGAGTTGTTTTGTTTCCAAATCATAAAGTTTATAACCCTTTTGAGCATATGGATAGCCAAGAAAAACGCTGCGAATGGCTCTTGCATCAAACTTGGATTTAGAAGCACTTGTGTTGGTAGCATAACACAAACATCCAAAAGTTCTTAAATGGGAAAACAAAGGTGGAGAATGAAATAGCATTTCATAGGGTGTTTTCCCTGAAAGAAGAGGTGTTGGAGTACGATTTATAAGGTATGCAGCAGTTAATACACACTCTCCCCAGAACTGAATGGGTAAATTGGCTTGAAAGCGTAAAGCACGAGCAACATTGAGTAAATGTCGATTTTTACGTTCTACAACGCCATTTTGTTGTGGTGTTTCAACACAACTTTGCTGATGCAAGATGCCTTTTTCTCCATAAAAATTTTTCATATCGAATTCTAATCCATTGTCAGATCGAACAATTTTAATTTTTTGATGAAATTGAACTTCAACAAAAGTATAAAAATTGCAGAGTAGACTCCGAGTTTCAGCCTTAGTTTGCATGAGAAAGACCCAAGTACATCTAGTGTAGTCATCAACAATGGATAAAAAATAACGAGCTCTGGTAAGTGAAGCAACACGATAAGGCCCCCAAATATCACAGTGAATTAAATTAAACGGTTCAAGAGAACGCTTAGTACTTAAAGGAAAAGGAATACGTGTTTGCTTAGCAAGAGGACAAATCCCACAATATTCAGAAATAGGAACAGAAATATCAGGAATATGACTAGTTAACAACCTAAGACGATCACGGCCAGGATGTCCAAGCCTCCGATGCCATAACTCATAGGTGGTTGTAGCAGCAACAAGAGGTTTAGTGGTTGTTTTAGGTATGGTGAAGAGATAAAGACCATCACAAACTCTACCCGCTCCAATCGTCATCTTCGAGGACAGGTCCTGAATAACACAGAAGTCAGCAAAAAAACTGATTGAGCAATTGGAATCGCAAGTTAATTTACTTGCAGAAATAAGATTAAAATGAAAAGTGGGGACGCACAATACATTGTGCAATGTTAAAGTAGGAGAAAGCACGACATCCCCAACATGAGAAATTGGGACACTGTGACCATTGGGAAGCTTAACACTAGAAGAGCCCAAGCTGGTGATATGAGTAAGAAATGAAGAGGAACTGACCATATGATCAGTAGCCCCTGTATCTATAACCCAATGTGTAGAATGGAAAGATGATTTTGCATTGAGTGCAATACCTGAGAGGTTGCAATTTGGCGGAATGTTACCTACAGAATTTGCCATGTGTTGAGAGTTATGAAGCAATGTCAATAGTTGTTGACATTGCTCTGGAGTGAAAGGAAAAACACCCGGCGGAGCAGCGGAAGAAACTTGATTCGCCATAGCAGATGTTGAAGGATTTGAGGTAAAAACACTCGGCGGAGCAACAGAAGAAACTTTATTCGCCATGGCAGGTGTTGAAGGATTTGATGCGCCCTTGTGAAGTCGATGGCCCGGTGGATAACCATGCAACTTATAGCAATTTTCTTTTACATGCCCAGGCCAACGACAATAAGTACAGGTAGGTTTCTTAGAGTTTAGAGACTTCGGAGATCGAGAATCAGGAATGAAGTTTCCTCCTCTAACAAAAAGTGCAGCAGCATCTGATAATGGTGGTGAAACAATAATGGAGCGTTGTCTTTCCTCTTGCAAGATAAGTGAGAAGGCCTTCTTGACGGTGGGAATGGGATCCATGAGAAGAATTTGGCCACGGACATGGGTATAAGTGTTATCGAGTCCCATCAAAAATTGGATGGTGTGTGTTCGTTGTTGGTAATCTTCTAAAACCCTCACAGTTCCACATGAACATTTCGGAAGAGGATTATAGAGATTTAATTCATCCCATAATGTCTTCAGCCTTGTAAAGTAACTGGAGATTGAATCTGTACCTTGAGAAATAGAGCTGATATCACGCTGAATTTGGTAGATGCGTGGCCCGTTAATTTGTGAAAAACGATCTTGCAAATCCACCCAGAGTTCTCGAGCAGTTTCAGCATAGATCGCACTGCCTGCAAGTTCTTTTGAGAGGGCGTTCATTATCCAAGATGAAACCATGTCATCACACCGTCGCCATGGGTCATGAGTTGGATCAGTTTTTGGAGGTATAGGTCGGGTTCCATCTATGAAACCAGATTTGTTTTTGGCACTCAAGGCTCTGATCATGGCTCGGCTCCATGATGTGTAGTTGTCACCAGTTAATGGTGATGACACTAGAAGAGTACCAGGATTATCTGATGGGTGTAGGAAATAAACATTCATAGACACATCATTGCTGTTGGACTTGGCAACTTTATTAGATGTGTCTTCCATAGTAGAAGGTGGAAGAATGATCGATAGAAAAGAGAGAAAGAGTTGTATGAACTGATCTCAGTTCAAAAGAAAAATGTTAGGGCAGAATTCTGCTTTGATACCATGAAGATTTTAGATAATGGAGAGGTAAAATCTATATATTGCATCATTCTCTGGCTACATACATATATATACATCACGATAATGTGCAGAATAAGCTAAGTAAGGAAAGAAGAATTACAACAGATCTCTATAATCATGGAGTGATTCAAGTGTATCCCTCGATCAATGGTTTGACCAAATCATTCTGATTTTAGCATATCTTGGGAGGCATGATACATGCCTAATACATACATTTTAAACTCCCATTGGAGCTTTACACAAACAAAAGCTTCCCTAGATAACCAATAACCAAAAAAAAATCACCCATCTCAGCCCCAAAACATAACAAAAAAACAAAAAATCTTATGCAACGGGCATATAAAAAAACCCCTCTTCAATGGGCATGATTTTCGTGCCTTGCTCTGTATCTACATACACACGTGTGTGTACATCTTAAACCCTAGGCCATGGAACCCAACCTACAGCCGCTGGCCTTCATAAAGTCAGGTGTTCCTTTATGGTTTATCAGGTGTTCCTTTCTGATTGTGTATCTAGGGGTTTCTTTGATTTTGTTTATATATATATGATTTCCCCTTTTTCCATGTCTTTGTTAGTACTTAGATTTTATTTTCAGATTGTTGGATTTTTGTAGTTTATTGGGGTGATTTTGAAAGCTGAAGCTGAAGTGGAGCTTTGAAGTTTCTTTGGAAGTATTTTGGCCTTTTGTATGTTTTTGGTTCATTTTTCCAGGCTTAGGAAGAAAAATCATTACAGATTAGCCAAGGTCTTTGTTAAGTGTTTTTTGGAATCATTACAGAAAAAAAATTGTCATTTTCATTATCATTTTCCTCAAATATAAACAACTAGTGTTTACCCGTGCCTACGGCACCATGCACCGGTTCAACCGGATTGAAAAATGGAGCACTTGATTTTTTAATAACATTTTTGATGTGTGAACAGTGAACATGTGTGCCGGCGTGTGTGAACGTGTGTGCATGTACGTGGTGGGTGCCACCTAGGACAAAGGGTGCCACATATGACAACTCTTCTGTTTTATTAGATAGACTAGTGATTGCCCGTGCCTACGACACTACCCACCATTTGATGGTATTTTTGTAATATATTTGTAAGATTGTGAATGTTTTCTTAAGAGAGTTGGAGATCACACATCGGTTATTTGATCAAATAAATCTTAGCCCTTTTTTCAACTTGTATTTATGTGGTCCCCACACCTTTGTGTTTTATTAGGTAGATTGTCTTTTTGTCTTGTAACAATGTCATCGACTTTTTGTGTAGCCATCTCACGAGTACTTTTTTTTTGTTTTTTGTTTTTTACCGTCAAATAGTAATTATCTCAATTTTGGGCCATGTGAAATTGAGCCCGACATAGGGAAATAATATTTAAAAATAATACTATTTGTTAAAAAGACCAAGAAAGCACAATTTCAAAAATATTTCCCATATATATATATGTCCAAACTAGCTTAAATGCATCTTGATTAATTCAGGAGACTAATCTCACCATTCAGTAGCGGGGGCTAGATTAAAGTTGGGGCAAAGTCCAGAATGACTAGCCCGAAGGAGAGTTTGAAGACATCAGCAGTGAGCAAATCCCGCCTTGTTCATTTTGGAATCTTAAAATTTCTAGGCATGGTCTCTAATAAATTTTCTCTATCTCTCTCTCTCCACTCATTACTTTCGAAAATTTCTCTCAAAATCTAAACCAAACAGGGATGTCTTTTTGTCTTTTACCACCAGGCCATGCTCTCTTGTGAGATGTGTGAATAATTATAAGAGTGGAGAAATGATGCGGGGCCCACTACGGGTTCCACACAAACGATCCGAGCTATTCATTAAATGTAAAACATTTTTTCAGGGGGCCTCCGCAAAAAATCAGCTCAATCCGATGCCAAGAAGTACTCGATTTAATCATCAAACTTTTCATGCAAGTCTGAAAAAATGTTTTAAATTTAATGGACGGCTCGGATCGTTTGTGTGAGACCCGTAGTGGGCCCCACATAGAGATTAGTGCACGATCTGTGTGTGCTTTATTTGTGTCAATAGCAAGGTTGCCAAAAGTATGGGGTTAATTGACTCCGTCAACACTGAGGGTGTGGCTCAAAGTTGTCGATTCCATACCGGCAAGCTTATCGTTTTTCTCTATTGGGACAGTATGTATCGGTATCTCAATCCCGTTCCGGATTGACCGCAACACATATTTTGTATATTGTTAATATATTTACAAATAACAAAAACAACTTAAAGTAAAAAAATAAAAATACAGTATATTGTAACACCTTGATTTACCTTGATATTAGTCCTAATAACAAATTCAGGTGATTAATAGTATATTGTAGACTCCAAATTTTGTTGAATTACCTTAAAATTTAAACCTTTTTTTTAGCAAAAGTAAAAAAAAATACACAAGTTTTTTTTGTACTGGCCAAAATTCCGGTACAAGCCTGGTATCAATTGGTACAACCCGGTATTTTGACCGGTACAGAACACCAACGTATTGCCAGTACAAATCGGTGTGGGTATGGAATTAACAACACTGGTGTGGCTTGTTTTAGTTATAGAGCCCTTGGCGCCGCAGTGGTAGGAAGGAGTAATAATATGGGTCGGTCGATCTATCAATCTCCAAAACGGACTCAAGATATGTCATGTATTTGCAAATATAAAGATTGCTTTCTCCAATAACCTTGGATGAAGAGTACGTGAAAGTACATGTATGCACCAATGTGCGAATACTACAACTATTGTAAGGTTAGTTCAGTCACTTGTTCACATGACCTAATAAATTCATGTAACTTAGCACCAAAAGTGACAATTATTCCACAGCTACGCATTCCATCCGTTCAAACAATTACATGCAGACGCCGTTGTAATCCTTAGGGATAACTGGACAAGAATAAGTTCGGTCAATAATTACAATACAACAATAACAGTACTCATGCAATCTGCAGGTTAACAATCACTTGAGTACTATACCTTCTGATTCGTCGCTTGTTCAGCAATGGCGATAGATGCCAAAAAAATAGAGCTTTTATGGTGTCGACAATTACCAGTGGGCTTAGTGTGGCATCAACCTTGACTATGCCTTCTGATTCATCAATCTGCAGCAAATCCAGCTGAGATTGCACAAGCTTAGCAGGCATGAAATGATTTCCTTCTTCTGCTCTTTTCTCATGCAGCCTAGCAGCAAGCACCTCAGCCCCAGCCGCCCCCAGCATCCAACAAAACAAACTTCACCACACAAAAATAGCTCCCCAGTACATAACTGGGGTCAGCGGATCTGAGAATTTCTCGGTACCGTTTGTGCAACGCTGAACATCCAAGAATCATGTTTTTTCGACTGACTAAGCTAGCTCGATCTTAAGGCATCCCGAAGCAAACTAAGCCATGGGATTCGGTCTTCGTCTGATAGTAGGATTCCGAAGCAAATATTATCAGCATATCGTGTAGTACATCACTATATTAAATACGACATTGTTTTGTTTTTCGGTCGACAATTGCAACGCTCATGTGTGATTATTTTCATCTATGAAAAGAATTGAGAAAATTTAACATGACAATGTAGAATAATTTTAATGTTTTGACAAGATCAAATCAAAACTATTTAAATTTTCAGAGATTTGTATACTAATTATATTATATACTACTAAGATAATTCTAAAATTGGGGGTGGCCTGGCCCCCTCAGGTCCATACATACCCCGCCACTGGACCGTAGCGTACCCATAGTCGGGCTCTTTCATTTTTGGAATACCATAATGCTACACGCACAATGGTTGTTCAAAACACCAAATACAATCAATCTCCATCCGTCCATTGTTATAATAAATTGTCAGAATTCGTTCAAATTTTTTTCCGAAAAAGTTAAACTTTTACCAAAAGAATTTTTTTAGTATTTCTAACGGTAAATAGTTTTTCCCAATGAGTGTGATTTTTCATGGGTAAGGGTAATTGCTTGGCATTACGAGGTATGTTTCCGAAATGGTGTGTCTAATTACTTGACACCCGTTCGCCGTTAACCATCGTATCCCAATTGTTTGGGTCTCTCCGATCAGTCACTTTCCTTCAATGAAGGGTCACCTTATGTACTATAAATAGGCTCATCTGCATCCTATTTTAGCACCGGAAATTATAGAGCACATACATTGCATATATATTGAGTTTGAGAGAGAGTACTACACAAGTTTCTGTTCGCCTGTCGAATAGATTGGAGTGCTACTTCCGTTCGTCGAAAAATCGGCTAATCCTGGGAGGCAAATGTTCAAGAGATCCAAGAGTACCAATGTGAGGGACGAATTTGCTTTAATGATATAGTATTCATAAAAAATACTAGCCTCGATTGCTAATTTCCGGACGCCTGAAATTGGCGTGCTTCAAGGGCACTGAATAATCTCTGGAGTGGTTGGTTCTTTTCGACTTTCAATGAATCTGAAATTCTTATGGTAATGCCTGAAAGGGATAGCTGCCAGAAAGTCCATAGAATGCGGTGACCGTTCACTGCAAGTTCATTGGGACCCATTACGGGAAGAGGCTTGGAGCACCGCCACATGATGCTCCAATGGCACTGAATAATCTCTCGAGTGGTTGGTCATTCTCGACTTTCAACGAATCTGAAATTCTTATGGTAATGCCTGAGAGGGATAGCTACCAGAAAGTTCGCATGGAATGCAGTAACCGTCCACCGCAAGTCCATTGGAGCCCACTCCAAACTCCACAAAAATACAAAAAATATTCATAAATTTTAAAATAATATTTTATGGAGCAATGCAATGACCGGTACAAATCAAACAGAACAAAAAAAAATAAAAAAAATTGCTGCTTGTTTTGACCATAAACAAGCCCTCAAACAAAACAATGGCAAGAACCAGCAATGGCATATCCTTCCCTCTCTCACTCCCTTCTACAACCCCAAGCAAAAACAAAAATCCCCAGACCCTAACAAATATACAAAAGAATCAAGAATAATTGATCTCCCTTCTACTCATTCCGTCTCTCTCTACATCAAACTCATCAAATGGTACAGGGAATATCTCGGTCGAATGCCGCCTAGCCGAGGTCGAATAATCTCCCCCGCCATTCTGTCCACTTCCCCGAGAAACCGAGGTTTCCATCCGGTTAAAGCTGCTCCGCCCATCGCCTTTTCCGGCGTGGCCAATTACCGCTTCCACTGAGCTACGATGCCAGCTACCGGACAGTGAACCATCGTTCCGAGATCTTGTAGAGGTAGTTCTAAGCCTGGAAGAGCTACTGGTGTGGTCTTCCCTCACTACCTTGGAAGGATTTTCCAAGGCTTTTAGGACAAATCTCATAAGAGGTCGCCTCAAAGGCTTGGAATTAAGGCAAGATTTCGCGATGACTGCCATTGCCCAAACTTCTTCTAATAAGTCTTCGTCGATGATTAGAGATGGGTCTATGATACTTGTCACGAGTTCTTTGTTGTATATGCTTATGTAAGGCAATATACCTTCCAACCACTCCTTCGTTTTGGTTTCGCTTGATGCACTGATTCCAAGCTTACCTGTTACTAGCTCCAATAACACCTTCCCAAAGCAGTAAACGTCGTAGGCACACGTAGATGTCGGAGAAACTAGCCATTGCCAAAGAAAATATTAGAAACATTAGTAGAGGCATAAGCTTCTATAGATTATGATAGCATGAGGTACTTGTTTGATTGCCAAACATCTAACAAAGTGGAATTTTTTTTTCTTCTAGTTATTCAAGTTAAATGTAGGTGCATTTCTAGAAAACAAGAAAGATAGCTCGACGGCTGAACTTGAAAGGTACCGAATTTCACATACCCGAAGTGCCTTGCTCGGATGTTCTGCATGAAATAAAGAGAAGAAATTGTTATTATAACTTGAAAACAGCATTGATATCATTGGAAAGAATATAACTTCAATTATATTTTCTCCATGGTAAGGTGGCTTAGCAATAAATATGCAATCTGGTGGAATTCCTCAAAAGGGTAACAAGAATGTGCAAGTTGGGGTCATTTTCTTAGGTGGAACATCAAACCATGTCTCATCTGGATCTAGCCAGAGGTTATATGTACTGTGTAATTACAGTTCATCGTCGGCAAAGCTTTTCATCTGATACCATGGACCTTTATGTCTATTGTGACTGTGATTTGTGATTTTCATTTAGAAAACGTAAACTGAACAGATGTCAGATACAGGAGATTACAGGTCAAAGTAAGAATACTTACGATGGCATTCTCAGCAGCCTGGTTATCATGCTTTGATGAGTATCCCCTTCTTGAGCACAAACCTCACTGAGGCTCCCAAGCCGTACTTCAAATTGGTTATCAAGAAGTATGCTGCTGGCTTGAACATCTCTTCAAACAACAAAAGAACATATGTCATTACTTGAACCACGAGGCATAAATTTCTAGCAAGCTGGCCAAGACTAAACATAAAAGGAATGGGAAGGAGAACAAGAACATAGTACACAACATGCTCTAGAAGTACAAATGGCCATATGTTTATCGAATTATTAGGATGTAATAAGGTACTCCTAATGGTAAGAGAGAGAAATTTCGGAAGAAACAGTTTTAAGTTTATATCTTATATTAGCTGAGCTATGGAAACTTGACGGCCCTTTTTCTGTCTTCTCCTGCAGAAATTTGGATCTTTCTAGATGTTGCAATTGATGCTTTCATAGAAGGAACCAAAAACCCGAACGAACACCAAGGAGAAGCGCAAGGTGGTCACCCTTGAGCCAAAGATGGTTCAATATTGCCTTAATAATAACCACCCCCGTTCATTGTGGAAAAACTCGGTGGTATTATCTAATGCCCTCTACATATTATTCTTCTGAACAAGACAACTTGCCCGGCATTTTTTAATTGTCTCCATTGTTTAAAGGACTACTTGGGCCAAAGGATTTTCATATGTGACAAGATTTTCAACACTGCCAAAAATGGAGAGTCGGAGAACTTTCAAGAAGTGTTCATCAGCTAAATAAAAGGAGACAAGTGAGGTACCAATGTCTCTACAAGGTATAATAAGCAGTCTGAGTAGCGAAAGTGTCACACTATTAGCACTTGAAAGTAAACAAGTAAATTTGTCTCATATGCAGAAGATGCGGTATTACACCACAACAACTCGCCCAGAACAAGTTGGAAAACGTACTCAAATGGCAATAATCATAGGTGAAACACAAGCAAAACCAGTAGTACCTGTGCACAAGGGGTGGATTGCATTCATGATGTAGATAAGACAAACCCTCTGCAGCTCCTGTTGCAATTTTCAATCGTGTTATCCAATCCAATGACTGCAAAGAGTCATCGCCTGAGTTTGATTCCATGTACAATGAACTTGACAAGTCCCCATTCGGCATATATTTATAAACCAGAAACTTCTCATTTTCATTCTCCAAGCAATGTCCCAGGAGGGGAACACATCGAATATGAGAAACCTTACTGAAAAAATCCAATTCTAACATGCATGCTTCCTTGTTGTCTGAGACAACTCTTCTTATGACTACAGGGGTCCCATCTCCCAACATTCCATGGAAGAGTTCGCCTGAATGGCCCTTTCTTATTAGGTTTGTACCATTGAAGCTATTTGTTGCCTCAAGAATCTGCTGATATGTAAATGATTCTCCAAGACTTGAAAATCTGAACGACGATCCAGGAGGCGGTGGACTTTGGCCTACAGGAACAGGTCCCACTACTGTCCCTCTTTTATTTGTTTTACCACTTTTGCGGGTACACACAACAAGCAGCACCAGCAAAACTACCAAAAGTCCAATAAACCCTATCCCACATACAACTCCTGCTAATATAAACAAATTTCTGCGGCTCTTCTCAGGAGGTTTTGGGAGTCCAAAATGATCAAACTCCAGCCCCTTCTCTTTGTAAAATGATGCACATTCCGTACTGCTCCTCTGACTTGACAAGTTCTGAAGGCAATTCCTATCAAGGGATGCATTACCACGAGCATAATCCAGAACCGGGCCTTGAAAATAATTACCAAACAGATCGATGGAACTGAATCTGCTAAGTACAGATGTGAGACTTCCATAAAAGGAGTTCTGAGAAAGGTTCAATACCGCAGCAGTGGCATTAGCATTCGAAATATTGTTGGGAAGAGTACCAGTGAAGTTATTGGCAGAGGCATCCAGAAAAAGCAATTCAGGCATTGACCAAAAATTTTCTGGTAGGTTACCGGTGAATTTGTTGTGATTTAAAATTATGACCTGCAACTGGGTAAGAGGAATGAACAAGGTACCTGGCAATGAGCCAGCAAGTAGGTTGTTCCCAATTACGATTCTTCTCAGACTCCGTAACCCTCTCAACTCCATGGGTACTGACCCGGATAATGAATTGGAGCTGAGATCAAGGTCAACCAAACTAGAAAGGTCTCCTAGTTGGGCGGGTATCGAATAAGAAAGACTATTATTAGAAAGACTCAACACTTGGAGATTGGACAAAGTCCCAATTGCAGGAGGAATAGCTCCAGTAAGCGAATTACGAGAGAGATCAAGAACTGAAAGACGCGACAATTGACCTAAACTAGAAGGAATCACACCAGTGAGACTATTCCCAGATAAATAAAGAATATCAAGACTTGTTAAATTTCCAAGACTAGGTGGGATAGGACCTATAACAGAACAAGACCGAAGATCAAGAACTTGGAGGGAAAGGAGCTGCTGGCCAAACCAGCCGGGAATCGAACCGGGAAGCAAGAACCCAGAGGCGTTAAACGAACTCAAGAGGGGTAAACGAGCCAAAGCATCAACTGAGAATTGTGGGTTTCGACTCCCGATTCGGGTTCTTCGAAACCCAGTAATGTTGAGCCCAGTGACACTGCCATTCTGGCACTGGACACCAACCCAGGTTGAGCAAGGGTCAGCTTTTAACGGCCACTCTTTGCTTCTCAACCCTAATGATGATCTGAGTTGTAGTAGAGCTGTTCTCTCAGTTGAATTCAAGGGCCCTAGTTGTTGCAATGTGGAGTGAAATTGGTAGAACAAAATGGCTAAAACAACAAATATACGAGGCTGATTCACCATAACTACTGGGAATTACTACAAGAATGGCTGAATAATGTTTGCATATTCATGCTTAGTCACCTTTATAAGGTTTCTGTGTGAATGAAGCAGTATTGGGTATGTACATAATCTGCATTTCTCTCTCTAAAAGTTTAGGACTCACCTAATTGTCAAAATCAACGAGCTTTTGATTGGGTTCTTCAACATTTGCTGCTTCACTTCTGGCAGAATTAGGCCTGCCTGCCTGCCTCTCTCTCTCTCTCTCTCTCTCTCTCTACCTGCTCTCTCTGTCCTTATTTACTTCTTTCAGTTTCTTCGGTTGACAGAAGGGAGAGAACGTGGAGGCAATATCCTCTCCAGTCTCCTGACTCTCCTCTTTGATTTTTTAATTTTTTTTTCCCTTTCCAAAATTCACCCTCGTTTCATTTTCATTTGATTATGCTAGTCAATCAGATTGATTGCCAAGGATCAAAAAAAAAATCAGATTGATTGCCCATTAATCTATAACTCCACTCCATACTACAGTATCATCCAGCTGCAGAACACCCTTTATTCTTGATTTAAATTTTACAACAACGTTTCATTCAAGTAAAACCGTTAATGTCTAATTAATTTGATTTTTTTTGCATGGATGGTAAACACATTGAAACCTACGAAATTGATAATTTGAATTGCCAACTAAACAGAGAATCCACGTACGCGTGAAGTGTGAGAACCAGAAGTGGAGTCTTCTGAAGCAACAATGATACTCACACAACAACTTACCAGGGTTGGTCCCGATGTTTGGGTTGCCCAAACCCGACTCCAAGCTAGGTTGCCCGCATACTATTAAGTCAGTGAAAAACAAATAAAAAATGTATAAGTAAAAAAAAATCAATGTTACATTGTGATTTTAGCTTGAATTAGATCAAAAAATTTAAAAAAAATGTAACTCCGGTTATATTATTTTTTGATTATCACAATCTAATTTAAAGAAAACAACTTCTTCTTGCATCTCTTGAAGTAAAATATTCAATTAAGTTATTGTACTTTAGCTTAATGATGTACTCATTTTCAATTGAGATCATAGGCAATCCACTTAATCTCTCGTGTGACATAGTAGTCCGAAGGTAAATTTTTATGTGACTTCAACTAAGGAAAACTGCTCTTCGCCGAAACAATTGTTTTTACAAATCATTTTTAGCAAAAAAACACCCTACTATATAAGGTTAAAATTAAGTGAGTAATATTTACCAATATAAATATTTTAACGTCTATATCAGTTATTGTAATCAAAAGAAATATAAAAGTAAAATAGTTTGACCAGAACAAAAGAAGATATATTATAGGAAAGTTTATTTACCAAATAATTAAACCCTTTAACTTTTTAATAGTAGATGTCACATGAAAATATAAAAGGAAAAGAAGTAATAGTAGGACTATATGAGGCGTATGGGAAAAAAAAACAAAGAGATGTTCTATAGTCTGTTGACCAAAAAGAAGGGGGGGCTCCATTGGGACTTGGCAGGATAAAAAAGACAAATAGGAACTCTGCCCAATGCCCATGTTGTCACTCGAACCTGCACTCTCTGTGGACACAAAAAATCCTTTCTACTGGGACAAAGAAACTACATGTGGGTTTTTTTTGGTTGCCCCGTGGTGGGGGTTGCCCAAGCTCGGGGGCTTGTGGGGCTTACCCCGGGGCTAGTCCTGTAACTTACACTACCTCTCACATACATGTGGGACCTACACATAGTAGTATGTGTGGAGCCCACATGTATATGAGAGGTTGTGTTTGGATTATTATGTGAGTATCATTTTTGTTTCTGAAGTCCTAATGAGCTGGTCAATAATAGGAGCCTAAAGCCGCGCCAAGGGTTAGTTCAGTTGGTTGGTGAGTTTGCTCTCCACATAATTGATCAGAATTCGATTCTTGAGATCAGGCCGCAAGAAAGTAATTTATTGTGAATTTTCCAATCTTGGCGTCGATGGCCTGTTTTGACCGGACCGGAAAGGTAAACAGTTGAGGTGCACGTAAATAGGTCCGAACACCCCTGATCGTCGATTAAAAAAAAAGAAAAAGCCAAACCAAACCCCAAATTATTTTCACATGGGGACCAACAAAAAGGAAAGAGTAAAACTAATGGGAACAATACCAACATCATGGACAGCAAATACTATCACAATATGATCAGCTTTTTCTACACTTTCAAGTATTAGTGTAACAACTTCCGAATAGAAAATTGGCATTAAGTCTCCACCTACTCAATGATTAGGTGATGTTCAGAAGGGAAAAAAAAAAACCCAATGATGATGATATCATAGAAGGGTTTGACGTCGAAGTACACATGACCAACCCTACTTTATCCTTTTAAAAAATTTATCTAATTTCTACCTAATATTCTCAATTTAAAATCGTTTTTCTAAGGGTTTATGGGCTAACTCTAAATCTAAAAACAAGGCAAGGGCATCCGTGTCCATAGGAAAAGATACTTTTCCGGTGCATGAAAATGGACTAGACCATCAACTTGGCGGGTTTGTGAGCCCGTTTTGATGATTCAAACCGTTGACATTTTAGAGTTTGTCAATAACATTAACCACGTCAAAAATTAAGCTAATCAGATACGGGTTGATATATTTTTAGAATACATTTGTCTCGAGATAGATGGATTAAAGGGGTTCTGATTCGGTGTTGTAATTTTGTTACGTTCTAACAAATGTGTTTCGAAATCGTATCAAACTATATCCGATCAGATTGAATTTTTGGTATGACCAATATTCTAGACAAGCTCTCATATACGAACAGTTTGGATTATCAAATGGGCCAACTGGACGGCAATCCACTTTCCTGGACTGGGAAAGAAGCTGAGTCCATATCAATAAATAAAATTGGCACCTCAAAGTTGCCTAACATAAGCCTTTACAAATCACTACTACATTTGCCTTTGTGCAGGCCAAGATTTTAGGCCTTCAGTTGACATGCCAGTCAAAATGGAAGCCCAGACCACTAGGCCCTGTAGTTTTCACAGTAAGGCCCACTGAGTTTGGGTATTGACTTGGGCCAACTAACCATGGGCCTGTGTTTAAAAATGCAAAACACCTTAAGCTCCTCACTCCAGAAAATCACATTTGTACATAGTTTCATATATCCCCCATTTTTTCCAATTTGTTTCCTTATTTCTAGTATTTGGCAATTTGTGGGAGGATGACTAATGCTGGATTTGAATCGACTTTTATGCGGATATTCAACATCTTGCAAAACGATTTTAGATTTATCTTGGGATAAAATAAGTGAAGAGAAACTACACTAAGAATCCAATGATAATGAGTTGAAACATGCGAATTTTAATAGGAGAAAATGATAAAAAGTTCAAAATGCTCTTAAAAATCCCTCCAAAAGAATGTAGATAAAATAAATTAGCCTAACCTTTCGAACAAACGGTGGGTAGATTACTATTCTCAGTCCAAAACATCACTCATGTAGTGAAGTCAATCGATACAGTAGCCCATGTCTCACTCGTCTAAATTCATACGCAACGACCCGTTGGGCTAAAACTTATGTTAATTTGGCATGCTTTGCTAAACCTATGTAGTGAACATCTACTAGTAATATTTCAAGGCAGGAAATGGGCCGCGTTAAAGGCTAATAGGAACATTTCGAAACAGAAATGGGCCAAAATAATGGGCCAGGACAAAGAGTTGGTAAAAACAAAATTAACTCCTGGTATCTCAAGACAATGGGCTAGGGTCTGGGCCTTGTGATTTGCTTCTAGAAGCCCTAAAAAAAATTGGGCAATACAAAAACACTCTTGCGGTTGCTATGGATTGCTCTGTTATTTCCTGGCCGAGTACGGGTCGAGGTCGAGGAACAACAATTTGAAACAAAGATCTGAAAAACAATTGTGCCTGAAACCGTCTAATAAGTGCACGTATGTATGAGCCGAATGATTTCGAACGCAGTTATGTCCATATATCTATATCCTAATTATGTGTCCCTCTAGTGCTCAAATGTGTCCCTAGCAGCGAAAGTTTTTGTTTTATCCTTTACAAAACGGCAACAATATCCTACAAGTTAATTAAAAACGTGTAAAAGTAATTGGAATGAATAAAAGTGCATTTAAATCATCAAATCTATATTCATTGCTATGAAGAGCGTTGATGTTATGATCTTTTTTGACATTATATAAGTTGCTCTGATAAATGAATCAAAATCCTCTAACATGATAATTCATGTGACGGAAAACTGACCCATCACGATGTTGAACGATAAGATATTTTGTTTGGTATACATCTCGATATATGCATCATTCATTAAAAAAAGAAAATTGGTTAGACATTGATTGGACATTGGTGTCCATTCAAACTACCTATGGTTCTTTTAAAAACAATACATCATCAGTTTCTAACTATTCATTACTCGACAAAGTCTCCCGTCAGTTTACTTTTCTGCATAAATAAACAATTGATGTATTGAGATGACGATAATTATAAAACCGAAAAGATCTACTCCCTCCGTCCCTAATTAATTGTCCACTACGATTTTGCGTGTATTTTCAACGATTTATATCTCTCGACGTATATTATATTTTTAAAATTATTGTCTTATAAAAAAAATTGAGAATTATCAAACAAGATCCATTTTGCTTATTTTTAACAATATACGCCGAGAGATATAAACTATTGAAAAATGCATGCAAAATTGTAATGGATAATTAAATAGGGACGGAGGGAGTATGAATTCAATCCATGTGAATCTGAATCGTCCATTTATTTTTCATGGTTCAAATTCATGTACTCCTGCTATTTAAAGCCCCTTGTGAAATTCCAACCAAAATCAAAGGACACAACCGTAATAAAACCCGGAGATATTTTCCCAGAACGCCAGTCCAACTACTCTACAAAAACCCTAGAAAATATCTCCCGTGTGGAATCCTCCAGTCAATCACGTGACGGTGGGCCCCACCCCCCCGAATATCCTTAGTCATATCTTCTCCCGCACTCACACACCCGAGTGGTCCCCCCCCACACTCATCACGCCGCTCCAATCCTTTACCCTAACCCCGGTCGAGTTAACCCACCCACCCACACACAGGAGCGCACTGCGCACCCCGGTTAAATTAACCCAACCCTAGTTAACCCCACCTCCCGTCCTATATAGACCTCCCCTCCTCAGCCCTAATTTCCTCGTGCTCTCTCTCTCTCTCTCCCTTATCGGATCCCTCTCCGTCTCTCTCACTATACACTCTCTCTCTCTTAAAAAATTCTCTCTATGGCGGATGTTGAGTACAGATGTTTCGTCGGAGGCCTTGCCTGGGCCACCGACGACCACTCCCTCGAGCAGGCCTTCTCTCAGTACGGTGACGTCATTGAATCGAAGGTCCGTTACAGCTAGATCTGACGTCGCGGAGATCGGTCCATCACCGTCCGTTAGATCTGTGTTACTGTGTTACTTGTGTTTTACTGTTCTCTCTCTTGCGATTACTATATGTTACTCTCTCTCACTTTTATTGAATCCCCTGAAACGGTACGTTCGTCTTGTCAAAAGAGAACATCCATCGTTTTTCAGATCTTTCTTTACGTATATATGTAGATCTGTTTATATGTATGGTAGATCTGTGTGGATCTGATCGATTTTGTGGGTTTTTTTTTTTGGATACAGATCATCAATGATAGGGAGACTGGGAGATCGAGGGGATTTGGATTCGTGACGTTCAAGGACGAGCAGTCGATGAAGGACGCGATCGAGGGGATGAACGGGCAGGATCTCGACGGCCGTAACATCACCGTCAACGAGGCTCAGTCCCGCGGAAGCGGCGGCGGAGGCGGCGGCGGAGGTGGATTCCGCAGCGGTGGAGGTGGCGGCGGTGGACGCCGTGACGGAGGCGGTTATGGAGGCGGCGGTAGTGGTGGTTACGGCGGTAGCAGGAGTGGTGGAGGCGGTAGTGGTGGATATGGAGGCGGTGGTGGTGGATATGGAGGTGGTGGCAGGGATAGGGACGGTGGGTCCAGGTACTCGTCGAGGGCAGGTGGTGATGGTGGAAGCTGGAGGAGTTAGGTTTCTCTAGGGTTTCCGAATATGAGGTTGAACTTGGGAAATTATCTGGTGTTTGCTGGTTCTTGTTTAGTTATATGTTGGGTATTTGTTCTGTCGTCGTTTTAGGGTTATCTGCGTTGGTTACTTTGTGAGTGTTACTGTCCTTTTTTTTGACCGCTGGTTCTCTGTGATGCGTCCGTGATGTTTTTGATTCTGGTTTTGAGTAAAAAAGAAGATTCAATGAATGAATGAAAGTGAATTAATTGGGGCTTCAATTGTGCTGTGTGATGAGAATGGTTTTTGTTTCTTTGATTGATGATTCTAGATGTTAGTATGATACTTCTGCTTTGTTGTCTAGGCGAATCAAAAGGCTTTTTAGCAAAATAGGTTTTGCCATCAAGACTTGGTAAAAAAAAACAACCTTGCAACACGAAAAAAGAATATTGAAAATTTTCGACAACTGAACAAATCAACGAAAAAGAAAATTTTCGACAACTGACAACTGAACGTAGCCCGGGACGGAGCTACGACAAACGGGTATGGGTGGTGAACAACGAATATGGGTGAACAAAATATACAAAACGAAAGAAGAAAATTAAATTTACAAGAATGGAGATTTATCTAAATTACAAACGTGCACTATGGCTAATTTAGCTATTACCTACTCTAATTTGTATTATTGTACATCAAAGTTTCTACGTTGAAATAGCTCATTCAATTAGATTTTATATAGCCGGTTGTTTTTCTTTTTTGGCCCAAGGTTCTGTACCCATTTCTTGTACACATTTTTCATACAACTAATCGACTCTCAGCAACGGATGGTTGCATTGATGAAGAAAGCAACGAACGGTGTGAGTTGCAAAATCCCGTAAGCAATGAACGGAGGTTTCTTCATCATCGAAGCAACAGACGGTGTGAGTTGCAAAATCCCGTGATCTATGAAGAAAGCAACGAATGGTGAGTTGCGAAATCCCCATGAATGATGAGAGTCTTTGAATGCAAATTGCATCTAAAGTCATTAGGTTTGAAGGGATGTCTGTTTGGAGGATAATTTGGCAAGGGGGAAGGCACACTTCTCTTATCGAACCAAAACCCTTGGTACTTCTTGTTGGATCTTGACATGGAAATGTAAAAAAGGTCACCCAAGGCTCCGATTCCATTCTAGTCGAAGAAAGTAACTTACTCCTTGTTCAAAGTCATGGCGATCCAGATCCTCTCCCCATGTCTCTCTCCAACGATCTTCTGGAGGTTTTAACAAACGATCTTCTGGAGGTTTTAACAAGGAAGCGACAACACATTAATGAATGCATTCAACGGTTGAGAGAAAGCTAGCAAATTTTGTTCCCAAACTGGGAACAATACGACGCCATTTCTTCCACATGGCCCAAACGGCAACCTAACTGGATCTGGTTTTTCCGTTTCTGGTTCTCAATTCTTCCCCAACCTCTCCCTCTCTCTCTCTCTCTCTCCATTGCAGTGCAAAACATCGATCTGGTACATTTTCTCAGGAAGTTTTTTTTGTTATTAAAAAAAAAATTGAATTTTCTCTGGAAGTGATAGCTATTGTGATTGAATGTAGTTTTTCCATCTAACTTATAGATGTATTGACAAATTTTTGTGTTCATGAAGGATTCTGAACTCTACGTGGTTAATTGATCAGTGATGGATGATCAAGGTATGATAATTCAGCAATTAGTATATTGAAATGGGTTTTTTAATCAGGAAAATCCCGAGGGCCTAGTGTTCATAGCAATTGAAAATGAAAATAAAACCTACATTCAATGGAGATCGAGGTAGAGAGAAATGGAGTAGTGCAGAGAGAGAGAGAGAGAGAGAGAGAGAGAGAGGGGGGGGGGGGGAGAGGAGAGGAACAAATTAATCATCGAAGAATGAGGATTATCCAGAAATCCAGACTGAATGTTCGTTGTATCTTGGTGAGAAGTGGGTTTCCTTCTACAGTGGGGGTGGGGAATCTTTGGTCGTATTGTTCCAGGTTTGGGAACAAAATTTGCTAGCTTTCTCTCAGCCGTTGGATGCATTCATTAATGTGTTGTCGCTTTCTTGTTAAAACCTCCGGAAGATCGTTGGAGAAAGACATGGGGAGAGGATCTGGATCGCCATGACTTTGAACAAAGGGTAAGTTACTTTCTTCGACTAGAATGGAATCGGAGCCTTGTGTGACCTTTTTTACATTTCCATGTCAAGATCCAACAAGAAGTACCAAGGGTTTTGGTTCGAGAAGAGAAGTGTGCCTTCCCCCTTGCCATTAGGGATGAATAGGATGATGAGAAGTCAAGCCCCCCAGGCCTTTATGATTCTTTTGCAGATCTTTCGGCATCACATAGCAGTGATGCGGTGTTAGCAACTTGGGCTCACCCTGTATCCTGGTCAATCGGCCCTTTTCGAGTGATAAGGGGGAACGGGGGGATTGATGAAAAGAAGAATCGGAACGATAGGCCCGAAAGAAGGTACTAATCATTGCTCGAGGGATTGATGAAAAGAAGGATTGGAACGATAGGCCCAAAAGAAGGTACTAAGAGCATCTCCAATCCATGCTCTATTCCTCTATTTGAGAGTATAAAACTCCTCCAACCCATCCTCTCAAGCCTCCTCTATTTGAGAGGATGAGATTTTGATCCTCCATATTTAGAGGATGGGAGAAAATATGGAGGATTTCCTCTATTATAACACTATTCACCTTTTAAAATGACATTTGTATCCTTAGAGCATCTCCAACCCATGCTTTATTCCTCCATTTGAGAGTATGAAACTCCTCCAACCCATCCTCTATTTTAGAGGGAAAAATAGAGGGTTTGTGGTTGGAGTAAATAGGAATAGTGATTTCCTCTAAAATCACTTTATGAATAAAATAGAATATTTTAATACTCTCAAATAGAGTATTAGATTGGAGATGCTCTAATCATTGCTCGAGGGGATTGATGAAAAAAAGAATCAGAACAATAGGCCCGAAAAAAGGTACTAATCATTGCTCGAAGAGTCAAGGAATAAGAACCAAGAATGCGCACTCAATAATAGATAGGCGATTCGCCGAACCATGCTGATTGTGAGATTATGTATAAGTCCCCTCAAGTGAGAATCGCCTTGAAGACCAACTTCAAATGAGGCCCATTAAGTTTTATTCGTTGTAGGCTCAGCTCATTTGCATCGGTAGGCCCAAATGGCCTCCCTACTAAGTCCATGCATGCAAGGTTCCAAAACCAGGCCTCCCTCAAGGCCAGCCTGGCCACTTTGGGCTTCCTGACACTACCCTGGTTTGGGCGGCCCACTTCCTGGTCCAAGCCCAATTTGCCTAGCCAGTCTAGCCAATTCAAGTAAGGAAATGGAGCAGCATTCTATGGATCTTTTGGTATCTAGATGACTGTTTAGAACAACAGCCAGTAGCAAAAGAGGAAACTATAAAATTTTTGGTCATGGTCTAAAACTTTCCCATTAGGTTGGTGGAACTTTGATCAAGATTACCGATTATGTGATGACGTGATGATTTGAAGGAGAACTAAGTGTTGATAAAGCCAGTACCAGACACGGTTACACTTTCTGCATTTGCAAACTAACTGCAAGTTTTCTGCATTCTCATGGTCTCCTTTCTGTAATTCAATTTCACAGGTAACATTCAGCTGCAGCATGATACTATCTATATGAGAATCAGATTTCGGTAGGTCTATCTCCAAACGAAGAGAAGAAGAATTCGAAGCAAAGTCCACCGACCAATTTCATGGTTTTGCAATAAACTGGACATCACATAGAAGTAATGCTATAATGTGCAACAAAATTCTTTACCTTATCATCGATGAGATGCCATCTTCTCAATAGCCAGCAGTGTTCCAGTTGGTTTAGATATGGCTCCAATTGCCAATTTGAGATTCTGTTTCAACATCTATACGTTGAAGATACTGATGAGAATATGTTAATGTATACAAATACATTGTTCAAATATTGAAGAATAGTCAAGGATGTGATCACGGTATTTCACACAACTTGTACATTATTGAGGATCACAATCTAGTTTGATGTAGTCATGTAGATTATTGATCCCTGGCAAGCATCCAAATTGGTGGGGATTTTGTCGGGTTAGGGCTTGGAACGTATTAAGCTATTGGAACATGTAAGCTTAGTGTATGTTGTAGACTCAATCAGGGAGTTTCATTACTATCGGTTTAGAGCAGTTAATTTTCCACAAGGTACATGCCCTCAGAAGATAGATCCCGGTAAACCTGGTTCACAGGTAGATCTGAATCATCTGATAGTTTCACAAGGTAAAAAGATGAATGCACATGACATTTTTCTTTACCTAAGCAAGGCATATACTAAAACGGTCAAACCTGCGACTAAATGAAACCTTACCTATTCAGAGTACCAGCAAAATTAACACTAACTAGGACTCAAAAAATGGTCAGGATGAAATTTACAGATTTACGTGGAAGTGTTTAAAAGACGGATTATATGAACCTCAGCAGAGAAAATAACCACATTGTGAACAAAGAGTCGGAGATCTTCATCTTGCACAGCTAGAGTTTAGAATAAGCATCATCATTTTCATGCAAGCAAATCAACTTCAATCAAGTACTTTTTTTCTTGCCAGCGTTTCGGAGTTTTAGCCCAGGCGGATTTCTTCTTCGTTTCCCTGTGCCCGGAGCCTGCTCGTGTCAGCGGGGGCTTGCCGGAGATGTTTCTCCACCGCTCCGGTTCGGGATCCAGTCGGTGCCTCCTTCTACGGCAGCGGGTGGTTGTTTCCTCGGCCGGGGTTTGGTCGGCGTGCATCAGTGGTAGTTTTATTCTTGTTTCCATCGGTTCTGTTTAGTTTTGTCTCTGAATAGGTGCGTGCCTCAGGCCGGGGCGGCTAGGGGATACGCTAAGGGCCACTCGTGACCCGACCCTTTGAGGCGGTGAGTCGTGCTAAGGCCTATCCTCTAGTTTACTCGGTTTTGCCGGTGTCCCTCTGTCACCTTTTTTCATAGTTTTTCTTTTGTGATGGCTTGTTGCACGTCAGCCTTTTCTCTGTTTTCGGATGGATTCGCTGTAAGTTGCCATTTTTGGCTTTAATGAAATGTGTTTCGGATAAAAAAAAAAGTACTTTTTTTCTTGCAGTTATTGATTCAGAGTTATAAAGATTAAAAATAACATACTTATCAAAAAAAAAAAGATTAAAAATAACATCAGCGACTTCAACTATATCAGAAAGTACCAGCCACACATTAACATGTACACTTAACATATCATAGCCCAACGGGTTAGTTTGTTACAAGTAGTGTGAGATCCCCATTCTGTTAATAATCAGCAGAAAGTCTAATGGTACAGACAAAAAATCTGTACCAATGAGTACAAACCCTTTTTGGGGCTCATTTTGGGTCTCAAAAAAATGATCGGAGTCGCTCATTTTGTTGAAAATATTTTGCTTATGGTCCCTACAAAAAATAAGCTCAATCCGGTATCGGTAAAAGTATTTACGAAACATCCAAACTTTGCTCTAGAATTCAGACTTGAATTCTGGGACAAAGTTGGACGTTGTTTTGTAGGTGTCTTAACTGATATCGGATTGAGCTTATTTTTCGTAGGGACCATAAGCAAAGTAGTTTAAACAAAATGAGCGACTCCGATAATTTTTTTGAGACCCAAAATGAGCCCAAAAAAGGGTTTGTACCCACTGGTACAGATTTTTTGTCTGTACTAGTAGCACCATTCAATAATCAGTGATTAATCTTTTGGAAGAAAAATCCTGAAGAACAGCTTTTATGTTTTATGAGAATTAACCGAAGTGATATAAGAGAAACGTTGACTTCGGATAGACTGAACAAAACAGGATGATGACAGGAGCATCTATGCCCCCACAACATCTTGGTAATATCCACTGAATGTTCTAATGTAAGCATCCGAGTGCTGGTGTAAGCATGTGGTACATATGATACTGTTAGGATTCAATAACGACCACTCAACAACTTGAAGCTAGAATTTCATTGGAACAGCCTCAAGAAAGGACTGTTGATTGGCTGATACTCTAACCAATTCATCCAACTATTATCCCTGACATCAACTCTTTGCCTTCATTTGATTGCTCGTGTCTAATTGAGCACCATATCTTTTCCTATTTATATATCCCACATATGCATTATCAACTTCCAAGTTATTCTCTGTGGCCTAAAAAATTTCCATGGAAATCACATGAGGGGAAAATAGATCCAAACATCTGCAAAAGACTACTATTAACCAGGCAGGTTTGATTCAAATTCAAAGGATTGTCTTCTGCCTCGGTCCCCACTAGATGAAATCCCATATGATCCTTCTCTTCCTTGCAGCAAAATCCAACAATTAAAAGCTATATTTTCCAATTTGCCCGGGATATTGACTATAAAAGCAGATGGTAAGCAGGTGTAAGGAAGGGCTTAACTCATATTATGAGCTATGAACTTTTAAATGATCAGTTTCCACAGTTCTGGTTAGAACTTACCAACCTGTCTGCGAGCAAGGAAATGCCTTGGACCATGAAGACGCCGCCCAATTTCTCCAACTTGGAAGAAGGACCACCAGGCAGACAAAGACCTCAGAGGAAGGGAGAGAGGAGAATCCACACATGTTACTTTCTATACGAGATAGATAGGATGATAAGGATTCCAAATCTCAGTAGGAAAGTGTATGTGTCTAAATTCTGAAATCACCTTTCTTTCGTACAGATTCCTAAAAAGTTGCATAAGTAACTTTCAACCAATGATCACCACTAGCCCCATTAGCTTGTGCCGCTATCCCCATTGACGTGACTTGTGCAACTTGATAATAAGGACCACAAGTATCTTTCAACTTTTTCAATTTTTGCTATCGTTTCACAGACAAGAATAGTAAAGAGTTGCACACAATGAAAAATTTAAACTTGGAACAGGAATTCTCCCCATATCAGCATGTGTTTAAGACAATTAGGAAAGAAATGGTCCTATGGTTACATGGAACAGAGTGTTTCCATATGCGGAACGACAACAGGAACCGAAGTGTGGTGCGCCACAAATCCTAAATTGTGGTACAATAAGAGTAGGCCTTAACAGAATCCCAAATAAGACTGTACTCGTCTCTGGAGATAAAATTAGCTAAACAATGTTATGTTGAACGAATATTATTCGTGCGAAACGCATCTCTAGGATTGATATGACATATTTCTATATTTTTTCTCCTACCAAAGGTCCACTTCCTTTACTTTAGTATGTATATTTTCTTTCTTTTCTCCAAGGGAAATGTTAAAAATTACTAATAGGAAGGAGTTTTGGATTGCTTTGGATCGTTAACTTAATCGTTTTGGAACGAAGATGTCCTGTGCTTTGGAATTATGCATTTCAATAGGAAATTCGCAGGTTCTTAATGTTTTCTAGTAACACGGGATTAGCTGAATGGGTTGACAGCTTGTGCAGAGAAATCTCATCCATCTAAACGTATAAGCTAAGTCACATTTCATTCACAATAGCACTACCATAAACCAGTAAATTAACTAAAATTATGAAATAGAAGCAGTGACATGAGGCTCTCTACGTGCCACTCTCATCCTTTTTAGATCCTCATAATCATGAATCCTATGGACTACTGGAGGCTACTTGCAAGATTTATCTAACGTGAGGCCCACAAGTCGGTGCTAGCCAGCCAATGCCACTTGCTGTCTAAATCCGTATGGTATCACACCGCCAACCCTCTGAAATTTGATTCTCTTAAAGAGATCTCAATATCATTCCAAGCAGATATTTTGGTTCCCCCTATGCAAATTGTACCCTTGCGGATTCAGATACTTGTCCAAAGTGAATACACAGGTTCACACGTATCAGAGACTACCTAACAGCCAGGGAAATAAGAGCTTACAAACTTCATGAAGTCAAATTTCAAAAACGAAAAAAAAAAAACTTCATGGAGTTAACCCAAGACTCTTTTCATTGAATTTCCTATCGTTGGCCCAATTGCCAGCCTACAAAGTACATTAAAGTATCGTCATGTGCCACTGAATTACATAATCCTAGATGACAGAGGGAGAGGTGGACATGGCTTTCCAAAGCAACTTTATATCAGGAGCCATAAATACAAAGAGCTAAGCAAAGGGAAAAAAAAGAACAAGGAGCCTCAGTCAAAAGGGCATTTAGTCATGGGCTGCCAAAATGTAAATTTGAAAGAATCTTTTATTTGCCCAGATGCAAAAGTCCAGTTGGTCCAGTTGGATGATTTCACTCTCTCTTCCTATTGGAGATCTTCATAGTGAAAAACAAGTGGAAAGCCGAACAGATATAAGGGCAACGAATTCCCAAACCAAATGTTCACCCAAGCATCAAGTCAAGTAAAAATCACAAACACCTTTCTTTTAACTTGGAAGATGACTGGAAATGTAAACTGGAAGCAAATGTTTTCGACTTTCTACTCTATAATCGGCTAATATCTAAGAACAAATTGCAAAAGCCACAAGTCAATTTTCATGGTTCCAACACACTATCCTGAAGTAACAACTAAGGACAAAGAAAACATTTAAACAAATCATCAACAGATTTGCTAGCTATACATAGTATTGGATATTGTTTTTCTTGAAATGTGCTCTTTTATCTGTTAGACAGAGGGCAGGACTAGGTCCTCTCCATTTTGCAAGGCTATTTCTTGTCTAACATCCACACGGGCCACAATAGTAATGAGGGATCAACCAACTATTGTTAGCCAGTTTCCCAAACCCTTCTACCTTATAAACAAGCTAACCCTTCTACCTTATAAACAAGCTAAGGGTTCAAGTTGTCCCTCAAGTGGGTTCTCATTTCTCAATGTGCCAAACCAAATAAACCAGACCAAACTAAACCTTGTGTTCCAATCAACCGGGATAGACACTTGGATAACCTGGTAGTTCATATTCAACTAACAGCCAAGACTAGGAACAGAACTCATATTCAACTTGAAGGAAAGTAGAACGTATGGAGATTCAAAAGGACCTCCTTATTAGAATTAAGAATCTATTTAAGTTTTAAAATGTTCTGGTACTAGCACAGTAAAAAAGAAGAAGAAGTCCCTGGGAAATGGATGACAGGAGACATTTGTGCCCAACTGACCGGAAGTGGGGGCGCTGCTGTCCCTAGGGGCAGCAGCGCGCGGCTGTGCCCGAATTTTGGGCCCACTCCGGTCTCGCTCCGATGATCGGAAGCGTTCACTTCGTAGAGCTCGTCGAGTAGAACTGTTATGCAAAAATTCAGCTTAATTGGATATCATTAAGTGCCTGATCGGAACCTTTTTATCTTGAAAAGAATGGATCCGAAACACTGGATCAAATCCATTGTAACCCATGGACCGAAAGTTATATGGGTTCCGATCAGGCACTTAATGATATCCAATTAAGCTGATTTTTTGCATAGTTATTCTACTCGACGAGCTCTACGTAGTGAACGCTTCCGATCATCGGAGCGAGACCGGAGTGGACCCAGAATTCGGGCACAGCCGCGCGCTGCTGCCCCTAAGGGGCGTCCTCCAAGTGACCAAACACAAATCAGACGGAGTATATGGTCTGGACTGCTGGCAAAGAGTAGGTAATAAGAGTTGACCTTTCCTTCCTTGGAGAAAAACACGACATAATCATTGTACGGACTCAGGTAGCCAGCTAAAAGGTTTGGAATGTAGTTCAGGACAGGATCACATATAATGGGATAGAACACTAAAATTTACTTTCCCTTAAGGGAGAAAGCCTAGATTGTGTCAGCCTCGTGAAAGCATTTGTAAGGTCACAAGATTTGGGCCCACCTGATTCTCAGGGCAGAAGATAGTCTTCTGACTAAGAATGTGATATTTCAGAGCAAACTGAATAAAAATAGTTACAGACAAGTAGTGGCTTGCAGTATTCTTAATAATTTCTTATCTTTTTAGCGCACTGAAAATTTCAACAAATTGAATTGTCGCAAGTTGGCCGGAGCTTTTGACTTTTATGTGAGAGGTAATAGTTTCGAACCTTGAGGATTGAAGTAAAGATTAGTATTTTATTCCTTCCTCTCCCATTAGGTTACTTCTGAGACTAGGCCCAGTCCGATAATAATTGTGTGTGTTACACTTGAGACGGGGAATACCGGATCCTGGGTTTGTTTCAAGCCTTGTCACCTAATCTTGGCAGAAAAAAGAGGTGAAAAACTACTGAACATTCCTAGAATCCAGGAGTTGGGCAGTCCCAATAAAACCAAACCATGTGAACAAATTTTGGTAAGCTAGGTTGACATACCAAAGATGGAAGACCAAATTTCAACAAAGCATGAGACATTTTTTGTTTGTTTTTGAATCCTGATCTTTTACTTTTTTATTTTTTGAACTGCTAATGGGTTATTTCCAGTATAAGAACATCTTCTTTTCTGGGTTAAAACGGAAAGCGTATCTCCCCGGATACGACATCTAGAGTAAGAATGAAAAGATCTTATAACATTTATACAGTATAAAGGGAAGGATTATAAGTTTTGGGAGATAACTGATTCTTCTACCATGTCGTCATTCTTTTTCCTGCTTCTTTTGTGGTTCTAAGGGAGACAAATCGTTAAAATTCTCAAAATTTTGCAACTTTCCTAGGCCAACTGGCATAGACCCCACCTCACCCCCTCCATTCCTGGAGCTTATAAAGAGCAGCCATTGCCACCTCTTGCACATATCAGCTATTGACTAGAGTCTCCCTTTTTGACTCTCTTCATCCTTCTCTCACTATTTTTTGCCTTTCAGGCTTCAGCTTTTCCAAACCATTTCCACACCTTTTCACCTTTAAGTCACAAATTCTTCTAGACCCTTACATCCACAATCATACATTGAAATTACCTATTTTGGTGTTCCTTCTCACTCTACCGAAACATATGGCATCAATGTCTTCCCGTGGTTCTGGCTCTTGGACTGCTAAGGAGAACAAAGCCTTTGAAAAGGCCCTTGCTGTGTATGATAGAGATACCCCTGACCGTTGGCAGAATATTGCCAGGGCTGTGGGAGGAAAAACTGCAGAGGAAGTGAAGAGGCAATATGAGATCCTTGTGGAGGACGTCAAGCACATCGAGCAGGGCCAAGTTCCCTATCCAAACTACAAGAACTCTGGGAAAAACAAGTGAAGATGAAGTGATGAACCAAGGTAGTATGGCAAAAGTCTCTAGTACTCTATTATAATGCGGTGACCCATGAAATACAGCTATCACCTTCTATATTGATTTTGTCTTCTTCCTTAACTTTCTCCGTAAAACTTACAACTAATTATAGAGAATGCTATACAAGTTAATAAGTTCCATGATTTTTTTCCACTACTTTTCCCCCTACGTTAGAAGAATATTCTATAATAACCAGATCCCTTCCCAACCCATCAACAAGGATATCGGCTACCTCTCCATAGGAATTGAACCCGAAACCTCACTACAACTAACTGCAGCTACATAACCATTGCACCCGTTACCACTTTTTTCCCACTTGCATCTATTGTCAGTATCGTATTATTAAAGGGATGCCGATTCCAAATATTAAGTGTCATTACTGCACAACACTTACTGAATGAAAACATGTTTGTAAAGATGCATAGGTTGCATTGCATTTCCATACCAAAATCCATTCAAATTGGTCCTGATCCCATTGCTCCTTCCAAGGAATAGAATACAAATCAGTTATTATTCCAGTATGTGTAAAGTAACGTAGTTTAAAAGGGTAAATTAGTGACCTTGCATCAATTCAAGTAGTGTCTATCCAGGCTTTGAATTGTTTGATTTTAACACAATTTCAATAAATCCCTCAAATATTCTCATTCCTTATCTCCTTTACTATTGATTGCATCAGCTATTTCCTTTACTTCGTAACGTAACAAACATCAATCAGAATATTCGCACATGACATCAATTGAAAGCTGATGATATTTCCTTTTTTCCTAACATGCAGGGTCACAAATTCCGAAGCTCCGGTGAATTACAATAACGTTCTAGCCATTATGCTTCTATGAACTACTACAACTACTACTAAGTAATTGAGGAACGGAATCACGCTCAGTGATTCTTCTTCCTGTTATCGTTATGTTCTCGACCTAATTAATCATCCGTTAGTCTCCCGAATGTGTACCTCCTTTCATCAATCAATTTCAGTGTAATCAGTTCTATGAAATGGAATGTATGTGTTCAAAGTAACAGATCGGTAACAACAACCAAAAAAAAAAGTAGTAACAGATCGGTGATGTATGTTCATGAAATTCCGCAATGAAATCAAAACTGAAAGCAAAATCATTGTAATTGCGTGTAGAATTCAACACATGAGATCAATGTCGAATTGATTCGGGGTTTAAACAGCTCTGACCTCGAAAAAATCCTCTGGAATCGTGAATACGAAACTGAGCTTAGGGAGATCGATGATACGAGTCGATATATAATCTGAGAGAGGACGGTGGCTCTCTGTCGGTGATATTGGCGGGAAAATGCATTCAAGCGGGTGCGAAATTCTTTTTGTACTGCGTGAAAAAAAAGGAGAAGCCAAAATCGAATCGAGCTACTCGAGGCTCTGCTCGAGCAGAGCTCGAACTCGAGTGTTAGGCTCGTGTGGTAAACGACCAAAGCTCGGCTCATTTACAGAGATTCGTTCAATAAATGAACTGGACTCAGCTAGAATTTGAAGCTCGTTTAATAAATGAATCGAGCTCAAATACTACAAAACTCGGCTCCTTTGCACCCTTAAATGCAGGACTCTGAGGGAGGGACTGAGTTGAGACTTGAGAGTGTTTTGGAGCTAATTAGTTTAAGATTTTAGATTTGGATTTAGATGGTAGAATATAACAAGAAACTATAATAATGTTTAGGTGTATGTGCAAAATAAATTTTGCAAGAAGAATTTCGTGAATATAAGCGTAATCAGAATTCAAAAATGGTAGATTATTTTAAGTTTCTAGATTTGATTTAGATGGTAGATTATTTTTAGTTTTGCATTCTCCAAGTTCATTTTTCAAAATGTATTTTCACATAATGTAATTTTGAATTAGCTGCTTAGGGCCCATTTGTTGGAAATTTACTCGAAAATGAATCGTTGAAGTTGGTTTGGTTTGTTTATGAGCTTGAGCATTTATTGAACCCCCTGAGCTCTCAAACGACCAGGCTCATTCGATGTACGATACTATTTAAAAAGTTTCGGCTACTCAAAAATGACTCGATTGAAGTTGGTTTCAGGTTGACTCGCCACATAAACATGCTAAATTTTCAACGTGACTTCTAAAAATTATTTAAGTTTCGGATTAAGTTTAAATAAGTAACTCTTCACCTCGTTTATCAACCATACTTGTCTTGACACCTTTTATTGGACCCTATTGTCAAATGTCAAGACATCAAAGAAAATTAAATACGTAAGTACTTATTTTTTGAATTAAATATGATGTATTGTGAGAGAATAACGTGTCTTGTAAAACGAAAAATAAGTACTTAAAAAATAAATATCTTAACGAAACGGGATCTTAATGGGATGATTTTCCGGCTTTGAGATAGAAGCAAAGCAAAATTCAATGCATGTGTTTAGGTTTGGTTTGTTCAACCACCTCTCACAGCTCCACATGCTTTTTCGGCATTTACATCTCCCTAGGGACTCACATGTATGTGAGAGAGTTGTGATTGAAGTGTGACAAATTGATGTGCCCCTAGCATCTTCCCATTCCAAATTCCCTTTTTTTTATAATTAGCTTATGCGCACCTCAATTAACCCTGATGGACCAATCCCGCTGTCCACTTACGGGAGTCTCAACTAAAGCTAGAGCAAAGTTTTGTATAGAATGGCCCCAAAAAAGAGTTAATATCACATGAGAGGTTTCGAATATAAAACCATAGTAGGGACTAGGGAGCAAACCTTTAAGCATTAGGTTTTGACCATTAGGCCAACCACTTGGAATTATACTTGCAAAATTCTTACTCACAAATGTGTTGCAAATAGGACCCTCTAACATGATCTGATGGGACAAAATAAAAACTTGGCAAAATTTTGAAAATGAATATTGCATTACTGGCGGAATATGTATTGTACAATGAAAATTCTGTGGCCACCGACGATCGTGCAGGCCCACTATAGATTCCCCACGGAAAATCCGATCTTGGGTTCATTGTATAACCACGGGCATCCGATCTTGAGTTCATTGTATAACCACGGGCTGCGTACAATGATGTAACTTCAAGGATCAGATCTTGGGTTCGAACTTGATCAATCTCCTATTCTCCTACCCCAGAGAATGCTCTTGTGTTCTTAATCCACTCATCAAAAACGAGGATGAATTAAAAAATTTAGTACTTGTTACTAATAAATCCAATCCAAACATAGCCTAATAGAGCGACTCATTCTTGTGCCATATGAACACATGGAAGTGAACATCAGCAAAACTCAAAGGCCGTTTTGGTACGCTTTGCTTATCAGCTTATTTGCTTATTTTTGTTTATAAATCTTGGCATATTTTGGGATCTTGAATGAATAATTGTTGCCCAGTTGATCACAGCTATAAACGTTATATTGTGGAGCTTGAATGAATTGTAGAGAAGTGTTTCGCAGACAAGCCCAACCACCACAGCCAGAAGGCTGATCACCTTTACTTTTGAAGAAGCTAAAGCTAGAACCAAGAGTATACATAGGGTAGGAGGAATACACATCAAAATTGCTCCGGTTGTTGTACCTACCGGAACATTGTATGGCCAAGATGCTGCAGGGTAGTTAATCCTTAGCGTCACAAATGCAATGAACTCCATTATCATTCCAAAACAGCACAAGAAGTTCTCTGCAGCCACAATCTCTTGGAAGCTGAGCCATGAAAGCAAAATTAGGCCCGACGCAGAGAATAGGATCCCAGTAAGGGGAGTCCACATTGTGATCTCTGGGCGAAAAACTTAGGATGAAGTGGAAAGGAGTCACTGCTCATCTCGGCCACAAATATCCCCATATTTGACACAGCAGCTGCTGCTTGGACCCAAGATCTCAATCAAACACCTCCAAGAATTCGATCAATATCAAAGAAATACCCATCACTCCACCGCTCACGGTCAAGCGGAATAGCTCCCGTACTGATAAGGAGAGGAACAAAGTACCCTAAAATGACCACGATAAGAGCATAAAAGAGAGCTCTCAGAAGAGTTCTATTGGGATTTTCCACCTCTCCTGCCAAAGTAATGATTGAATCCCAATAGTTCAAATTCCAGAGGAGTGTGTTTAAATATAGACCCCCAATCCAAAATGTGCAAGTCTACCACAGACCATCTTGATGGCTCCAGTTTCGGAATTGCAACAAGTCCCATCGCCAAAAAGGGTAGGATGGAAAACACACCTAGCAATATAGCAGCCCACCCCACCATGGTTAAGCCCTTAAAGTCCCAAATAAGCGGGTGCCACTGTCAGAACCAGAATAGCTATTGCCCTAGTGAAACCACCTTCTAATTGGGGAATGGCTGATTTTAGGTAGTCTAGAAACAAAACTGGGAATAGTGCGGTCTCGATGACCCTACGCAGCCATTTCATCCAACCAAGTTGAAAACCCCAGAAGGGACCCAAAGCAGATGAAACCCAAACCACATACCCTGCATTTTCCGGGAACATAGTACCATGTTCTGTGGTTATTAAGACTTGAGGAACACTCCATATGATGGGAAAAAGTAGAAACCCGAGGAGGGCTAAAAGATGACTGGCTGCCTTCACACTTCGACGCCGAATGAGCCCCCTGATACCTGGTAGAAGATGAGGAAAACAAGAGGCACTATTGAAAGCTTGCTAGAAGTTCTCCAATCTGGGAGAAGATCCTTCCCCAAAAACCACATAATCAGCATCACTGTTTTCTGTCATGTGAATGTATGATTGCTTTATTGATGAAACCCTCTGTTTCTGCATACATGGAAATTTTGAAATCATTATTGCCCAGTAAAATTCTGAAACATTATTACACACAACATGGTTCCCTATGTTAGAAATATCACAAGAAGTAAAACAAAACAAAACAAAAGAAGGATACAAAATTTTGTGGGAAGAAACATCATCCCAGTTATGATAGGCTTTTAGTTTTACCAAAAAAAGGAACTTACTTCATATCTGTTTATTGAATGCAACGGACAATACATTTCTGTTTTAGATAACGAGGTATTTGACCTTGTAACCTACACTTCTTGTGGTGCTCATCACAGCTCAACAATTGCAACTAAACTAACACTTACAGTTCAACGGATAATGAAAAGTTTGCTCCTTCATCTTATCTCATGTAAGACAATATGCCACAAATGTGACTAGTGGGTTTTCTACTGCCACAATAGAACCACTAATCCAGCTATGGCTTCTTGGGGATATAAAGCCCATCAAATGCTTACTGAACATTAACATGAACTAGCATTTTTGTTTCCGACAACAAGGAATTTGAGCTCGTAACCTACCCTTCCTCAGGCGCTTATCACGGCTCAGCAAATTCTTTTTTCTGATCGACAAAAGAGGAATATATATTAAGAGAAAGAAGAGATAGGAATTAAAAAAGAGGAAGCAAGTTGATAAGAGATCAACCACAACTAAAACCAAAGAAAAATGTTCAAAACGGAATCTGAACATAGAGCCATAAATACAAAGAACAAAACAAGAAGCCCAACCCAATTGATGTCTTTGAGGGCACCAACGTCATCAAAAGTAGCAGCACTATGAATCAACCTAAGATTTGGCATACAGGTAACATCAACAGCTCTTGGAATGGTCACGCCAACATCAAATTTACTTGAAGCAGCAGCAGCAGCCAGAACTAGGATTTGTCATACAAATTGCAATAGCAGCAGATGGAATTGGAATGTCGACAGCTAATGGACTTGGAACAGCAGCAACAATCGGATTTTACTTCCAATGATTTGAACATATACCAGACTCACAAAAAAAAAAAAAAAAAGATTTGACAGAGTCAAGAGAACACAATGACCCTGCCTGACCACTCCCCCAAAGACACCTAAAAAACCTTGAAAGAAATGGCCCCACCACCACCACAATCCCACACCAAGCCCAAACCACACCATAACCAACAGAGCAAACCCAAGACTGACCAGACCCACCATCCACAACCTACCCCACTAGACTCAGACCAACCCAAAGAAACTCAACAGCTGACCAGAAACACAAGCCAAACCCCTGCCCCCTACACCCCAGACAACCCAGAAATGAGCACTCACACACCCAATGCAGACCCATGGAAATCCTTCAATGCCCATGAAATTACTGTGCAGGTAACTTAGCAACTCTTAGAGGTCTGATCCCTTGTAGATATCTTTTAACATCTTCCACAGAGTAGTCTTTAAGGTCAAAACAAGCCTTTGCCCATATGGCTATCTTAGTCTTGATACTATCAACAATTTCACAACTGAAGTGAGCTCCTTTCCATTAGATTTGCTGGAATTTGCAATTATAGTATGACATGAATTAATATAATACTACACTAAATGCATATCTAGTATTAGTTGTTTGACCATATTAAAGCCAAAGGACACCCCACAAAATGGTTATTATTTGCGTTAATAATAGGGAAATAATAATGCCAAAACTGTTTTTGTTGGTACCAAAACTCTAGTGCACAAAAGGCTTGTACCGTTTGCAGTGTACAAGACTTTTATGCACTGGAGTTTTGACACCAACAAAAACAGTTTTGGCATTATCACTACCCTAATAATATGTTGATTGTTTTCCCCAGATCCAAGCAAGACCACGAGCTAGAGCAAGAAGCTTTGTATGAGGTTGTAGGCCCTAGTCCTTTAGAAAGAATCTGCTGTCAATGGTAACTGATTGACTCTGAAACACTAGTAGAATTTCTCAGTTTTCGCTTCCAATTTTGGATGATTTTATTTTTTATTGGAAAAGCATAAAGTCTTTGCTGCAAACATTTTTCATATATTGTGTGTTCATTGATAAGATGTGGTTTTGAGTACTTGGACGGTTGAACCTAATATACATGTTTTCAAATCCTCAGGAAATTGGTGAACCTGTTGATCTTTTAATTCCTTTAGAGCACAGGATTTTCGAATAGAGTTGTCACCATGGAAGCAATGAACAACTTGTTGTAAAACTTGGGATTGGCAACAATGTACTTGGTCGAAGAGAAAGGGGGAAGTTATTTTCACATAAATCAGATCCGATCAAATGCAAATAGGGTAATCAGGAAACCAGTGACATTCCTAGTTTTTACCCAAAAGGAGGCGAGACTTACAATCGAGTTGCAAGAAGAATTCAGTTGTTGTTACGGCTCGTATGACATTGCCTTGGGGACGAACTCTCCTCTCTACTATTTGTACCAAAGATCTTGTCTTTCCCGCTCTTTGGTACAAATAGTAGAGAGGAGAGTTCGTCCCCAAGGCAATGTCATACGAGCCGTAACAACAACTGAATTCTTCTTGCAACTCGATTGTAAGTCTCGCCTCCTTTTGGGTAAAAACTAGGAATGTCACTGGTTTTCTGATTACCCTATTTGCATTTGATCGGATCTGATTTATGTGAAAATAACTTCCCCCTTTCTCTTCGACCAAGTACATTGTTGTCAATCCCAAGTTTTACAACAAGTTGTTCATTGCTTCCACCATGACCACTATGAAAAATATTGTGCTCTTTAAAGGAATCATAAGGTTCTAGTTAAGTCTGGAAGAGTCTAGAGGATTCTAGTGAAACTTGAAACATTTTGGAAACATACTTTTGGAGAGTTAGTGATGACTCTCAACACTCCCCCTCAGCACTGACTCTACTTCATCTCCTTATAGTATCTTCATTCACTTTGGAGATCCTTCCTTTAACACTATTGATTGCCCCTTACTTCCAACATTCCCATCATTTTTATATTTTCCCCATCCAATGGAGTGAGCTTTTTTCGCTATCTTCTCTTCGTCATCCAACCACACATCTGTATATTCCTTCTTGTTTTCTAGACAAGCTATGATCCAATTTTTCATCATGCAGTTCACTCGACTTTCTTAACTCCCCCAGCTTCTCTCGCAATTGTGCTGGATTATTTTTTACCACTTCATCTATTCAATTCTCAATCACACTAGCCATCTCCTCCTCTCCCCACACGTGGTCAATTTCTCCAAATTTATCTTTTCCTACAAACAAAGACTCACTAGGCTTGATGACGACGATACATGTTGCTAGACTGCATTCCTTCCCCACTTGTGCATCAAAGTCTATCTCATCTTTTGTTTCAGCTTCACTGACTGTGAACGCAACAGAAAGTGATTCAAAATCACATTCTTCTTTAGTTGGTATCTCTTCATCAAATCCAAAAACTACAAAGCTAGCTTGAGCATCCCACTTCCTCGGTTTCATCTCGTTCTCCGTGCTTCTTAGATGTGGATGTCAACAACTTTTGGGAACAAAGGAGTTTGAGAGAAGCTGAATACTATCTTGGCTCTGATTTCGAAGATGGTGTCAAAGGTATCAAGGCTCTCTAACCTATCAACTTGCTTGGAGGGGCTTACAAATTGTAGCCAAAGTGTTGGTCACTATGATGAAAGGTTTGTCAAGGAGGGTGGTTTAGTGTCTCACAATGCATTTCAAGTCTAGATGTTGTGAGTGTGGCTATTGAGTGGTGTCAGGTTTGTTGTATGTTTGATGAAAGTACTATCATTTTTTTGTGATGTGAATGCTACTCATCTTGGTTATTTTACATGTGGTGTCCTGTGTAATGAGGCGTTGTTTCAAACCCTAAAAGCAAATAACTAATTCCCAAAGAATTTACAGGTGGGGAAGTGGGAAACAGAGAATCTGTAGCTTCTCTGGTGACTCTCAATGTGAAGACAACTTTCTCGGCTATCTATTTGAGTTAGTCATTGGGTCTCCGAACCACGCTAATTTGCGCTCAATTGGGGAGAGATTTCAAAAGAGATTGATGAGACGATAGAGGCAATACTTGTCAAAACGGGGAGACATCCTCACCAAGAGCATGTTGTTGGCCCACATATTTTTTACCTCTTTTTGTTATCCGGGTCCTGGTAGCTAAGAGGATGGAAAAGCTCCAGAAAGATTACTTGTGGCTCCAGGTGGGGGAAGATTTCCAATAGCACTTGGTGGACAGGGGGCCCCTATTGAAGACGGATGTATGGGTTTTAGAAGGATGAAGATGTTTAATCAAGCCTTTTTAGTGCCCATCAAGAATTTCTTATGAGAAGGAGAGGTGGAGGAAGGTAGCGCCTTCAAAGTATAGGAGTGCGTGGGATACTTGGACCTCGCAAATGGTTGTTATGACTTATGACTTTTATGTAGGCCATCGGAAAGGATTTAGGAAGTATGGAAAGGAGTTCGCAAGCCAGTCCAGGAGGGCCCAAGGGTGAAGTTTTGGCCTCATTAGTGTGGGCAAAAAGCTGAACGATGTGTTCCCAGCACCAAAACCCAAAAACAATGTCCAAGTTCCCAATACCACCGTCAACCTAACAAAGTCCTCAAAACTTCGTTTTTACAAAAATTGCCAGCAAAAGCCTTCCTACACGATAGGACGCTCCACAATTCCCTTAACCGTTTCAAGCTTAAAATATCTCACTGTATTTCAGCTATACATGAAAGCAAGTCCATTGGAATTTCTAGCATCACAAAGTCTATTTTAATGATTATCCAAAGACAAGTTCAAAAGTATGAAAATTAGTGTTAGTAATTAATCACTTTAGACTCTTCTCCAAGCATAAAACATCCAAATTCCTAGATACTCATATGCTTGAATTTTTTTCAATGAGTTGCAAATGACTTGAACCCACAATCATTCACATCGGAAGGCAGTTTTTGAGAAGATTTGAAGCTTTGTTATTATTTTCGATCTTCCTTTCGCGTATTACTTTCAGGTTCGAGTCTAGACATGGTATTATGCCCCATTGTGCTCCGCAATGGAGAAAAGGACGAATTCACCCTTAATATCTCAACTAACTCTTCAAACCCATCCACAGAAAAGCAATACCACATACTTCCTTATTCCCCAGGCCAAGCCAAGAGATAGAGCATACCTCAGGAGAATTCCAAGAGGTGATGGCCTTTCCGAAGACAAGAGAACTCCACGCAATCCAATGCCATCAATCTCTTCTACCATTCCGTCATTATTCAAATGCTTCTTTAGCGTTTTCCATCTCACTCAATGATTCATCCCTGTGACATAGATCATCATTAGTAAGTAAACGGGAACATAAGGGAAAACACGGACAACGGGACAAGCATGTTAAACTTTGACCAAAGGCAGAGCAAGGATTTCCACTTGGCGAGGCAAAACTATGAGTATTAACCACAAGTTTTGCTGCTATGAATTTGGTCAGTCATGACAATATGTAACAAATAACTCCCAATTTTTTCGCACTTAAATTTCCAATAAGGCAACAAATAATCACTTCACCAAACATGATAACTTATCACTGCCTAAAAAATTACACATAATCAAGTTTCAAATAATTCTCAACGTGGACAATTTCACAAAAGAAAAGAAAAAAAAAAAGGAAAATGTTTGACAACATTCAACTACGAGGAAACTTATTTCAAATTCTGAGTGGTTTCAAGTTATAAAAACTCAAACTATCCATTGCTGGCTAAGAATCAAGTGCGTGGCGGGAAGAGTACCTGAGGTTGCCCTCCGGGTATATAGCGATCACTACAACAGTGCTCGGGACCACTGGAGGTGGAGAGAGCTCAGGGTGGCCATAGAGAAAGAGAGAGAGAGGAGTGGCAGTGGCAGTGGAGAGATTGGTCAACCAGAGAGTTAGTACTCCATATAGCGTGAAATATCGCGTTTGTTTCTTCAAGTCTGTTAAGTTATGGGTGTATGTGTATTGTGTAATTAGATTAGAAGATAAGGGTCTCAGTGTAATTATTCTCTTAGTCTTGTATAACTCTAACGTAATGAGAAAATAACCCTAGTTTTTGGGTTCCTAATTCTATCGCTCAGTTTACATGGTATCAGAGCTTCCAATCCCTACCCTCGTTACATCTCACCTCCTAGTCTGCCTCGATCCATCTCGTCAGTGACTTTCCGACGTGTTTCCGGCACCGTCAGACCTATTAGCTTCTCAACGAAGCTAACCCAGGCTATTCCCAACCTGTTCGGCTGGTTGCTGCAATCGCCGGACACCACCGAACACTGGCGAACACTTCCGGACCTCTAGCGACCTCTACCGAACACCAACGAACCCTTTCTGGTCTTCCGGCGACCTCCCCCCAGTAGTCGATCTGTTTTTTTTTTCCCACAGCTTCTGCGATTTTTTTTTACCAGTTTGGGTTCTGTTCTGTGAGTATTTAGTCCTGGGTCATTGTCTGTTGATCTGTTTGAAGCTATTGGGGCAGTTGTTCGGGTTATTTGTCCTTTTTTCAGGATCTGATTTGATAACTGAGGTGTGTAGTCTTCCGCTTGCTTTCTGTTGATATGTCGGAGGAGTCGAAAAAGGTTTCCACTAGTAGTAAGGATGAGTTGAGTTGTGTAAGGACTCAAGATAATTTTTCTCTGGATATTTGCCATATTAAGTTGGATGGTACCAACAATTTAATTTGGTCTCGCACTTTTACTTTGGCTATTGAGGCCAAAGGGATGTCAGAATTTATTGAGGGTCCTGTTACTCCACCTGTTGAGGCTATTGAACTGAAGAAATTTAAATCTCAAAAATCGTTAGTTATGACCTGGTTGTTTAATTCTATAAGAGCTGATATTCGTCATACTTTTCTGCTTCTTGATACTCCACATAAGATTTGGACTACTACAGCCCAAACCTATTCTCAGCAGGGTAATGATGCACAGTGTTTTGAGTTGAGGGAGAGACTCCGTACATTGGAACAAAATCATCGTTCTGTTACTGTGTATTTTGCTGACTTGAATGGAGCATGGCAGGAATTTGATTATTATCAGGGATTTCAGGCTGTTTGTGCTGTTGATGCTGCTGCTTGGTTAAAACGATTGGAGAAGGAACGTGTTTATGATTTTTTGGCTGGACTTGATATAGAATATGATCCGATTAGAGTGCAGGTGTTGGGTCGTATTCCGTTTCTGTCGTTGGGAGAGGCCTATGCCATTGTTCAGCAGGAGGAGAGTAGGAGGGGTGCTATGTTGGACACTCCTACTCCTGAGCGTTCTGCCTTGGTTGCCATTCCTCAGGGTGGGCTTGTTCCACAGAGTGGTAAATCACAGTCTGGTGCTAGCAGTGGGCCTATTGATCGAGAGTCACTCTGGTGTGATCATTGTCACAACACCGGCCATACCAGGGATTTCTGTTGGAAGTTACATGGCCGTCCCTCTCGTGGGCGAGGGGGTGGATGCGGTAGTCGAGGTCGTTGTCCCATGCGTTCTCAGGCTCAGGCCCATGTTTCGGAGTCTACATGGGTTGCTACCTTGCCTGATTCTGGGGTTCAGTACTGGGGTTCAGGTGTCTTCTGATCATGTTAGTGGCTTTTCTCAGGGGGAGATGCAAGCTCTCAGGCGCCTAATGGCTTAGGCTGATTCTCCATCTACTATAGCTCCTACTTCTACAGCAAGTGCTACTTCATCCTATTTTGCTCACACAGGTATTTCGGCTAGTGCATTTACTGCCTCTTCTGCTATTCCTTGGATTATAGATTCTGGTGCTTCAAATCATATGACAGGTTCCTCTGTATTTGATTCTTACTCTACTTGTTCCGGTAAGGATAAGGTCAGGATAGCAGATGGATCATTCTCTGCTATTTCAGGGAAAGGTTCCGTTCGCTATTCTCCCTCTATTTCTCTCTCTTCAGTTCTACATATTCCAAACTTTGCCACTAACCTTCTGTCCGTTAGTAGTCTTACTCATTCTGCAAATTGTTCAGTGACCTTTTTTCCTACTCATTGTGTTTTTCAGGAACTGGACACGAGCAAAGTGATTGGCAGTAGTAAAGCACTGGATGACCTCTATTTTTTGGAGTCTGCACCTCGTTCACCTATGTCATGTGGTCTTTGCTCTGCAAGCAGATACGAGTTCAGCTCTTTCTATGTTACATCAGTGGCACCGTAGATTGGGTCATCCCTCTTTTGGGATTTTAAAGAAATTTTTCCCTACTTTAATTAAACATTGTTCTAGGAGTCAGTTTTTTTTTAAACTTGTGAGCTTGGAAAACATAGACGTTCATTTTATGCACCTATTAATAAACAAAGTGCATCTCCTTTTATAGTTATTCATTCTGATATTTGGGGTCCTTCTCCTGTTACCTCTCTTAAAGGTTTTCGGTGGTTTGTCACTTTTATTGACGGTTATTCTCGTGTTACTTGGGTGTATTTACTTAAATCAAAGAGTGAAGTCTTTTCTTGTTTTAAGTCTTTTCATGCGATGGTGCGCATCCAATTTGATGCGAATATAAAAATTCTCCGTAGTGACAATGGCACTGAGTATATCGATAGGACTTTTAGGACCTTTCTGGATGAAAATGGCATTCCTTTTCAGACGACTTGTGTTGACACTCCACAACAAAATGGAGTTGCTGAACGCAAAAATCATCATCTTGCTGAGGTTGCTCGCTCTCTGTTATTTACCATGAATGTTCCCAAATATTTATGGGGCGAAGCGATTTTGACTGCAACTTACCTTATTAACCGTATGCCATTCAGTGTTCTCCACTTCAAATCTCCCATTGAGTGTCTTCCTGGTAGTTTTCGTGTCATGACTCTTCCTCCGAGAGTCTTTGGTTGTGTATATTTTGTTCATGCTCCTCACCCCTCTGGTGGCAAGTTAGGTCCTAAAGCCCATAAATGTGTTTTCATTGGGTACTCTCCTACCCAGAAGGGCTATAAGTGTTATGATCCTTACTCTGGGAAATTTTTTGTCTCTATGGATGTCACTTTTTGGGAAATAGAGCTTTTTTACTCTCCCTCCACTCCATCTCTTCAGGGGGAGCATAGGCAGGAAGAGATGAGGGAGGTTTATAGTCATGGTTAGGGGGAGGAATTATTTATAATCATGGTGAGGGAAAGAAGGGAAAATCTGAAGAGGAACCAGTATCTGCTGAAAGAGCAACACATGACATTGGTGGCGATATCGAGAACAGATCACAACGGTGGCAAAGGCCTGACTTGCAGGTCTATACTGGAACTAGACGGAAAAATGGAAAGCTCTCCTGTGTGATGCCACCTTGTCAATCACAATTGCCTGCTCCAGTTCTGGATTCCTCAACCGACTCATCTGGTAATGAATCTTCTCCCATTGAACCTCCTTTTATTGATTCTGATAATCTTCTTGTTGCTCTTCGGAGAGGATTTTGCTGAAGGGTGGATATGGTCCAATTCTGGTTGCAGCTGAGACGGCGATGTCATTTTAGAGCCAAGGTGCCTGGCAAGCCTTGGATTGGTTCAGCGCAGGATCAGGGGTTTGAAACACGTTGGGTGGTGAACTTTGACTTGTATTTAATCCCTTGAGGAGGGCAGAGACTTGTCCAAAAAGTAAAGTTGGACATGGTTTAGGTCAATTTCTGGACCCGTTTGTGGTTGCAGATCAGACGCCATTTTAGACCCAAGAAGCTTAGCCATGAACATATTTTGACGCAGCAACAGACCTGCCACAATTACAAAAGTACTTGTCATCACAGCTATATCCCCAGTTGAAAATTAGGACACACCGCCTTCATTGCCACTTGGTTCCTGTGTAAAATGCACCACCACCCCCTCCCTGTCATAACCTCCAATTTGGTCAAACCGGTGCAAGAACCGGTGCAAGATGCTTTTAATCACCCCAAACAACCAATGAAGGAAATTTCTAACGTAAGGCTTAACCGTGGGAGAGACACGATCCAAGTAGAAAACGTACATTATGAGATAATGAAATTAATAATGCATAACAAAAAAATAACCATAGTGAAATAAGGAATATAAAAAGCATTAATGCGTAATCACTCAGAACGTACCACCAAGAGGAATAGGCACCCGCTTGGTTGTACATGATCCTTATCACGTTGTTCCTGTATACCCTTACATAAGAAGTGTAGGGTCAGCTTCGCCCAATTCTGATTGGCCATTGCCGCAACATCACTAATAGCATTAATAAGGGATCGAGTAACACCCAATTTTGTGTTTGGGTATAAAAACATCCCAAGATGTACAAGGCAAATTTCCTCTTGAAAACATCATCTACTTCCTCCGTTTTCTCCAAGTACTCTCTCAGGTCTTTAAGTTGGACTATCCCATTCGTCATTCCTATGTTTTTACAAACTTCTGAAAATCCTATCGACGTATTCCCCTCCAAATCAATAAGGTTGCCTTGTGCATTAATGCCCAAGCACTCGTGAACATGGGAATCAGTGAGAACAAATGTCCGCCCATGAACAGTAAGTGAACGAGAAACATGATCAAATTTCCCCACCAATCAATTACATAACGAATGGTTAAGAAACGTACACCTCAATTCTAATATTCCACCCAACCTAATAGCCTGAACAGCGCGGCGTTGATCTGCGCTAAACTTTTTTACTATTCCAACGCTGCGCTAAACGTAGATGGAATAGTATATACGTTTAGCATAGATCAACGCCGCGTTGTTCAGGCTATTGGGTTGGGTGGAATATTAGAATTGAGGTGTACGTTTCTTCACCATTCGCTATGTAATTGGTTGGTGGGAAAATTTGATCATGTTTCTTGTTCACTTACTGTTCATGGGCGGACATTTGTTCTCACTGATTCCCATGTTTACGAGTGCTTGGGCATTAATGCACAAGGCAACCTTATTGATTTGGAGGGGAATACGTCGGTAGAATTTTCAGAAGTTTGTAAAACATAGGAATGACGAATGAGGTAATCCAACTTAAAGACTTGAGAGAGTACTTGGAGAAAACGGAGGAAGTAGATGATATTTTCAAGAGGAAATTTGCCTTGTACATCTTGGGATGTTTTTTATACCCAAACACAAAATCGGGTGTTACTCGATCACTTATTAATACTGTTAGTGATGTTGCGGCAATGGCCAATCAGAATTGGACGAAGCTGACCCTACACTTCTTATGTAAGGGTATACAGGAGCAACGTGATAAGGATCATGTACAACCAAGCGGGTGCCTATTCCTCTTGGTGGTACGTTCTGAGTGATTATGCATTAATGCTTTTCATATTCCTTATTTCACTATGGTTATTTTTTTGTTATGCATTATTAATTTCATTATCTCATAATGTACGTTTTCTACTTGGATCGTGTCTCTCCTACGGTTAAGCCTTACGTTCAAAATTTCCTTCATTGGTTGTTTGGAGTGATTAAGAAATTAAGAGCATCTTGTACCGGTTTGACCAAATTGGAGGTTATAACAGGGAGGGGGTGGTGGTGCATTTTACACAGGACGGAGAACCAAGTGGCAATGAAGGCGGTGTGTCCCAAATTTCAACTGGGGATGTAGTTGTGATGACAAGTACTTTTGTAACTGTGGCAGGTCTGTTGCTGCGTCAAAATATGTTCATGGCTAAGCTTCTTGGGTCTAAAATGGCATCTGATCTGCAACCACAAACGGGTCCAGAAATTGACCTAAACCATGTTCAAATTTTTGGACAAGTCTCTGCCCTCCTCAAGGGATTAAATACAAGTCAAAGTTCACCACCCAACGTGTTTCAAACCCCTGATCCTGCGCTGAACCAATCCAAGGCTTGCCAGGCACCTTGGCTCTAAAATGACGTCGCCGTCTCAGCTGCAACCAGAAATGGCTCAAGAAATGGACTTGGACCATATCCACCCTTCAGCAAAATCCTCTCCCCAATTAACGGGAGCAAACATAAGTGAAATCTCAACACCCAACCAGTTTAAAACCCCCGAACCTGTGGTTGAAAAATTCAAGAGGCCTGACACTCGAAAGAGGAGGATACAACTAGACATGGATGAGGCTGTATGTTCACCTTCACTGGTAAATAGGTTTAAGTTGCGTGGTGGTTTGAGTAGAGGTATGAAAACAAAGTTGCCAAATGCCAACCCTATCCCGTCTTTCGCTGTTTATGATAATAATGTGGAAGTGCATGATGAACCACCGCGGTTGCGACAGCCTGATGAGTTGAAGAAAAGCCACTTCCAGCGTTCCCCATTTATGAAGGACGGTCTAAAGAAGAGGAACCCTCCCAACAAACAAGCAATAAAAGAGAATTTGAACAACCTGGATGTCAACGTTCCTACTGTGTGGATCTTTTAATCATTTATATATATTGTCCCTTGTGTACTATGTACAATATATTTCCAATTCATGGCTCTTATATATTTTTTCCTGTCCAATTAAACAGTTATGTGGACGGTATGAAAAATTCAAGGCTTTGCAATTTGATGGTGTGCAATCGTTGAATCCACAAACCAAGATTAGTACTCATTCCCAATTCCTCTCTACACTCTAGTATTCATTCTAACCTTTACTTCATTTCCATTTGTTTCTTGTAAAGCCATATATTCAAAAAATGCCGGATGATGCAAGGAAGCCAACCTCGAAATCATTAAATGACCATGAAAAGTTGTTCACGGCATTCATTTTTTATCTTCGCGATCCATCTAATGGGTAAATATTTTTAATCATGCGTCTATCCGCTGTCAACTCAAGTACAATGATTGTTTTTCATGACCACAATCATACTTGTAGGGATTCTTACGTGCACATGAAAATGTTTTCCACCGAAAGATTCTTTGCAACCCAGTATGAGTTGCAGCTTGAAACCCGGAATATGGATTCTAGACACAGTTTGTGTGATATGATTTTGCCACCTGGTTAAAGTTCAAGTAATAAATTTGTTATTACTTTTGGCAAATTATTCCAATGTGGTGTTAAAATGTATGGTTGTAGATTCTAAATTTGGCAGCCGTTCAAATGACAAATGCGGAAAGGTTGCACTATCCAGACAAGCGTCACCTAATGTGGTATTTGCCGGTTACTGTATCGGTGAGTATAATTAATTTCCCCTTTCTTAGTTGTACCTCTACTACTGGCATTGTTCTTTATTCCGTCATTATTTGTAGAGGCATATATTGAACAATTCCAACATGAGTGATTGTGATTTGAAGAAGTTATGCGATAGCTACTTTGGAGATGCAAATTTTAATGCTGACATTCGCTTATGCTCCATGGTAAACTTAGCAAATGTTAAAATAAGTTAGTACTTAATCCAGTGATTTAAATACGCGAGGCGACAAAGCCCTCGTCGAAGCGAGGCAAGGTGAGCGCCTCATTGAAGCGAGGCGAGCGTTTAAAAAAAAGTATTATAAACTACATAAATGACCAATATTCACTCCTGCCATCAAAACAAGAACAAACATCACCATATTGCATAATAACCAACAATCCAACATACGAAATACTAGTAAAATACGCTCATAAAATGTAACAAACTAACAATCCAGATATTCCAAACAAGACATCATCCTTTCATAGTTTCATCACTCATCACCAATATCTTCATCTTCTTTACCATCATTTGACTAATATCTATCCACATCTTCCTCCTCCTTCATCTTTAACAATGTCGTCAAATTCTTCTTCTTCCCAATCATCTACACAAAAACTCGATGCTTTTGAACGTTTCTTTGAAGTTGTTAGTTTATGAGTTAACCTAGTTACTTTGCTAGGTTGTTCAACTCCACTAGCCTCCGCAACAACATTCCAATCCAAATCTTCACCTTCAAATACAAGCTCATCCTCCAATTTCCCAATCAACCATTCATTGTTCTCATCAATGCTCTTCAAGGAAATCGGGTCAAATTTGCCACGTTCCATATATCGACGCCTCAATGCTCTATTGTACTTAACAAACACCAAGTCGTTGAGGCGCTTTTGATCTAAGCTTATTTCTTTTTTTTGGTGTGAAGCTGCAAAATAAAGTTAAAAGAGATTTAAGTTTATATCACACGATTCACACCTTCAAAACAATTAGAAATCCCTTAATGTAATACTCACATGTTCGAACACACTCCAATTTCTCTCGCATCCGGATGAACTGCAAGTAAGGCTAAGGATCTTGATGGCAAATTTTTGCAATTCAGGAGTTTCACGACCAAATGACTTTCACCACTCAACTGTACATTGCCAATTAGTTATATTATAGCAAAGGATAAAGAACAAAGGGGTAGTATTTAAGCACAAGGAGTAAGAAATTGTGATCACTTGATGACCTTGTAGCTCTTTGCCTAACTGCCATGTCCTTTTTGAAGATTCCCTCCTCCTCGTATAATACTATCTGATGAAGAATTTCATCTTGCATCCTCTCAGTTGGGACCAACCTTTCAATACAATCCACCAAACCCTTCCATACCTCTTTATCAGCTTTCATCCTTGCACCATCTTTGTAAAAAAATGCAGGGTTCAAATAGTAGCCTGCTGCATGCAAAGGTTGATACAATTGCACTTCCCACCTCATATCAATGATTTCAAACACACTTTTATACTTGTCTTCATCTACACCAAACGTGTTCATAATAGTTTCTTTGGCCCTATCCATGGCCTCGTAAATGTATCCCATTGCGGATTTTTCTTCACCATCGTAAATGGTCTCGAGTCACAATCACTCTCAGTTCCACCATTAGTCTCAGCATCACTCTCAAAATTGCTCCGGTTGTACCTACCGGAACATTGTATGGCCAAGGTGCTCCGGTAGATAATGAACTCCATTATCATTCGAAAACAGCACAAGAAGTTCTCTGCAGCCACAATCTCTTGGAAGCTGAGCCACAAAAGCAAAATTAGGCCCGACGCATAGAATAGGATCCCAGTAAGGGGAGTTCCACATTGTGATCTCTGGGCGAAAAACTTAGGATGAAGTTGAAAGGAGTCACTGCTCATCTCAGCCACAAACATCCCCATATTTGACACGGCAGCTGCTGCTTGGACCCAAGATCTCAACCAAACACCTCCAAGAATTCGATCAATATCAAAGAAATACCCATCACTCCACCACTCACAATCAAGCGGAATAGCTCGCGTACTGATAAGGAGAGGAACAAAATACCCTAAAATGACCATGATAAGAGCATAAAAGAGAGCTCTCAGAAGAGTTCTATTGGGATTTTCCACCTCTCCAGCCAAAGTAATGATTGAATCCCAATAGTTCAAATTCCAGAATGTTTAAATATAGACCCCCAATCCACAATGTGCAAGTCTACCACAGACCATCTTGATGGCCCAAGTTTCGGAATTGCAACAAGTCCCATCACCAAAAAGGGTAGGATGGAAAACACACCTAGCAATATCGCAGCCCACCCCACCATGGTTAAGCCCTTAGAGTCCCAAATAAGTGGGTGCCACTGTCAAAACCAGAATAGCTATTGCCCTAGTGAAACCACCATCTAATTGGGAAATGGCTGATTTTAGGTAGTCTAGAAACAAAATCGGGAATAGTGCGGTCTCGGTTGGCCCATTAACCTTTTCTAACTTTTAAGGCATCATTTGTATTATTCCACCCCAGGTATGCTTGCAATTTGTATAAATTCAACAGCTTAAACATATGGGTTGGACTGATTAAATATGTTTGATATTGTTGCTTTGCAGCCAAATGACAACAGCGAAAAGGAAAATTCCCTCTTCGTCTCCTCCTCCCCCTTTACGTAGATCTAAACTTGCCGAGTGTAAAGATGCACCAATATCAATTGGCCAATCCAGCGATGGGGTGGGCGATGAGGAAATGGATGTCGGCTCTGCTGGTGACAATGAGTGATGCTGAGACTGAAGGTGGAACTGAGAGTGATTGTGACTCGGGACCAATCAAGCTTCCAAACCTGTATGCATTTGCATCACGGCCAGTGATTGAAGAGAGGATTGTCGCACTTGACAAGTTGAAGAAAATTTCGCGCATTCCCGAAATTCTTAAAGATTTGGGCTTACATGGGATTTGCACGTACCGGGGGAGGGCGAATTGGACCTTTGTTCGGGAGTTCTTTGCGGGAATAAATCCGTTCAAGGTTGACAAGGAAAAAAGGATAATGGTGTCTAAAGTAAAGGGGCATTTTATTAGAGTAACTCCGGACCTTCTTGCGAAATATAAAAAAATAGCCCGACCTCTTCCGGATTTGGTAAAACAATACCCCTATCTTCCGGGTGTCAAAACGCTAACTTATCATGACATTTGGATGACCTTGTGCCATGGCAATTGGCCACCTGAGGACACGGAGGACAATCCTAATCCTAAAATTCTTTTGAACATCTTGAAAAGACTTTGTCCTCCTCCACCATATTTTTTGGTGGAATGTGCACCCTAAGTCCCCACGACATGAGCTGAATTCTAAGCAGGCTATGTTGCTACATGCAATATACAATGGGTTGAAGTCGGATATTCCGAGTATGTGGTGGGACACTATATATGATGCTTAGAGCAACGACCGCCCTACCGCAGCCCTCCCTCTTGGCCACTTGCTCACCGGTTCCATGCATAAAAGCCGGAGATTACCAGACCTAATTCAGGACAAGTGGGGAAAAGAAAAGATTGCTGTTATAGGTTGTGGTACAATTGACAAATCTGAAGGCCAAAGCAAGTTGCATCGGGTGGTTAACAACCCTATTTCTATGGAAGGCCTTCATGATATGCTCCTTATTGTGCAAGAGAACCAAATCGAAATGTTGGAAAAGTTAAAAAATGTGGAGCGCACTGTGTGTTCTCATTCTGATGAAGACACTTTGGATGATGAATGATGGTGACGGGCTTCATAGGTTTGTTGACATAAATGCTTTTGACTTTCTCACTTTTGAAAACTTAATCCAAACTTATTACTTTTGGGACTCTTGGTGTTTTTCTTGGGACGACTATGTTGGCTACTAAGTTCAGACTTTATTATGTAATATGTGGTATGGTATTGATGCAATTATGTGTTAAGATGGAACTAAACTATCAGGTAGGGTTGTTTGCTACTTCATGTCCATTATGAAGTTTTGTTATGCTTTTTTGGAATGTTAAACTGCTGAATTTCGTGCTTGTTTCAGATCTGAGCAATAACAGGTCCAGTCCAATTGAATATCCAAACAAAAGTCATAGGTCGTATGTACACTTAAGTACCCTTTACCCTCCCACGGAGTATGCAAATTCCTATTTTATTTGTACACAAACTATTTGCAACACCTTTATGTGCATAACGTTATCAAAACTCAAAAAACCTCATATGCCTGAACAAATGAATCAAAACTATTTGCGCTCAATTGGGGAGAGATTTCAAAAGAGATTGACGAGACGATAAAGGCAATACTTGTCGAAATGGGGAGACATCCTTATCAAGAGCATGTTGTTGAGGTAGCCCACAGCCCCAAATATTTTTTACCTTTTTTGTTATCCGGTCCTGGTAGCTAAGAGGATAGAAAAGCTCCAGAAAGATTACTTGTGGCTCCAGGTGGGGGAAGATTTCCAGTAGCACTTGGTGGACCGGGGGCCCCTATTGAAGACGGATGTATGGGTTTTAGAAGGATGAAGATGTTTAATCAAGCCTTTTTAATGCCTATCAAGAATTTCTTATGAGAGGGAGAGGGAGAGGGAGAGGGAAAGGTGGAGGAAGGTGGCGCCTTCAAAATATAGGAGGGTGTAGGATACTTGGACCTCGCAAGTGGTGGTTATGACTTATGACTTTTATGTAGGCTATTGGAAAGGATTTAAGGAGTATGGAAAGGAGTTTGTGAGCCCGTCCAGGTTCTCAGTACAGGAGGGTCTAAGGGTGAAGTTTTGGCCTCATACTAGTGCGGGCAAAAAGCTGAACGATGTGTTCCCAGCACCAAAACCCAAAACCAATACCACCGTCAACCTAACAAAGTCCTCAAAACTTCATTTTTACAAAAATTGCCAACAAAAGCCTTCCTACACGATAGGACACTACACAATTCCCTTAACCGTTTCAAGCTTAAAATATCTCACTGTATTTCAGCTATACGTGAAAACAAGCCCATTGGAATTTCTGGCATCACAAAGTCTATTTTAATGATTATTCACAGACAAGTTCAAAAGTGTGAAAATTAGTGTAAGTAATCAATCACTTTAGACTCTTCTCCAAGCATAAAACATCCAAATTCCTAGATACTCATATGCTTGAATATTTTCAATGAGTTGCAAATGACTCGAACCCACAATCATTTACATCAGAAGGCAATTTTTGAGAAGATTTGAAGCTTTGTTATTATTTTCCATATTGGTGCATCTTCCTTTCGTGTATTACTTTCAGGTTCGAGTCTAGACATAGTATTATGCACCATTGTGCTCTGCAATGGAGAAAAGGACGAATTCACCCATAATATCTCACTAACTCTCCCTGCAACATCGAAATGAGCTTTACGGGCCCCCCTACTAACGAGAACTATCGACTTCACTAGCAGTCGGATAGGAAGCTGTGATCAACCAGCATAAGAGTCTTCGGGTTGGATAGTCAGTAAAGATAAGAACTCCTATCTTTAAGGTGGGCTTTCAAGACAGAGATGCACTACTCCATCTGGAAAGGGCTTTCCCTCGGAGGGAAAGAGAAGAACCCCTTATTTAAAGGTAAAGCCAGCGTCTAAGGATGCCTAACCGCTGCATCGATCATTCGGTAGCAACTGTTCATTAAAAACACAGAACTCAAGGAGTGAAGCGAGCCTTGCAAGAGCTATCTATTCAATCAGGGACTCTCTTTCTGTTCCTTTCTTATCCTTTCAGACTGTCTTTCTACTGCGGTCTAATCCCATTAATACCATGTTGGAACAATATTTCCAATAGCCTTCCTACTATACTCCACGGCAAGCTTTGCTTGATTCCGCTTGCGCTTGGGCTTCTAGTCGCGCTTCCAAAAAGCGTGAGCCGTTATTAAAACATTATAAAGATGATGATTCCCACCAAGAATTTGATCACTGGGTCCGTTAGTTAGAAGTAGTTCTAGATGCAGACGATACCCATACACAGAAGCAATACCACATACTTCCTTATTCCAAGCCAAGAGATAGAGCATACCTCAGGAGAATTCCAAGAGGGGATGGCCCTTCCGAATACAAAAGAACTCCACGCAATTCCATCATTATTCAAATGCTTCTTTAGCATTTTCCGTCTCAATCAATGATTCATCCCTGCGACGTAGATCATCATTAGTAAGTAAACGGGAACATAAGGGAAAACATGGACAACGGGACAAGCATGTTAAACTTCGACCAAAGGCAGAGCAAGGATTTCCACTTGGTGGGGCAAAACTATGAGTATTAACCACAGGTTTTGCTGCTATGAATTTGGTCGGTCATGACAATATGTAACCAATAACTCCCAATTTTTTTGCACTTAAATTTTCAACAAGGCAACAAATAATCACTTCACCAAAGATGATAATTTATCACTGGCTAAAAAATTACACATAATCAAGTTTCAATAATTCTCAACGTGGACAATTTCACAAAAGAAAAGAAAAAAAAAAAAGGAAAAAGTTTGACAACATTCAACTACAAGGAAACTTATTTCAAATTCTGAGTGGTTTCAAGTTATAAAAACTCAAACTATCCATTGCTGGCTAAGAATCAAGTGCTGGGAGCTAAAACATTTCAAAGCTTTTTAAGCTGGGTGACGGGTGTGGATGCGAGTGGCGGGAGGAGTACCTGAGGTTGCCCTCCGGGTATATGGAGATCACTACAACAGTGCTCGGGACCACCAGAGGTGAAGGAGGAGAGAGCTCGGGGCGGCCATAGAGAGAGAGAGGGGGAGTGGCAGTGGAGAGATTGGTCAACCAGAGAGTTAGAACTCCGTATAGTGTGAAATATCGAGTTTGTTTCTTAAAGTCTTATGTGATTAAGTCCAATATTAGTCCCCAAAGCCTTGTTTAGTGTGATCATTTTGTCGCCCTGACCATCAAACAGAAACTTCTTGGGTTGGGTTGTGTTCGACAGTGAACTACATAAACAAAACCAATAAAGTTTCAAAAAGATTTTGTCCTCACTGCAATTCAATGCTCTTGCACAGAAAAAGTCATGCATAAATACATTCAGTTCCCTGACACCCGGCTATTAAAAAAAAATTACATTCAGTTCCCTTGTTCAAAAGGTTCTAAAGGTTCAGGACTCCTTTCCGACTGTACATTCACTGCTGAAAAGACAGCTCAGTATCAACCTTTACGCTGAATTTCCAAAATAGGAACAAACTACTGCAAGTCTGCAAGACATTAATGAGAAATTCTGCAAATTCACATCACAACTTCAGGGAAAACTTTAAATAAGCTTCTCTGGATTCAGAATTTTTTTTTGGGTCAAACAGAAATTAATCAGAGAGAAAGGGAGATCAGAAGTAGCTTTCTAGGCAGCAAATTATCCATCAAAAAGTAGTTGGAGTACAACTACTCAGAGCCCAGTGCACATTTCCTCATTTCAATCTCGGGATTGAGAATATTGCCAAAAAAGAGATGGATATATACCACGCAAGCAATGCATGGACCTTAACTAGAGATTCCGCAAATTCTCATTACAACTTCAGGGAAACATTTAAATAAACTCATCCTCATTCATTATATTGCCCAAAAAAGATGGATATGTACCATGGAAGCTATGCATAGGATGCAATAGTGGGTGCCATGTTCCGTATGTAGTATGTACACAAAGCTTGCAATAACACTCCAGCATTCAAATAGCTCTATTCCATGAATCGACTTTAGACAACTTTTCCTCCACCTTCAGTACGCAAAGGATCCCATAGGTTTATAAAATTTCATGCTTTTTCTCGTACTTTAGAAAATAAAGATGTTCTACGTACATTCTAGTGGGGATTGCCACTTCACTCAGGTGCACAATTGGAGCATTTCTAGTATAGATTAGTTTTGGCAAAGAAGTGGCAGTGTTATTGAGTTTTTGTTTGTTTTTACCTTTGATCTATAACACGAACATCTGTGACATGCGATTGACCTGCAGATTCTGAACTGGTATAATCCAAGTTCGGCTACCCATTTTGATCTCCATTTGCTCAAGTTCAAGCATCTCAAAAACATGTCTAAGCCGAAAGTTGAACTCCTGGTGAGGGGAAAATGAACACACGCTGGTCAACACAGTGGAATAACTTTCTAAATGTAGCACACACTGGAAGGTAGTAAACATAGCCAAAAGAGAGGCAGAACATACACTACGCAGGTCAGGTCCATATACATTGAAGTAAATGAATTTAAGCACTGCATGAGAATCAACAAGAACCGAAGGCAAGCAAGCAGTACGCAGATTACCTAAAATAGAGAAGACAAATCAGCCAAAAGCAACCGGACATTATGTACAAACGGAATTTGTTTAGAAAGATCGCACTGTTAACCTGAAGGTGGGGGCAAATCCTGCCAGCGGCCAGCTGGACCAGACCAATAAAACGAAAGTTCACAGCCATCTGTATCGAAGATAGTCGTATGGAAGATCCACTTACGCTCGCAGTCTCGCACGAAAAAACAACCCTATGGTCAACCTCCAACTGATGTGCCTGACGGAACTCATTCCAATTTCTATTTAACTCATGGTTCACAATTTCTACTGACCAAGCTTTCTTGCCATGGCGGAGGAGAACCCAGGTACTTGAACCATCGGCAGGGAAGTATTGCTGAAGAGCACGCGGTAACCTCTGCAAAAAAGCCGGACAACTCTATTACTATGTGTAAGTGGCCCAAGGGATAACTCCTAGGAGAGGGGGGGGGGGGTGATGCAGGACAGGTTTGGAATAGGGCTAAGTATGATCAAACACAAGGGAAAGGGGCTGTTTTTGGGGCTGTGAACAGTAGACGTGAACAGTATTTTGTAAGAAGGAGAGAAGAGTTAGAGAAGGATAGATCTAGGCCTCACACCTAGGTTACCAAAGGCATCACACCTAAGGCCTCTTTAGCATCACACCAAAGAATGAGATTGCATCACACAATCTAATAGCTTGAAAGCTACTCAATTTTTCATTCATTCAATCATTCATATCTCAAACTCTTTGAAGTACATCAATATATAGGCTCCTAATGTGTTTAATGCCAAAGACTGTTCCTATTCCCTAGATGGCTGAAAAGGATGAATGTATTCAATACCAAAGACTGTTCCCATCCCCTAGATAGCTGGATAAAATGAATGTGCTGTCTAATGGTTGCATGCATTGAATATGTGGTCAAACTTCCCTAAATGAAAAGTCACAGCCTTTAATGATGCATGCCTGGTCAATGTCCCAAGTAGGCCCTTCATCATCCCAAATCATTGAATCTTTTGAAACTACCAAACTACCCATTGCATTAATCATGGACCGCATCATTCTCCCCTTGTTGGAGAAAACTCGTCCTCGAGTTTTAAAGTATTGGAGTATAAGACTCCATGAACTCCTCCATATTTGCAACCGCATCTTGGTATGAAAAGCTTGAAGTCGAGGCCAACCCTTTTTCGTTTCAAACAAAAAGGAAGACAATGACGCTTTTGACTCCACATGTGGATCCTTGAACTTGTCAGGAATGACAAAGTCAATGGTTGGCCCCATCTCTCTTGTGGTGACATTACCTTCTTGTAATTTGACATTGACCTCTTTTTTAATTACATCAACGGTTGGTGGACCTTTCGGCTTCCCATGGTCGCTTGAATTCACCTGATCAACCAAGTGAAGCTCAATGAGAAACTCTTTTGCCACTGTACTAGAAGACTGTCACAGGAACTTACGCATCTGTAAAGGCACATCAAATTCTAGGCTAGCAACTGTTTCCTTCATTTCTCCAGCTAACATCTCCAACACTTCCTCAACTTCCAGATCAGTAGTGGAATCTTCCACAACTTCAGATACTTCACTGCAATGCACATCCGATTCTTTGCTTTCTAATTCAACCCCTCTGAGAGAAACATCTGGTGTTGCTTGTTGTTTGCAATGCGTATGCGAACACTCAATAGATAATTCCATTGGCGTGACATTGGAGTTGGGAAGGAAAACATCCACCTGCCTTTTAAGCTCTGCCTGCTCCCTTGGATTCATGAGATAAACTGGAAGATTAGTCAATTGCGAACCTGGAATGAGATCTATTGCATGCTGGACATTGTGCATGGGAGGTAATTCATTTGGGAGCTCTTTAGGTGCAACATTAGAAAAATGGGACAGCAACTCAGTCACTTCTGATGGTAATACAGTGGCTGATGCAGCAGCTGATTTTGATACTTCTTTTACCCCCACGGCATATATAACTCCCAGTTCCATACTATCGGCTTGAAAACACTTCTTGGTGATAGGCGTATTTTCAGCAACATCCTTTGTCTTCTTTTCCTTGTATTTTTCCATTTCAGTTGTATTCATTGGCTTCAGAACAATCTCCTTGTTTTTGAATGAGAAAGCATATGTGTTCTCTTTCCCACAATGCCGCACATCTCTATCATAAAGCCATGGTCTCCCAAGAAGGATATGTGTGACATTCATGGGAATTACGTCACACCAGATAGAATCACTATAAGAACCATAAGCGAAAGAAACTAGGCAGCGCTGAGTTACCGGAATGGAAGTGTTGTCGATCCAAGCTACCTTATACGGATGAGGATGTGGTTGAACAGGAAGCTTAAGACGCTCTACTGTGGCTGTGGATACAACAGTCATGCAACTTCCACCATCAATAATAAGCTTTCGGGCTTGGTTTCCACAGCGAACCAACATCTAAAAAATAGTACGCTTCCAGTCTTCCTTTTCAACTTTAGGTGCTGTAAGGATACGTCTAACAACAGAGATCAATGAATTGTCCACCTCCTCTTCTTCTAAGTCATCTGTATTTAGAACCCCAACGTCAAAAGAATCATCATTGTCATCATTATGTTGTTGGTCAAATTCAGCTTCTTGTTCCATTCCCATGTGTAAGTTCCTCTTCGGGCATTGATATGCCATATGACCAGTTTCACCACATTTAAAGCACCTGTTGTCCTTTCCTCCCCCTTTGTTGGTTGTGTGATTCTTATCAGCTGTATTGACAGAAGTTTGCTTAGAAATACTGGGCCGGAAATGACTTGCATCATTGTACCCTTTAGCTGCGGTTTCCCCAACTTGAGACCCAAACTTTTTAGAAATTGGGTATTTCAAATACTCCTCCATATCCAAAGCAACCTAGAAGGCATGTTCGAGACTGTACAAGGGTTGGCGAAGCAGCTCCCTCCTTATGTCTGGCCTCAAACCAGCCTTGAATCGAGCAAGAGTTTGACTTGAATCTTCTGTCACTTGACTCCTCATCTTCAACTCATCAAATTTCTGCATATATTCAGCCACTGACATGTTGTTTTGCTTTAACTCGATGAGTTGTTCACACAACTTCTCGTGGTAGTTTGATGGCATGTACTTTTCCCTCAACTTAGCCTTCATCTCTTGCCAAGTACCAATTGGTGGTTGCCCCAACCTCCGAATATCACCTTCAACACCCATCCACCAGATTTTTGCTAATCCCACAAGCTTCATCTTAGCAAATCTCACTCGCCGATCATCAGCCATATCATACCAGTCAAAGTACTCCTCAATGGAAGCAAGCCAATCATGAAACAAAGTAGGATTGACCTTACCTTCAAAATCTGGAACCTCCATTTTAATCTTCTTAGTGATATCTCCGGCTGTATCATAGGTCTCATGTTGGTTCCTCTGTAACAAATCATGAGTCCAGTCAGACATGGAATTTTGTCGCATTCCTTGACCTTGGCCAGCCCTAAATTGCTGACTTCGAAGGGAATCTGCACGCTGTTCTTCTGTGCGCTCACCTTGGTTCTCACCATTTTCATTAGGATTGTTATTCCCGGAGTTTTCGCCTCGTTCGCCTCCTCGTTCATCATCATTAGGTTGAGTTCTTTGGCCTTCCAAAGTGCTGATGCGCAGATTATTATTATCCAATTGCTCCACAAGTTTTAACAGAATCTCATCACGCTGGAAATCAGTTAATCTTCCTCTAAACGGCCTTCCGGATCGTGTAGACATGATGCTACACTCGCTTTGATACCAAATTGATGCAGGACAGGTTTGGAATAGGGCTAAGTATGATCAAACACAAGGGAAAGGGGCTGTTTTTGGGGCTGTGAACAGTAGACGTGAACAGTATTTTGTAAGAAGGAGAGAAGAGTTAGAGAAGGATAGATCTAGGCCTCACACCTAGGTTACCAAAGGCATCACACCTAAGGCCTCTTTAGCATCACACCAAAGAATGAGATTGCATCACACAATCTAATAGCTTGAAAGCTACTCAATTTTTCATTCATTCAATCATTCATATCTCAAACTCTTTGAAGTACATCAATATATAGGCTCCTAATGTGTTTAATGCCAAAGACTGTTCCTATTCCCTAGATGGCTGAAAAGTATGAATGTATTCAATACCAAAGACTGTTCCCATCCCCTAGATAGCTGGATAAAATGAATGTGCTGTCTAATGGTTGCATGCATTGAATATGTGGTCAAACTTCCCTAAATGAAAAGTCACAGCCTTTAATGATGCATGCCTGGTCATTGTCCCAAGTAGGCCCTTCATCATCCCAAATCATTGAATCTTTTGAAACTACCAAACTACCCATTGCATTAATCATGGACCGCATCGGGGGGGAGATTGCAAACTGCAAGAGAATGTAATACTTAACCTCAGTGGTACCAGGCATGGAAAGTTTCTTTAGATACCAACATTGATCAACAGCTGCGCAGGAAAATTGCAAAGTAAATCCCACGGAAAAAATGCAAGACGCAAATTGGCACAATAGATAACACTGCCAAATCGGCAAAGTAAAAAAAAGGTCTTGGTCAGTATATACCTTCCGCGCTGTACCTAACAAATGAATGGTACACAAGATCATCCAACCATGCATTCAACTGGAAGCCATAATTCCACTGACTGACATGGCCCAAATTGAAAACACCCTGGTAGTCTTCAACAAACTCATGAAATGGCTGGTAAACCATACGATTATCAGCACCACGGACCGCAAAAGCTGCAATCACCCGCTGACCTTCAGCAGTTTCGAGATAATATGAAGCCACTCTCGAAGATAAGGGAGAAGGGTTGGGAATCTTATCCCAACGCAGAAACGAAACAATGGACCACCATCCTACAATAAAAGGACAATTAGAAAGCGCAAAGTGACGTCAAATCAGGAAAAGCATAGCCAAACTGAACAACATTTATCCATGTTGAAATAATGGAAAAACAACTCTGCAGATAATCCCAAACTGGGGACTGAGGCAACTGGACAGAGGACACCAACACAAACAACAACTTCAAGTAATAACTAAAGCTGAGAAGCCAACACGACACAAAGAGCAACCACAAATTAACAGAGGAGATAACTGTAGGAAAGACCTTTCACATGGAAAACGTAACAAAATTACATAAAAAACAAAACCGAGGCACCTTTTTTTCTACAAACCCTGAAATACTCTACACTTGTAAAAGGCAAACACATTCATCTTGCCCTCTCACTACCATTCACCACACACCAGAACCCAAAACAGAGAGTGAATCCAAGCGATGACAAAATCAAAGGCCTCATAACAGCAAGCAGAACCAAAAATCGACAACAACATCACAAACCATATCGAAAGAAGAAGGCAGAACAGAGACCCATATGGAAAACGCAACAAAATCGAGGCAAGTTTTTTTTACAGAAACCCTGAAACACTCTACACCTGTATATATATAAAAGGGAAACACATTCATCTCCTCTTCTCACCACCATTCACCACACACCGTAACCCAAAACACAAAGCCAATCCAAGCGATGACAAAACTGAACTCCTAATAACAGCAAGCAGAACCAAAAATGCACAACAACACCACAAACCATACCAACCAGAAGAAGGCAGAACAGAGACTAAGATACTGAAATGCAAAGCGATGAACAAAGAGACCAAAGCACAGGGCAAACCCACCGAAAAAAGGGGAAAAAACCCAAACCCACAACGGACAAAGAGAGCAAGGCAGAACAGTTACCTGGAATCACGTAACAGAAAGCTCCAGAAACACGACGGAGAAGGCCAGAAATCAACGGAGCTTGGTGCAGTAAGGCCCCGTTTGATAACCCTCCAAGGGTTGGGATTGGATTGGTAGAGTGTTGGTATTATTAATACCTTGTTTGGTAACCAAAAATGGTTCGGACTAATAGTCCGATGGGATTAAAAATCCGGGTAATAGGGGTATTGCTAATACCCGTGGGACTTGGTATTGAGGGGTATTAATAGTCCAATCCCAACTCCTTCACATTACCAATCCCTTTTCATTACCAATTTCTTCTATCAATTCAATCCCATCATCTAATCCCATCTCAAACAAACATGATATTAATAATCCCATCATTTAATCCCATCCCAAACAAACATACTCATTATCAATCCCTTCTCATTACCAATCCCATCTCCTTACGAATCACAATCCTAATCCCATCTCCTTACGAATCCCATCCATCTATCACTGTTATCAAACGAGGCCTAAAAGAACTGAGAACTGGAATGCAAAGAAATGGAGTAAAAGCTGGCAGGAAACACAGGAGAATCAACGGCCAAGATACTGCACGCATCCCGCAGAGCACCCAGATCATGCCAGACAGCCCACTACGCCAGGCCCGCGCCAAATTACAATTTTAGACAGCCAGACTCTTCCTATTCTTCCATGTTTAAGGTGAGAAAAAAAATACGTTGTTTTGGGGGAAAATCTAATCAGTTGACCATATGATTCTTCCTATGGAAACTTGGCGCCAGTTTCTTTTCCATAAGAAACAATTCTCAAAAGAGCAGGTTCAGGTGGAGTATTATACATTCCTCTTTTAGTTCCTCTGACCACCTGTTTCAAACGGGGAAAAAAAAAAATACATACCCAGGGTTCGCTCGTTAAAGGTATGAACTTTTTCTTATTTTCATTTTCATATCTTTGTTCTGAGTTATTTGGAAAGAATCCGGTGAAAGTGTTGAAGAGATAAACAATTTAGTGAAAAATACAGAATTCGGACAATGTTTTCTTAGTGAAGAGGAGGAGGCTTTCGTTTTTTACAAAACCACTTCGAGCGACATAGGATTAAATCCCATATTTTGTGTGGAGTAGTAGAAACTGGAGTTTTGGTCTTCTTTCTTTTTCTTTTTTTTTTGTTATCTCGCCTGAGTTTTGTACGGTTGTTATACAACTTTAATTTTTATTTTTGTTGTACGGTTGAATCCCGCGGCATTTGCCATCAAGCGTTGATTGAACGGATTCTTGTGTGGTTATTTGCATTTGCCATTCCGGTGCCATTTGTGCGCAGTCTATTTATTTGCACTTGCCATTTTTAAAAGGAAATTAAATGAGGATAGTATTGTCATTAAAAAATGTATTACAAACATTTATTGGTAGTTTAGAAAATAGTGGCGATAAATAATGATTTG